>JADNRZ010000033.1:0-340823 GCA_015501605.1 Panaeolus papilionaceus | reverse complement strand
AGGAACCTTGTCTTCATCTGGGAGAGATGGAGTCTCATCAACCAGAGGAGCATACCGATTACGAGAGTCAAGGATGACTTTAGGACAAGGTGGAGTTTGTGTGGGCGTTTGCACAGAGACTTCACTTGTCACAGGCTTTCGTAAGGGAGCATGAGTGGTGCGGATAGACAAAGGACCAGGGGAGGGGTCAAGGAAGTGGGAGAAGGAAGGAGGGAGAGAAGAGAGTGGGCTAGGCACAGGAGGAGGAGGCTGCGGATGGAAGGTGTCATTAGCAGCCAAGTTGAGAGCAACAAGGCGGGCCAATTCGTACCAGCCAGAGGGATCGTTATGAGCTGGATGTGAAGCTACCCGCTTACTGAGATGATCAGTGATGGAGGGGTGGAGGCCACGACGGAACTTGACCACGATGTAGGAGGGGTCAGAGTAGCCAGCTTCAGCAACAAGGTCACGGAAGGAGTCAACATAATCGTCAACAGAATGATCCCCTTGGAAGTAGGAGGTACCTTCCAAGATGAGGGCAGCAGTTTCCTGCTCACGCAAGGGGAAGAACTCTTTGCGAAAGTCTTCAGCAAAGTGATCCCAAGTTGCGTAAGGGGAGGAACCTTCCTCAATGAGCTCAAAGATCCTGCAGGACCATAGAGCAGCTCGACCAGCAGACATGAACGTGAGGGCCCAACTAATCATGGTGGACTCGTCAGGAAAAAGATCTGGACGAAGTCTGAAGTAACCCATGAGAGAGTTGTAGAAGGCTTTGCCCTTGAGACGATCACCATCGTACCGGGGAGGAGGAGCTGGCCTAACCTTTTCTGCAATCATCAAAGGAGTCCCAAGACGATGAGAAGAAGGGGCAGAGGGATGCACTACTCCACTAGGATAACCAGAAGAGGCAGTGAGGAGAGGGGAAGACACTATTCCACTGGGGCAACCAGAAGAGACAGTGGGGAGGGGAGGATCCACTCTATTGGATGACCGAATAGAAGTGGGGGGAAGAGGAAGATTACTACTAGAAGAAAGAGAAGAAGAAGAGTGTTCCATAGGTACACTAATAAAATGAGAAGAAGAAGGAAGAGGGTGAGGAGAAGAAGAAGATTGTTCCATGTTTACACTAGGTAAAGGAAAAGAAGAAGGGGGAGAAAAGTTTCTGTCTACAGTTCCATGGTTTAAAGAGTGTAGTATCCCATCTGTCAGCTGTCCAACAGAGTGGGAAGGGAGTGGGGGAAAAGTAGAAGAAACAAGGGAGGGAGAAGAAGAAGGGGAAGAAGAAAGAGAAAGGGAAGAGGGATTGAAAGTGGAAGAAAAATAATGAAGCAAGGAAAGAACAGAAGACCTCAAGTGGGAGATAGCTACCTGTTGGGATTCCTGCTGAGCAAGCATGGAGGATACCTGGTCTTCCAGGGAAGGCAACTGAGACAGAGAGACAGAAGCAGCTGGAGGTGGTGAAGTATGGGGATCCATGGTTGCCAGACAGGGAGAAGAGAGGAGAGGGAGAAAGCACAGAGTCTATAATGCAGCTGAACAGAAGAAGCAGAACAGAGGATGTAACAGACTGTATGCAGTCTCAGTCTCCAAGGTGACCTCTTTCTACTGTAAGGGCACCTCAGACACACACAAGTCCTGGGGGAGATCCAAAGGTATATATCAGCTCTACATAAATACAGGAAGTAGGCTCACCTGGGGGAGATCCAAAGAGAAAGAGGTAAAGGATCAAACCCAGGTGAAACAGCTATTTAAGTGATGAGCTGGCATTGGCATCAGCCTTGATGCCAAACAATGCCTTTGGGAATAAACAAAGGGAAACACAAAGGAATGACTATGTAACAGTGGAAACAAGTGAATAACAAATGAGTGACAACTAAAGGAGAGTGTAATATAATATATATGAGTCCATGGTATGTCCAGATAATAAAATAGAGCAAAGGGAAATAGGGGAAGGGAGAGACAAGAGAGACAAGAATAAGGAAAGGAATAGGAGGTAGCAGGAGATCCCCTGACACCAAGAGGAATGGGAAGACGGGGTCTATCCCGAAGTTGAGGAGTTGCCCATTGGACAAGCTCAGCGTACCAAATTTATTCATCTTCCAAGTCATGTATGGTTACCACGGGCGGTACTTTGGACACAAGCCCTGTGTGTTTTACAGACGTCTGAGATCTTAGCCAAGTAGATTACCTTCTGTAGTATAAAAGTGGCATATGGAAACAGCTTTTGTTATCGCCCTTTGCCCTTGGGTGTTCATCCACTCTTTCAAACGTTCTCTCATCCTCACCCTCGTTCTCTCATCCTTTCCCTCGTTCCCTCATCCTTGCCCTCATTCTCTCATCTTTGCCCTCGTTCTCTCCATCCCCTCCCCTCTCTTTGCAATGGTTGACCACGGTAAACGCAAAGCGTCGCCCGAGCCCATTCAAGACGACGATCCTCCACCTTCAACTCAACCTAGCGCAAAGAAAGCCCGCTATGGTAGTCTGCCAATCAACCATCCCTCCTCGCTCCGGGATCTATTCCCAGCTCGGCGTCCCGACAGCACCAGTGCCAGCACCAGCACCAGTTCAAATGAAGCCTTCAATTTCAAGAACTTTTTGAAGTCCCAGATCAAGAACGACGCTGGTGGTGCTCGCAAGGAAACAAATGATCAGGGTGGTAAGGGTCCGTCATCACAGGCACGTCGCCGCTCAGCCAGCAAGCGCTCTACCACTTCGGACGAAGATGCTGCGCCAACTGCACGCCGAATTGTTGACCCTCTTGAGTATCGCGTAGGGATTGTAATGATTTTGCCCAACGGTGTTAATAAGGTGCGCTTATCTTTCCTTTATCAACGTCAACATTTCTGATTAATAGCTGATTGCTAGGTATCTTCCGCGAGCGAGCGTAATCAGTATAAATCGCCGGTCAACATACGCAAGGAGCCTATCCCAGTCAAGCAAACCTTCTCTTATCTGTCATCCATCAACTTCGCCGCACGCTCCCCAGAGGGCTTTATCTTTCATGATAGCTGGAGCGAGGAACGGGTCTTCGAAGAGATCCAGACTATCCTGCCAGATGCCTGCGAGCTGATGCTCCAATCCCATGACGCCGAGCATCACAACAGGGTATGGTTACCGTGCATCAAGACTCCCTACAACAACAAGCTCGTTGTGAGCCCAGCGAAGGGTCCTTATACAGGCTCTAGCATGAGGAACATCGGAATGTTGATCACAAAACGCCGCTTTGATCAAGATTCCGGCATCTTCATTGGTACGTCTTTCACGTTCTGCCAGTGGATAAGTATCTAGCTGATCACTCTACTATTAGTTTCAACCTCAAAGATTCCCGTTGATTCCGACACCGATAGCTCCAGCAAGTCTGACAAATCCAACTCCGACGACGACGACAGCCCTTTCACCCAAACCCGCGGCCAATCCAAGGCGAAGTCGAAGCGAGCCAAGGGGTCCAAGCCGTCAAGGAAGCCAACGGCGTCTTCGTCACAACGCACCGCCAGTGGTCCACAACGCCCCGCTCGTACAAAGAAGAAGCAGGTAGAAGTTATTAATAGTGAGTTCCATTTCTCGACTAAATTTCGGATATTGTGCTGACATTCATCGGACGTCAACAGTCTCTGATGAAGATTCAGAATATCGGCATGAGTCGCCTTCTGCTCAAACGGATCCAGTCGGTAGTCGCACAGGAAGCCTTGAATACGATCTTGATAAGTCTTTCTCAGGATTCACTCTTGAGCCGCCCGGATATGATTTTGGCTGTACACCTGATATCCCTGATGAGGCCATTTATCGTGCTAGCTCACCTTGAATTAGATCATTTCTGCGTGTTTTCGAGGTTAGTTGACATACTTACTCCTGTTCCAATCCACCTTTTCTACATTACTTCCTCGTATAGTACCCTACCGTTATGATAGACTTGCCATAGTGCTCTCTCCGATAATATCTCAATTCCCGATCTTTTCCTTCCCTCCATCACCGTCCCTCTTCACACTCCTTATCTTTTAACATAATTACCATATAATCTATCCTCTCTCTCATCAATCCCAATCTGTTCACCCTTTCCCCTGCTTTCTACTATCTCCACCGACCATGCACCTCACGCTTAGTAATTACCACTTCCTCTCTTAATTCTGTGACCCTGACCCGACATCCACCCCCTTTCGGTCTGCCGAGTTTGTCCTTTGTTACTCATTGGTCCCTCCTCTGTGCTTTGTCGCTACAATATAACTCATTCATTTGTAATCTGCTTGTTGATTTGAGTAGTAGCAGCGGATTGAATTTGCTGATGTGCAATCTCCCGGCAGTTGAAGCGGCATCAGTCCTCCGTAATCTCATCAGAATTGAATTCATGATCGCATCAGGCCTGCCGATATGGCCGTGATGCCGCGTTGCCGGTTTAAAACTCAGTCGGCACGCCCTTCATGGCAATGTTTATTAACACTTCTTATTAGTTCAAGCTTTTGTAGAATAGGACCCGCTTTGCTACATTGAGGGGTAACCGTCGAGAGTGGTAGCGTACTTGTGTCAATCCTGACAGGTTGTGCCACAAATCTTTGCGAAATTAGGCGCAACTTCGAAGTTGTGCCACAAATGTTCGAGAAATTAGGCGCAACCTCGAAGTTGTGCCACGATTTTTCGAGGGATTAGGCGCAACCTCGAAGTTGTGCCACAAATCTTTGCGGAATTAGGCGCAACCTCGAAGTTGTGCCACGATTTTTCGAGAGATTAGGCGCAACTTCGAAGTTGTGCCACAAATGTTCGAGAGATTAGGCGCAACTTCGAAGTTGTGCCACAAATGTTCGAGGTATTAGGCGCAACCTTCGAAGGTTGTGCCACAAATGTTCGGGAAATTAGGCACAACTTCGAAGGTTGTGCCACCCCCAGCGCTACGATAGGGTGTAGATAGTGCCTGCATACTGATACATCAAACATTGGGTCATAGGTAATAAATGTGCAGAAGGCGCACCATAATCAAATGTCAGATCGGAGATGTAACAGCTAAATTCACCACTTGATTATCACCTATGCAGCATGCTCGATGCCCGTGGTCGGTATCACATGATTGAGGAACGGGTATGGCTAAAGAAAGGGCGACTGATGCAAGGAGAAGAAGAGCAATGAGGCAAATATTTGAGAAGTGCTAGATCGTTTTCATCGTTGCGCTGACTAGAAGACGGACTTGGATGGTCTCAGAGCCAAGTTTAATCGTGCATTGTCCGTGACCGCTACGGTGTTCCGTAGACGCCAGGTCAACTCGACATTTCGCTTTGGCTCCCGAACTTTGTTGGTTCCTCGTCGGCTCCCATGCTGCATCATGTGCCTCTCTCTCACACCCCTATCCTTAATCATCATCATATGGATTCTGGTACTAGTGTAGAACATGCATTTATCGACATGATGATTAAGGATAGCATGAGGCAGCATGGGAGCCGACGAGGAACCAACAAAGTTCGGGAGCCAAAGCGAAATGTCGAGTTGACCTTGCATCTACGGAACACCGTAGACCGCGTGGGACAAAAGTCCAGGGAAAGGAACTTGTCTGCCAATAATTAAAATAGGTAAAAAGATCCATATTGTCCGAGTGGCCTCATTGAAAGATAGCAAGAATAGGCTTAGTACTGAAGTAAGGTGTAATCGAAACTGAACGCTAAATAAGGAGAGAAGCCTCGGATTGAGCTGCGCATGGATACATAATACTGAGTTTGTGAACTTCTTAGGGTGAGACTGCGCTGCAACCACTCATGGTTTTTCTCACTCAATGCAGTCGTAATTTGGAGAATCATGACAACCCCTAAATCCTCCCAACTTCCTATTGAATGCGCCTGATCGACCTCCCTTTGCACCCTATACACAATGAAGCTCAACCATTTCTGTTGCTCCAGTATTGTTATCTTACTTGCCCTTCTTCCACCGCGGCTGCTCCGCCTTTTGAGAGCGATCCTATACAACTTACAAGCCAGCAAACCAGCAGATGAGAATCTTTGGTTCAACCACAGGCACCTTCTTTGATTTTTTGAGGGGGTTATTAAACCGAACTTGATATGTAATTGGGATATCAGCTCGAACCATTATCCTTCACTCATGAAACATAAATACAAGTTCTAGCTTTGAAGAAGACTCAGGAGATGTGCGTATCTGTATTAGAGTAGTGAGAATGAGCCAACATCAGCGTGAACTGTAACAGGGCATACTTCGCAGATTTTCCTGGGAACACCGCAATACGCGTACGCCCTTTAATGGGCGCCCAGGTTGATAAGTTGATTAACGCTAAGATATCGTACTGCCTACTGAAAGAGAATGATGGGCTCCGACAGGATAAATGTGGCTTATACACAAATGAGAAATCCAACTACCTTCATTTCACAGGGACTGTCATTTGCTTATGTTAATACATTCTACAACACAGGCGCTGGCATAAATTCTGAATCGTATGCCGGAAATATTTTCTATGACTTAAGTACTATGAGACTCCAGGTCCCGATAACACACAAATACTCACGTCGCGTAGAATGGGCCTTTCAGAGAGGTGCCATACACCCCGAAATTGCTGGATTGACGATAAGATCAATGACTGCATATGCCGTTTCGGCAAAGTTCATCAGTAAACTGACGTGATGATAATAAGCATGTAACCTTACCCTCGAGTCCTCGGCGCCTGTCTTGGCTCATGTCAGGACAGTCATCACCCTCAGGGATGGGTGAAGGTGATGCCAGCGAGGGAAAGAGCACAATGAAGGTAAGGAATAGCTGAGGGATGAATAAATTATACCTCATGGTGCGGTGCAAGTACTGATTCCCGGGGAGAGTAGAGTCTAATGCGACGCTGGGGACTAAGGGTGCGCACTGAGGTCCTTTATATACCTTGGTTCGAGTCGTTTCCCTTGTTGTATAGGCATGAAGCCATTCGAAGTGAATACACGCCCGCCAAGCTTTTTCATTTCCAACTAGTCACAAGTCGGACTAAAAGGATGTGTGTGAGAGCGATAACCATTTTTTGGATGTCCTTAAATTGCAGCCCAGGGAAGTGGTAACAAAAAAAGATTGGCATCGTTTTACAGAGTACAGACCTAGGCGAAACGTTGACAGTCTGCATGGTCCTGGACGCAGGACAGGGGCTGGCATGAGTATGCAAGACCTGCTGAGCTCAGACTTGCCCAGCACTGACTAGATCCGACTGAAGAGACCTCGATCGTGTTATCAGAAGCCATCCACGAAAAATTTTCTGGCTTGACCAAATTTAATGTTGCATGTGGCAGGCACCAATCCAAATACACCTGCTGATGAAGTATCATTGTCAAAGCCGTCAACTTCAAAACTCGGTAACATCGCATTTCCTAAATAGAGAGGATTTTGAGTAGAAATAACTTGAATGTTTAGATCCCGCCCTTACAAGTAGAAGATTGCAATCAGTGTACCCAAATTTTAAAGTGCATTCATTGATCCTCAAGCAAGAAAAAGGCGCCCAGTAGTACGCTCAAGCCTGTTGGTAGTGCGTACGCTCACATGACGCTCACGTCCTCGTTAATTTAAATGAAACCCTTTGTAGTCTACGTCGACTCCTAATTAACGAGTTAAGAAAGAAGGACCCCATCGTGATACAGGGCGAGCAGTCGGAACAAGACGAGGCGTCGTGGGAGCGCGGCGACCAAGAGTCTAGTTCACCCAAAGCGGATAGGGCAGCCCGTCGGAACGCTCGCACCATAACCGATATTGTCTCCTAACCCTTCCGATCTGCCCCCTCCACCCAAACGAAGTGATATATATACCACTTGATCAAAAGCCGTTACGGAGATCGTGGGTGACCAACGACAACTGCTGTACTAGATTCCCAGCCAGGCTGTGCAGGCTGATGCACGGCATGTCTCCCTTGTCAAATCCGACGGTTATTAACTGTCAGAGCACTAATCGAGGAATCCAAGAGTCATTATATATTTTTAGCAGGCTTAAGTGAGCTTTGTTCCTAAATCAGCGACGGAGAGCGGATAGAGATTAACGGCAACAGCAGGCACAGGCAAGATGTCATCGTTCATTGACACTATAATGGAAACCTGCAGGCAACGCAGGAAACACTGAAGCGATTGCACAGAGAAATGAACAGGCAATCGCTATATTCTGTAAACGCGTGAACACGGCGAGTAATGAATACAAATGGTAGCGACGATGATAAGACTAAGGAAAGGAAGATATGCGCGCGAGCGCATATAAGAGCGTTGTAATCACATGATAGGATTACATATAATACGTATCCTCTATATCTATAGACAATCATAGGTAAGTTCACACTTTCTCGATTGAAATTGGCTGCACCCAGACCAGAGAAATCGAGTGGCAGATTCGCACCTTGGGATCATTTCGTACACAACTTCCCTGTATGTATTCGGTCTTCTCTCTTGGTTCTTCGCGAGAGAGGCCCCGTAGTCGGGGGATGGAGTAGTAGGGGGAGTGGGAGTGGGCTGTTGTGAGCGACCACTCCCAGTGCGAGAGCTGAGGACGGTGGACAGACGAGCCCTCCGCCGGTCTCGGGTCTCTCACTACTCCCTACTACGAGGTCTCCAGCGTGTTCAGGAGCAGGATTCCGAAAATGAAGGTAGAATGTATTAGATGTTTGGGAAATCTACATGATGTCAGGGGGTTATTCAATGAAAAGGAGGATGTTGTGGGTGGTCAATAGAGAAAGAAAATCAGCTACGCCACGATTGAGCGCGTGTCGCGTAGCGAATGAGGATAAAGGAATAGGGTAAGAAGGAGAGACGAGGAGGTAGGCGACGTAGTGTTGTATCATCCACGTGACGGTGTCATACACATCCATTGATAATCATTGATACACGGTCAATTGTCTTCAGCGATTCGTACAATTGCATAGCTACTCATGATATTTGGCGTTTTCAGTTACATGGCACAAGGAACGGCTTACCACCCGTAGGCGTGCTCTTTCTCCATGCAAATGGATTATCTGCGACGAACGAGGGGCCCACTATCAAAATAAAAACGAGAATGTTAAGGCGATAAGGACATGGCGAATGGTCATCATATGGCGGGACGAGTATGTAGGTGAAGCGATAACTTAGGGGTAATTCGTATGCTGCTACTTAGATTTGGTTTATAATGTGAGAAGACTGGCCCTTCACTTAACATGATCTCGACCACACTCTCGACTTCTTCGAAATAATTATACCTATAATCATCAAAATCCGTTTTGTGGATCTTATGAGAGTTAAATAACACCGGCAGCTTTTGCTCTCGACGTGGAAAATAAAAGTCGCCTATTTTTTATCCTCGTATTATCCGTGAGCCTCACGTGGATCAAATCGTCTAATGAAGGCGTGGGTGACAGGGACATGGGTGAGTGATATGCACAGGTTCATGGGAACCGAAACTAGTAGACCTAGAATAGCTGTGTGCAAGATCACGAAGGATGGAGATAAGGGAGCTTCGAACACCCCATTGACTCGACACGACCCATAGTTATGTCGAAGCATCAAACGGGCCCATCAGTATGGCCTTGGGCTCTATTGCTCCTCATCAACATCTCTCTGACGTTGGTTTCCGTAAACATTGTTCTTCGCAAGCATGAGCACAGTAAGCTCCAAATTATCCATGTCTGACTCAGCTTACAGGATCTATCACCTTGTTAGCTCTTGAATACACAGATTATCCACTCGAACTTGTTGTGGATGAGCCGTTGGAGCCCGTCGCAATGACGGTACAAGACTCAACTCACTACCAACTCAACCTGACCGACTACAGCGAGAAAGAATGGATGACGCTCATTTCGTGGCCGCATGGCTCAGGGCGAATTCACCTTGGAGAGACACATCGTCTTTTTAACGCAGTCTACTTCCATCAGCTCCACTGCGTTCAAATCATGGAAGAGGCATTACAAGACCGGCACTACGGGATGGCAGACTACCATCACGTCGGTCACTGCCTACATTATCTGCGTCAAACACTCATGTGCGATGCGGATTATACGCTCGAGGAAGGGGACTTCATGAAGAGGTACAAGAACTGTGATTTAAGATCAGGTGGGGATACTAGGGTGTGTCGCGATTGGGAGAAGTTGTACGATATTGTGGCACAGAGAGTGAAGACATGGGCATGGGTGAGACCACAGAAGCTCGGACACCTGTAATTTTACCGCGGCGTCGGTGGTAGTGCCCACTATAGCTAATTATGCTTTGTACAGCCATAATACAAACATTATCCATGCAGTTTTGTACTGAGCAGATTGGGATGAAAGGCGATTTTCATGAATCTTCTTGGCTGGAAGATTCAGAGAAGATTGAAAAGAAGATTACTATTCTTCCCAGGCTAGGCGATAGCCTTTTGTCCGCAGTGTGCGTTCGTCTGTATTCCCAGTCCTGATATACCCCACTCGGGTTCCAAGGCAAAAGTTTTGTTGATTCCAAGTAATACTTCTTGGAAGCCCTTCAGCTGAGATTAAACTGTTGTACCTAACTACATGGACAACGAACACGAAGGTGTGAGTAGCTTCGGAAACTCAGGGATCCAAAATTAGTAGGTGCAATCACTGAATAACCTACTTTGTGATTTCGAAAGATCAGGGGCGGTCGGAAGCGAGAAGCGAACCGAGGCATTAGATCCTGTGCTTATCCCTTCTACTAATTCTCAGAGCGTCTATTTAAGACCGCATAAATTTAGCACTGAACTTCTTCCCATTGTATTTCTTTATAGGGTTTCTCACACCAGACTTCAGGTGAGGGTCGAGTTCGAGGTTCCTATCCTCCTCATGGCAAGTTCTTCATCAAGGGAGTGTCGCTGGATACGCACAACAAGTTCCAAGATCAATATTACCCCGACGGTTAACATTTCACTGTGACTATTGCTCTGGTGCCGCATATCCCAAGGAATTGGACAATTCTGCCATGGCTTCTCATGGCCCTCCATTCAGTGTGTCCTTGGGTCAGATCAGAGTGTCCGTCGAGAGCGGAATGTTCAATTCTATGAACATACACACCCTCACACCTCAAGACGACCCCAAGATCGGGTCTCAAGGCATCCATTTTGTACCTGACCTTCGCGACTACGTTTTAAGACGGAAATTCTTCAAGTTGAATGACATGTCGCGGGGCTCTCTGTTGCTTCCAAGAGAGCAACAGGTCCACAGGCAGCCTTATCAAGTTCATTCTCACCGCGGCTTCTTTGGAATCGTAATGCGAGCGAGACACTCATATTCACGGCGTGCTCGTTCCTTGCTCAATAAATTCCCAAGTGCTAGTAGCCTACATTGGAAACTGCGCATATATTTGGTATCGGAGACACTCGCGAAATTCTTAGAATGGACGAAGAAGTACGAAAATATGACATTCAGTCGTGCACTTGCTTTTAGTTGCGCGTGCAAAGAGCACCGTCATCTTTCAGCTAATCTATATAGAAACACCTACTTGCCGATAGCGTCTTATTGCTACAGTCATGCTCTCGAATCACTTCATGTGGTACATTAAATTTAGTGTACTGAGGCCTGAGACCTGAGGATTCGACGGTTTGCTTATCAGCGGAATGAAAGAACCAAAAGTAGGTCTGACACCCACGGCATGCGTCCAAGATTTAATCAAAATAACTTTGAAGATCAGCAAGGACATATCTCACCATCTACTCACTGGGCCTATGCAGGATACACAGGAGGATGATGTGGAACTCAGCGCTCAAATCGAACATAGACTGAGAGGACTATGCGGATTTGATGTTGATGATGCTGACTGTATGACGTCCTCTCTACTCTTTTGAATTCTAGTTTTGATAACTTGCCCTCTGGTTTTTGGCTCGTGTTGGCCTGACTTGCATCTCAAAGTCAAACCTGTTGTTTTTGGAAATTTTGTCAAGCTGATAAAGAGCCACCAATAAGAAGATCGGTCGCACTGTCTGGACCCACTCCGAACGTTCGTCACCCTGACATCTTCGACAGAACTCGAACGGGGCATCGATTCAAGCATTCGTCATCTTAACGAGAATAGGGTAAAAATACGATGGCAACTGGAACATTTCAGCCCTCCACCCGCCAAGTTTGCCAAACTGCGAGCACAGCTCTTCTATCAACACCAACTCGACGACATCAACGAGCTACAGGGATCATCCAAATATTTCAAGACGCCTTGAAACAACTTAACAGTCAATCCGACGATGTTAAGCAACGCAAATCCATTCTCAAGACCCGGCTAGCCAAAGCCAAGGACACTTTCGCAGAGTCGGCTCTAGTGCTCATCAAATTTAGGAGCCCTCCTGAAGGTTACGAGCGGGTCATCTTCGACTATCAAGATTTGTCTGTCAAGGGGTGTTTGGCACAAGCCAAGTGGATTGTCAAAGAACCGTTCGGAAAAAAGGCTTGAGCGTCAACTTATTCTGTTTGGCGACGGATTCCGTGTTTTTACTTAGCTATCTACCATCCAAATTAGGCCTCGTTTTCGATTTTACCCCTCCATGTTTGTATGATTCACCTTCGTCGTTTATGCTTCTCTTTCCCTCGGACTCTTACTCGTTTGGATTTATTACATACATTCATACATACCATGTTTTCCTCCCGTGTTGTTTAGCGTTGAATCGTTTCAAATTTATCATCAGTCATTTCTCTTCATCCTGGTTCTGTCCATGCTGCAAAAGCAATATTCGCAGAGCCATATCGATGGATTCGGATCGTAAGTGCAGACTTCTTTGGATAATTGGTGCTGAGCGCTACATCCCAGGTTTGAGGGACTAGCTCGACAATCCATCCAAATTCAAGTTCAGATTCGATAGATATTCATTGGTTCGTTCATAAAACCCAATCCTACACATCCAACTAAACTAGAATCCCAAGAGCTCAGCAACGATATCTCTATGCCTCATCGGCACATCCACATCCATCTTCGTTCCCATCTTCTTCTCCTTCCCTTCATCCGCATCCGCACCTTCACCCTCGTCACCGCTCTCCTCCTCACTCCCAGCATCACCACTGTTCTCGTCACCACTCCCCTCGTCGTGGCCCTCTGCATCAATCTTCACAATGCCTCCACCACTTGGGAAAATATCCATCTTCTTAACATCATCAATCATTGCGAGTGCAGGTTCTTTCTTAATCTTGCGATTAATCTCCGTGTCGAAAAGCTACAGCACAATCATGTCATTCAGTCACCGCAAAACGAAACACGCAGACATGACAAAAAAAAGACTCCTGAACTCACTGTATTATATGTATGATCCAAAAAATCCTCCATCGAATAATTCGGCTTCGTAAATGCCTCTGAGAAGATCTTGGTCATCGTCGACACGGGCGCATGATAATGCGTCGAATGAGAGAGGAGCTCCCAGAGGGAGCTGTCGATTGCTTGGGCGTTCATTGGGTCGGGTTCGGTGTCGAGGAATGGATCTGTGAAGGGAAGGAGAACCGAAGCCAGGCGGGGGGAGACATCGAGTTGAGTGCGTGAAGACAGGGGATTTGATTAGAAAACAGTACAACAAACAAGATACAAGAAAAAAAATGCACCGTTACCCCCGTCGACGTCTACCCTATGGATCATCTACATCAACGCTGGGTGCCGTTTGAGGATGTTGTACGTAAATGGAATGATCATTACAACTGCAGCAGGAGGCGCGGAGAGTGAGAGTCGAGAGAGGCGCTTGATGAATGAAGCGAGGAGGGCGGCGGGAAGGTGACTATTGAAAGCAATGATTGTTTAGGCGAGCAAAGATGAATGAAAGCGTTTATTTGGGTCAATGAGAGCAGATTGAAGAAGAAAAAGGGATGTACGTCGAGCTCAGGAACAATTCTGTAAGACGGAAGAATCGCAACCGATGCTTCAAATGCAGCACGTCGCGATCCAAAAACGCGTACAAGCGGGTATAAAATGACGGGTAATCGCTGTTCAAATATTAGTCAGTCAACTTAGCCAGCCATCAACGCCAACAGCAGCGCTGACCAACAAAGAAGAGAAAACTCACAGATTGTACTCCTTAATCATCACAAACAAAGCATTCAATGCCAACAGCCCCACAGACCCACCCATATCCACACACGAACCAATCCAATCCATCACCAAAAACGGCCTCGTCAAATGTGGGAGCACACCACGATGCATGACGTTCAATGCCCTCGTCGCGAGCGCTTTCCGCGTCTCCTCATCAGCACCTACAGAGAGGCGGGGTAGGAGCATCAGCCAAGTCCGAGTAAATACGGCCTTGTGCGAGTTGAGAGAGTATAGAGACTGGTGTGTTGACATGCGGTGTAAGCGCATGGAAGGACCTTTTGCACCCTCTGGCGTCTTCTCCTCTTCGAAGAATTTCCGCCAATCGTCGTCCCCGTCACCAGAAGGCTCCGCATTTTCATTCTCAGAGTCGTTTTCGTTTTCGTCATCATCGTTGGATTTCGACTTTTTGGGTTTTGGAGGTTTGGTGGCGAATTCGGTGACCCACCATGAGTTGAGTTCTTCAGGTTCAGTGGGGAATGTGGTGAGGCGTTCGAGGAGTGAGAGGAGGTTTGTGGCGAGGTAAGGATATGATTTGTGCGAGTGGTTGGATAAGCGAGTTCTGTAGAGGATTCGCCGCTAATCAGAGAGTGAATGCAGGTATAAATGGAGAGAACATACGCAGATTCTCTAAGGAAGAACCATCTGATATTGTCATGCACACTGAACCACGTCTCGTAAAACAGATCCAGCACGTCTGGGTCAATTCGTCCATCATTCACTTTTTTCGAGGACTTTCTCTGTGACGGTGGACAAAGTAGCAGTGAAGAGACGATTTTCCTGAAATGTGACACATGGAATTGAGGTTGCGGTTTTGAAGCATTAGCAGATTTAGAATATGAGGTCGAGAGCTCAAGCACGAGAACATAATCTGCAATGCAGACGTCTAATAACCACGGTGTAAATTTCATCAGTACATTAGAAAACCGCGGAACCACGCACCCGCAAAAACTTCTCCTCATCCTTCAGCAGCCCACCCAGAAAATCCGTATATGTCTGTAATCTCTCCCATATCCACGCCTTGACCACCTTTGCAGCCTCATCTCCACCCAGTCCCAACTTTCCACTAGTCTCCCGTAGTCAGACTGACGATATGTGACAACCACAAAGACCCGATAAAGCGCATAAATAGCTTTAGACGTCTCATGCGCATCCTGTGTCCCTTCCATCACAGACAAGAGATCGGCAAGTAGGTTCAACGACCCATTTCTTGACACAACTTGTGTGAGTGTTTCCTCTAGTGATTTGAGGTTTTGAGCAAAATCCGCTTCTTTGGCAAGTTTATGCTTTTTTGTTGCTGGTAGAGAGGGTAGGGATGGAGGCATTGTACAATTAATAGTTTGAGCTGGTCGACGTGCTGAACTTGGATCATCTCTTCAAAATTTGGCTGACTTCATCAATTTGGTCTTGCTTGGCTACGACTTTGGAGACAGGGGCGTTAGCATTTTCAATATCCTCCTCTTGACGAACGAGATAAAAAGTAGATTTTTTCCGTAAGACCATCAAAAAGGATTAAATAAATTTATAATGATTACAAATTGTATTAAGAACGAGAAATTCGATATTTCGAACACGCAACGGATTCCAATTGCAAAATCTACTCGCGAACTCCGCAACACCCTCTCCTACCCCTCAGCCTGTCTTCTCGCCAACTCCTTCCCCACACTGTACAGCAGTATACCCTTGCATTCCACTCGTCTCGCCCCTTACCCCCATTATGCCCCTCCCACACTTGCACATCGTCCTCAACCCCCTTCCCAATCGCAATGTCTCTGCCACACCCAACCGCCCAGCCCTCACAACAACGGCATACCACGCCGCGTTCATTAGTGCCAAAAACAAAATGAAGGTCGTAGCGTGTTTGTATGGTGATAAAATGCAGATGGATAGACCTGTCAAGGACGTAATTCCTGTCATTGTGGCTAGTGGAGGCGAGTGGGGTGTGCATTGAAGAAGATGTGTTATATGTAGCATACCGATGAGAATGCATAAGATAATTAAAGAGCAACGCAATTTTGTGCTTACCAACTGTTTTGATTGCTCCCCTTGACCTCTCCTCACCCGACACAACCTCAGCTACTCCCATCCCTAGTAGGAGCGTTGCGATCTCAATCGCAGACGACGGATTCGTTGTCCCGCTCGTCGTCGGCTATATCCAAAGACGTATTCAATTTAATTCAAATGACTGAGACCCAGACGCAAAAGAAACAAGGAAAGTAAAAGGAGAAAAACGTCCGACAACTCACCAACGTCGTCAAATCACTCAACGCCTCCATAAACGGGCCATTATACAAAAGTCCAGGGACAAACATCAACGAAAATGCTATGGCGAGGTCACACAGCCCTTTCACCACACTCAAGCGACGTGCGAGTGGAGGGAGTTGTTTGTCATTTCCAGGTCCGATATAATGCAGGTCTGGTTCATGAGGAACAACGTTGCGTTGATAATCGAGGTCGGAGCAGTGCTGCGACTCGTCGATGGGGGTTCCGGTGGGTTCGCTCATGCTTGCGCTGTGTGTTGGGTTACCGTCGAGGTGAGGGTGTTTATATGGGATGGGTGGCATTCGAACTCTCTGGATGGAGGAAGGACGAAGTGGTGCTGGTGAGACTTGTGTCAGATCGCGAACTTTAATGAATGTGCAAATGTCTAAGGTTCACAGGAGATAAGGTGATTTTATTATAACAACAAATACAAGGAGTGTTAGATAAACGTAAACTCGGATGAACACCATTATTTACAAAGGAAAAGGGATAGTCGTAGAAATAATGGTTCCTCGAGTGCTATGTAAGTATCAGAGTCGACTATCCGAAGTGTCAACATTTGTACATACTTAGACGCCGACAGCATCTTTTGACCTTTCGGAACTGTATCTTCATTTCCGTCTTCTCATGTCCTTCTGCTCGCTTTGCCATTTATTTCTTGTCGTTTTATCTCGCTTGCTTATTTTTGTATAGAGCTCACTTCTTAGTTTATGTACACCATCGGCAGCTATCTGTTCGAAATGCATCACCGTTTTATGCCAGCGCCCAGATTCCGCGTCTGAGATTAGGTTCATCCCATTTCGTCTTCTCTGCCAGCTTTGCAGTGCCACCGTCGCTGAATTATGTATCCAGTCACCGCCGTTTTAGGTTCTCAGGTTCCTGCAACAATGATAATAATAATGCAAGGGTATGTAGGTGTACGGTGTGTGGATGGTACAGGTGTAAGGAAAACACTAGGGTGCAGATACAGGCATACAAACGTAGATGTGTAGATGCGATAGCAAATGCAGACAATAATAGCGATGATGAATCATGAATGGATGGAGTGGAGAGGTGAATAAAAGGCTGTTTACAAAAGTCTCATTAGTCATGACTCTCGTTCCATATAACTTGCATCTGTAGCCCGAAGGCGTTGTGCGGTCTCTCACTTTACTAAACATCTTCGTCATCCCTCGGGCTCATAGCCCTCCGAAGCAACTCAAAGGATCAATAGTGATGTTGTGAGCTATAAACGCAATCAAAAGTCAGATCAAAGATGTAACAGCAAAACAACCTGATCATCACCTTTGGATGCCCGGCGCCTGTTGTCTGTGCCACATTGAGGAACAGGTATAGGTGAAGCAATCGCGACTGACACAAGGAGAAGAAGAGCAATGAGGCAAATGTTTGAGAAATGCTGGATTGTTTTCATTGTTGTGCTTACTAGGTGGGTCTCAGAGCCCTGTCGAAAACGACTTATATACCTGGACCAATTCCAGGGACCAAATAGCTAGGTTCTCAACGAAGACAACTTTAGAACAATATCAGGAGCATAGGATGGGAATTTTCGAACCATGAATTCAATTGCAAGGGCTAAGGACGAGACAGCCAAGGGCCTTACAGGAGCATATGCTTCGTGCATTGACCACTGCTTGGGATAAAAGGCTAATGTGGGAGGGAACCTAACTCACAAGTCCGGTCTAATCTTCCATTTTTATTTTTGGCTCGGTTCATTCATCGTCCGAAACGACGTCGGATAAATTAAGTGTTTAGCCGATGTTATACTGTAAATAACCAGACTGCGACGTGTCCAATATTTTGGCCATTTGAACTGGTAAGACAGGGACTCTTTAATCCTTAGTTCATGAGAAATTGATGCCCTCAGTCAGTGTATTTGCTTCAAGACAATCAAGAGGGAAGATGATCACGAAGTTGAGACAACTGAATAAAGTACGTGAGCAATTGGTTATCAAACGAAAGGTTAACAGAAGGACTAAAATAAATAAAACTACTTTTGCCCACAATTCCTGAAAGACAGGGTATGCATCCCGCTGCGCTCCGTCTGTCTATACCATTCCCATCAGTGACAATCCTCGTTCTACATTCCTTGCACCCAGAGCCCGAAGTTTTCGTGTGACTTGGGCACTTTTTTGAGCATTTCCATCATATGCTCAGGGTTCATAACCCCCCGAAGCAGCCTAACGGGTCGATTACAATGTCGTGCGCTATGAATCACGATGTGGAGTCAGATAAAAAAGTCAACAACCAAATATATGATAATCGTACCTGGAATACTTCTGCGATTGTTTTCGCTACCACATACTAAAGGAGCAGGTATCGGCGAAGAAGTTGCAAGTAATGAAAAGAAGAGAATGGTGATAACACAATGAATATTCGAGGAGTGATAAGTGATTTTCATGGTTTCGTTGTACCGAAAGTATAAGGTGTCCAACAGAAATTATTGGTTCTGAGCGAACATGAACCCCGCCGGGTCATGTTTTATATCAGGCTAAATGCCTCCGCTCTTACGGACGACAGCTGCTGCAATATCTGGACTTCGCCATGAGAACTACAAAATCTCAAATTGGATTGCAAAACCCATGAATTAAGCACGAGGCTGACCAGGTCTAGTAGCTGTACCGGGGCATCAGTCATATGTCAGAAACGCCCGCATAAACAGCGTAGTATATGCACATTGAGTCCGACTGCCTGAGAAGGAATTGGACTCATAACTCCCTTGAGCCTGTCCCACCCTCCCATAACATTTTACTCGGTTCATCTTCTGACAGGATGTCTAATAAATTTAGACTTAGTCGACATGCCTTACAAGTTGAATTTGTTATTTGTGAATTCGAATTAGACGACCAACAATTGCCAGGCGCTAGGCCTTCATGTTGCTGTAGACGAGTTCTTCGTAAGATAGCGGGGCTAAACACTGCTTCATTCATTACGGAAGCACCTGCGAAACTCTCGATTCCGGGCGTCGATGTTTAACTTGGTGTCTTAAAACAGCCATGTGGATGATTAGCCTATTTTTATTCTGCAACGAACTGTAGTACAAGTGAAGGGATGTCCATATTCACCCATATCTTATTTTTCCACCGCTCAAAGCCCATGAACAACTACATATTAGAAATCTGATGCATGTGGCTGATACACATGCGCATATGTTGCGCCTAGAACTCTACCAAACCAGGTCTCAAGTCATGGCGTGAACCAGATGTAGAAATAGGTGAGTATGATAAAGCTTACGCTCCGCAGAAGTTGAATGTCTCGAGGCAAAGGAGGCCGAAGCTCAGGAGAGCGTCTCATTGGTACGAGTAACGCTCTCAAAACGCCAATTGACAAGGCGAGGTAAGTTAACCAGATATCCATCTGCCGTCTTACCCTGGAACTCGTGCTATTTACAAGTAGCTATAGGGTGAGATGATCTGGATAATGAGACGGCTTTGATAAAGATCATACTTTGTTCAGTTGATTAGATACTCGTCCAGTTCGCCAATGATGTGCGCGTGGGGAGATCTGAGTGAAAAGGTGAGTGGTCGTGAAGGTGTGACTGGGGGATGAGATAGGTGGATGGAAAAGGAAGGTGAGACGCGCGGTACGAGTTCGTGGGGTCGATATGTGAGAGAAATGAAAAGATGGGAAGGTGAGGTGAGTGTGAGGTAAAATGAGACGAAGACGGAGGACGAAGACGACGAAAATGACGGAAATAAGCGCTGACGAAGCTGTACACGGACACCGGACGAGGACGAAGATGAAAACGAAGACGAAACACGAAATACGAGGGCGAAAAGAGTTGTATTGGTTGTAAACTACGTACATTAAGTATGTACAGCTATGGAAAATCATAGAAATCAAAAGAAAATGTTCGAAATATTCGGAAACCAAGAGAGCTCGGCGCGTTCACGATGCGCTGATGCGAATAGAAATAAAGGGAAAATAAGAGAAAAACCGAGAAATTAGGGCGATACAGGTGCGGTGCTCATCACCAACTTGAAAGCAGATATATCTTTGAAAATCGTTACATGTATACGCTCGACCAGTACCGAACCTCAATGATCCAACGTGCAGATATGCTGCTTTTTAATTAACCTTCCGCTTTGAACGACCTATATGTAGTGTCATGAAACACTTACTTTACTGAGGATGTATCTACCGCATTGACACATAAACGGCAGTAGTCGAACTGATGAATGTCATTGATTTCACTGGCTGGGGATCCTAAAAGTCTCGATCGTAAGTAATGTAATTACACGACAGAAATTCACTCTCGCCATCGGATTTGACTTCCCAGCGAACCCTGCAGGGGTTAAGAGGTACTTATGACTGGCAAAGAAACGACAAGATTTGATGGGGACCTTTCAACGCTAGGCTGGCAAGAAAGCTTATTGAAATTCACCGCGTCTCTAATACAAAAAGTTCCATCATCTCGCATAGGGATTTGTAAGTACGTACCACGAGGCTCTAGTTTTGATTGTAATTAAGGATAGCGCGTGATAAATCCACTGCCTGAGGTCACAGATCAATTGATCATGCATCTTCGGTGAGTATTCTCTCATTGATCAGGTTTAATCCCACGCCGTAATCTCTCGCAGAGATCCTCCTAACCTCCATGAAACTACCAAACTGCCGCTATTGGGTGACTACCAATCGCAGAGATTAAATTTAGACATCAACGATGCCCACACACAATGATAGATAGATTTGGCTTTGCTGCGCAATCATTGTTTTCATCACGCATCCTTGCGGCCCGGGCCAGCGTCCGTATCTGTCATTCCTAAATGATTTTGGGGTGGTGCTATGTTGAAATTGTTATAGAGGGCTTTATGGGCTTCTTCTCTTAGATTACATCAACGAGAATCACTTGAAATTTGACGGCGGCTTTCCTTTGACAGCCGCCAGACTCAGGAGAGAAAAACGGACAGAAGGATGAATGCTGGAAAGCTGGCCTAGCAGAATTGACAATTATTACACAGAACCAATGACACTGATGAAAAACATCCATCCTACGGTGACACATCCGGTTTAGGAGGTGTCATAGGAGACGAAATGTGTACGGAAGGTAACGATAGCTGGACCCGCAGATACTTTCAGTACAGCTTGACCCAGATTGAAAAAGCACGATGGATTTGATCGCATGACACGATTTGGGGCAATCAGCGGACCAAGAACAGGAGCTATGTTAATGTTGCTCGACTTCTTCGAAACAGAGACGAAATGCACTCTGACCTGACAACTATCTCAGAAACGATAGACTGCTTTTCACAACACTCCGCTTAGTGATTTTATTTACTTTTGGAGCGGTATAAACACAACACCCACAGAGACCCCACCAGTCGCGGTGTTGTGACCTATTGCATTCCTATGTAGTTGTAGAGAAATAGTTATTCAAATATTATTTTCTTGCGATTTTTCCCGCTCATTTACTCTTGCCTGATGCAAACCATCATGGGAACCACTCTCATATCTCGCGCGAAACAAAGGAAAATATCGTTGTTTCATCAGCATACATGAAATCAATGCAGATCTCCGAAATGCTTCATGTCAGTGCTCAAACAATACGATGGGTCAAAGCACTTGCACGAAGGAGTGGACAAGTGACTGCACCAGCTTTACCACCAGGGAGGCCAAGAAAATTGAGCTCATCTGATGCTGCTAGGGCTGTGGTGTTTTGTTTGTACCACTCCAAAAGTAAATAAAATCACCAAGCGGAGCGTTGTGAAAAGCGGTCTATCGTTTCTGAGATAGCTGGAATAGACCTGGTTGATGATGCAGTTCGGCATATTCCGATGCTGATGATGGGATCACGCATCTAGCCCAATCGAATGTCTCACGGAGTGATCCAACATCTGAGGCGCCTTGTCCTTTTCCTTGTCCTTTTTCCCCCTTCAATACTTATGTAAGTGGTAGATTTGGTACAGTGAAACTTGAAACTAGAGCCTAATTAAAGTCTCAAACACTGGAGATAATATTAAGAGGCTAGAGGGCACAAGTTTCTCCACTATCCATCAACCTGGACTCTTCGGCACACTTTTATCAAGACTCAGATGTGAAGTTTGGATGTATTCTTGAAACACAGCCGTTTGATACACCCCTCACGCACTTGGCAATTTCGGAGCGCCCGAAAAACTAGATCACATACTCTCACAAACTAAGTTGTCTCGAAGACACCTTTCCTCATATCTCACGCGGAGAAGCCTGTCGAAAAACGGTTGAGTCTTATCCGGAGTACTTGATCCATAATCCCGGCTCTAGTGCCACTTCAGCTGCCTTCCGAGAAGGATATATGTGCTTCAGTTGGGCGTGAGAAAGAGAATGTGCTTGAGAGCGTGCTATCAACGAGTCCCGAATGGCTTAACTGAATTGAGCGTATTTATAGAGTAGGAGCATGGTCGATATCTATTAAATTTAGAGCATTTCGTATATATAGGTGTGCATTGTTAATGCATACCACAATTCCGGTTCACAAAATTGCTACATTACGGTGTACTCAAACGATGAAGGTGGATAGGTGCGAGTTTGAGGGCATCAGCCGACGCAATGGTATCAATGATAAAAGCTAAACCAGGTCGATTGCATCCACGCGCGCCAAATATAATTTGATGAATGATGGACACATGTCAGATAATTTGAACTCAGAACCTCATTCCGTTATCCCTCAGCAAATGCTGAAGAGCTGTCATCAACTAGCGCTCCGATCAACTGAACAGGCGTTACTGGAGTCCTAGGCTTGGGTTACGAGAACTGGTATTATCGAGCATGAAGGAAGTAGTGTAGATGATAGCGTGAAAGTATAGGCTAGAGAGGAGGGTGAATTATAGATTATGTTGTCCTAACCAAGACTGATAAGTGATAGTCCCATATATGAAGGGATTTCCGTATTGGTGTGCTCAATTTCCATTTTTAATCAGATTCAAGCATCGAGCTCTCCTCATGGTACGCTTCTGATCCCAGGCTATAGCTAGAACGAAGAAGGCTTGAGTCGAGATGAGGTATAAAAGCAGGATGTCCTTGGCTCTTCTCTCGCCAACTTATTATTCATTCTACTAGCCCACACACTATCAGCAATACTTGACCATGAAGACTATTCAACGCTTGGCTCAGTTTTCGTTGCTTCTTGTTGCTTTGCTCCCATCTCTTGTCGTTTCTTCACCAGTGCCAGCATCCAACCCTTGCGGCGAGCGTAGAGAAGTCAATTCTAACTGTGAGGACAGGCTGCTTTATTAAAATGCAATTTATCATACTTACATCTTTGGCCTGTAGTGGTCGGGGATATTATCATCCATCCATTGGACTGTGGAGGCTTGTAAAGTGGACATCCAATTAAAGTGAGTGGCCTCATTGTTTCCCCTTTTGGATCGTACCAATCGATATGCTGTCCTGAAGACATTGGGGTGACAAGAAAGAGATGTATATACCATGGCCATGCAAGATATAGAAATAATATTTATTAGGGAAATAACAAAATCACGAGTCTAAAACAACGTCTTGTGTCGAACCACCGTTCTGGATTTAATGTTCTCTTTATGCCAGGATGTAATACGAGCCGTATACTACTATGTTCTATATACAGCCATCAGAGGGACCGCAAAGCGATCTCTTTCTGCATTGATCCTCTGGCCTTGACTGACGGGAAAGCGGGTCATGGGAGAGACTCGTAACATCTTGTCATTTAGTGGTCCGATGTTCGCAAAAATAGGTCCATGCCACAGAGGTGGCAGCGATATTGAGTGCTAATCCTCTTTTTCACTGAGTTTACAAGCCCAAAATATAGGATACGAGTCAAAAAAGGATAAGTGCTCGATGACCTTTGTCAATAGGCGCTTAGACCAGAAACAAGCACATGCTCATCAGCGCTAGAATCATGATGTCAGCGCACGGTTGTCAACACCCCAACCTGGCCGTCGTGAGTAAAAAGATATACCATATTAGCCTTCAAAACTTCATCCCTCATATGAGCTAATGGGTCTCTGGTGAGGTCCCCGATTGAATAAATTGCCGCAAGTACATAGATTTTGTCAGAGAACCCCTTCAATATGTTATAATTTCTCTTTTGGCTCCGCCTACCAGCTCCCTGATCCATGGATTTTGCCAAAAGATATTGTACGCACTTACTAGCTTCGTTGACCAAGTCCCTCATCCCAGGCCGTTCCTCTTAAATGGCTGAGCATTTCGAAACTCAGACCTTCAACTTGGACTTATTAGGATCACATGTCCCGATTCCTGGCCAGACTACTTATCAACTCACCAAATTATATTTAGCGCGCACAATCTCATCCCAAATTTTCACTTACTAATTCTCGTGGTGTGTATAAAATTACACTCGATAACCACTGGAATAGGGGGAGTTGCCACCACCCACCTGACCCCGTCGTAGACACAGAGCCGGCGGTGGACTAGCTCTCCACATCGTGTTTGCGTGAGCCTGAGACACCCTTGGACTCTCCACCACTATTACCCTTAATCTGTTCTCTCATCTGCCCCTTTCCAGTCGGGCAGGCTTCCATCGCATAATGTGCCTATGATGAACACAGAGGTTCTTCAGCTTTATGGCTTCGAAGACGTATGCTACTCCTCCATAAAGGGCGCGAAGTGCCGCACAATCGCTATATTTTTTTCCCTGCCACCATGACCTGAAATTAACTGCTAAGTACGGCTCGCGTGGGTTAAAGTTATAGATTAGGCGTCGTCATCATGCGCTCGCACCTCTGAGTAGGGCTGAGGCTGGAGGCACATATCCTGCCGCCATCGAATTCTTTCTAATCACACCCACAACCAACCGTCCATCGTTCCTCTATTGAGCCGTAACACTCCAATACCCGCAATACCAGAGATAACATCAACAGTCTGACCCGCTCCCTGCACCATTCTCCCCTCCGTGCCGAGCTGTTGCGTACTCGGGAACGTCTTCCGCACCCATGGCGGACTCAGAGGGAGTGCGTCGGCGAATGAGCTGGGCTTCTGTGATGGTGTCGTGTCCTTGTCGTGAGTGGGCTGTTGTGGTAGGTGATGAGAGAGCTGTGAATCTGTCTGTGACGTCTATGTTGTCTTGGGTGCTGCCTAGGAGGGAGAGGGGAAGGGGGGTTCGTAAGTAGGCGTGGAGAAGAAATAGACAAGGTGAAAAGAAGGCGAGAACAGAAACGAGAAAGCAGTAAAGGAGAAAAATATTTATAAAAAAAGTTGCAGAGCGGATGAAGAGGAATCGAAGCAACATCCAAGGACAGTCGCCGAAAAGATAAGAAGGACCATCAACCATAACACACAAGTGGAAGAGGGAGGAAGAAGATTCGATGACGAGCGTCAGGGATCACGATATAAGCCCAAGGAACACATCAAGATAAGAGAGGTATAGAACTAAGAACAGAAAAGAAGGCGTCGTCCCAAAATCCCTCGCGAACGAACATAAAGGCAACATCAACCCAGCCCCACCCGACGAGTTGAATGAAATCAAAGACGGAAAATCGAGAGCGAGCGGGAAAATAACAAGAGAAGAAAACGAAGAATAGACAGCCATAAATAAGAAACATGACGATAAGGAGAAATCAAACAAAGAGAATGAAGACCTGACGAAAGGAGCGCCGAAACGCCAACATGCCATGCGTAGATGACGATAACGAGAGGGACCGAAAGAAGCGTGAATGAGATAAAGAGAGGACGTTATGATACTCTGAGGTGAATCGCGGATCATAAACTCAACCCAACACAATTCAACCCAGCCCAACCGAAAACATCCAACACAACACATCGAAAACGACGACCAAACACCTGTAGACGAACAGGACAACATAACATAGGGGATTCGAAAGAAGGAAAAGTTACAAGGGAAGAAGCCGAACGACTCGAAAAGGGAGAAAAAGAAAGAAAAGACTTTTCAGGTCGTAGATGCGAACATGAACAGAAAAAAAAATCAAGGATAACAAAATCGGCTTTATAAAAAGGCCCAAAAACTCACCTTCTTATATACCACCTAACCGCAAGCTCCAAATCCCTCTCCTGCCCAAATCCCTCCTCCACATAAGACCTCAATGCAAACTCCTCAGTCGCCAATCCCTTCCTCGCAGTTTTCTCGGCGAAGACTAGCGCTAGCACTTTGTCCTTCTCAAAGCCCCCCATGACACTAGCCCATTCCCTGTTGCTGCTCCGGTGCTCCCGCATAGGAACCACATAGACAACGCCATGTCCGCCTCGGCCTCACCCTCCCTGCTCTCAAGCTCGTAATACATCACACTCAGCACCGGATCGAACCCCCAGGGCGGCTCCGCGAACTCGTACGCATGGCCGACTCGGATCTTATACTGCGCTGCGCCGAAATGGAAGTACGCTACCCTCTGAAGGTGCTTTCTTGCTTCGAGTATGAGGGACGAGCCGGGGGATGACGGGTGGCCTTAAGGCAGAGGGGAGGAGCGGGGTGGGGAGAGAGGTAAAGGAGGAGGAGAGGAGAAGGGGGACGACGTATGCGGGTTGGGGGAATGAGAGGCTGGCGGCGCAGTTCCAGAGGGGGAGAGCAAAGGGGGGAGAGAGGGGCAGGGAAAGTGGGCTGAGGAGGTGGGCTATAGCCATGCGCTGGTGGTGGTAACATTGGTCAATAATAGGCATAGTATACTTAGAGAGAAGAAGCGATAAACACACAATCTAACTCTCCTCTTAAAACAGAAAGTCAAGGTTCAACAAAACGCATGCCCGCGCAAACCGCTCATGGATCGCCGGTTCAACCACCTTATGGCTCATACACCAGTGATGGTGAGGATGAATTGAAGAAATGAAATAATCGTGGTGCAAAGGAATAAGATAAGACAAAAGGAAAAGAAAGAGAAAACATGAAAAAAATCAATGAAATGAGCCAGGTGAAGGTGAATGGATGGTGGTGTTGCGTAAGTCGAACCCATTAGTGTGAATTTGAAGAAACACGTCTTCGGCAATCACCGTTAATGTCCGTTGGATTTGCTCCTCCGAAGTCCGAAACCTGCACAACTCGTTGAGTGTGATACGCCGCAAGCTGGAGTAAATGTCGAGAATAATTTCATTTTGCGAAGGGTGACAGTGTGCATGATTGTCGATGAGTTAGATATTGGGTGAAGTAGTTAAGTTGGAGCAGGTTGAGCTGTGAGTACCGAACTCGCTGGCGGCTGGGGACCAACAAACAGCGTCACGTGTCTCATCACGTGCTTCGTAATTTACCGTAAATTACAGAGGTAAATACTGGGTGGCTGGTCAACCCAGGTAACTTACTGGTAAAATTCTGGCGGATATTTTTTTCCGCAACCCTAAGATTCTTTCACGAAACCGCACTGGTCACGTGTGTAGTATTCTCGGGTTTTAGAATTTAAATGCCGGACTGTTTGCGGGAAGCGGGGGGAACAATTCAATGTGGAATGGTTATTTATATACAAGGCGAGTGCCTCGCTTCGCTATGGCTACCAGTGAATGGTATGTGGAAATCGAAGGACCAAGCAAACAGTAGAAAAAAAACCGGATTTGCAATAGAATCATTTCAAAATGCAGAATGACAAAAGCAAGTGCATCGATAAGGAAACAAGCAAATACATGCAAATGAATTCGCAGGTAATGCTTAAAGTATAGGCAATTAGAGTTAGCGTCCAAGTTTTGACTACTTACTTACATGAACATGATCCTCTCCCTCATTATTTTCAAGCTGATCAGCAGGCTCTTCCTCGTCTTCCTCGCCGTCCGTATATACATCTTCCTTTCAAACGCGATACAGGCATTGACTCGCTCGTGGGGGCTGGGATACCGAGACAAGGCGCGTGCTACTAGCGCTAGAAGCGGTGCTGGTACTGTCAATGTAAGTCGCTTCAGTTTTGATGGTCGTACCGTCCCTGTCAGCTAAGCTGATATCTTGCCTCTAGGACCGTTCAAGCTCTGAGAGAGTAGGAAATCCTCCAAAAATTGTTGTACCACCCATCGATATGGCTCGTTCGGGAAACCTTCAAGTCGCAGGCTCTGAGCCAATATTAGCGTCGCCGTCGCACATCCCGCCGCAACCCTCGGCCACCTCCACACCAGAAGCTGAGCCGCAGAACGGAATAGATCACACCACACCCCATGATTGTGTACCACCACTCCCAACGCACTGTTGCTGCCACTCGCATATGTGCGTCCCACATACCTCAAACGGCTCGACAAATGGGAACCACCGAGATGCAATTCACCTGCATTTCTGTATCGACAACTCGAGAACACTTATCACTGGGTCGAATTTTAGGAGCGTCGTTGGTGTATCTCCGACTGCTCCAGCTCCTGATTAATTGTATGCATGATCCATGATGACGACGCTTGATGTCTGCCTCAGCGTCTATTCATTCCGCCGAGTCACGTGTGCGCACCGCGACACTTCCGATTCGCGATTCCCTCTCCTCCTTCCTTGTTTTGGCTTCCCTTTTGTCGGTAGGATATGTTGTTATCCTAAATCTCTTGCCACCTTTCCCTTTTTTCGTCATTTCGTCATTCTTCTTGGTCTTCTTCGTCTCGTTTCACATAACTCACCCCACCCACCCTCCCTCATCTCCATCTCCCTATCCCGCACACATACATACCATTACACCCGATTCCGGTCTCAAGCTTGCTTTGCAGGGCTCAAGTAGTCAGACCTGCTGGATGAGATTACATTAAAAGAATGCCCTACAGTCCTAAGTGCAGGTTCGATAATGAAACTGATGGATTGAATACGGCCAGGATGGGCTTGTACCTCCAATGTCCATTGACACTATGTGTCAGAGTTTTGATGGTGCGGTGATTGTGAGTGGAACGAAAGAAACCTATCAGGCTGATCGTGGGGCTTGACGTTGATTACGTACTTACTTACTTCATTCGATGCGCAGTTGTCATGTTGATTTACATTTACATTGGTACTCCGGGGATGACGGAGAACGGATGGAGGCAAGGCACGGCAAGGTGTGATGAAACGCGGTCCGCAATGTTCAACTTGACACGACTCGAACCTCCACTGTAGAGTCTATTTTCAACGGTTATAGGACGAGTTATTTTTAACTGTACGGTGAGCGCAGCGCGCTGCTCGATGATGGGTGATGGGTGATGTCAGGGTGAGAGGCGGTTGAATGAATATTATCACTCAACGATGATTAGTTCAATAATATTCTAATGAGAATTGCACGAATTGACGCGTGTAGTGCAACGCAAGTTATTTATTGGTGGTTGAATAGCTCTCAATAGTATACAGTATACGACTCAGAAAACGAATGAAGCGGAGTATTCAACGGAACGGCGACCAAGCCCGTAAGCTGAGAGAGAGGTCGAGGCTGTGCTTTTTACGTGAATTGAGTGTCGATTCTCGGTTGGCATCATGCTTCTGAACCCTTTTTTCGTGCCAGGTCATCGTTGCCGTTTATGATTCGCTGGCTTATTGGCCTTCGTGACTTGAATGACCGTGGTGAAGTGAAGTGAAGGAAGGCATGTGAAGCGTGCAGTGGAGTGCAGTGTGCCAAGTAAACTCAAAGTACAGAAATAGGTGAGTCGTCGCCGTCCGTTGTTGACAGGTGACGGGTTGACGAGGGAGTGAGAAATGAAGTGCTTTATTAGCCGTGGCAGTTGTGGCAGTGTCACGGTCATAATAAGAAACTGAACTTTCGAAACGCAGCTCTCTTTCCTCTTTCACTCACTGTTGTCTTTGTCTGCTCATTTCATCGTGCTCATCTTGTCCTACTCTCTGGCTTGATCCTCGTCTTCAGAGGCTTACTATTTCACGCATCGCTGCTCATCTCAACTCAACTCACCTTCTCATCTTCTCATCGCATCTGTCGTCGTCGTCGTCATCTGCATTGTTCATCTCACTCATCTAACTAGTCTCTCTCACCTTATACTCACCCTAACCAGCCCAACAATCCACCCCAATACCAACACTCAAGGCTTCCGCTCCCGCTGTCCCTCCCCGTCCCTACTCCCCCGGTTCCTCCCGTCCCAAGCCCCACCAACAGCACCAACAATACCCAAACCTAAACCCTGGCCCACCACCTCCTCTCCCGCCTGTGCCCGCAGATCTGAGGACACAGACACAGAGATACAACACGCCTTCGCCGTATGAGTATGCAGAGTCGCCGCCGCATTTTGAGAACCCGATGATTGCCCCAAGACCGCATAGGTCGAATCCTAGTATTCCTGCTAATGTGAGTGGCTTTTCTCTGCCAGCCCTAGCAGTTCCATTACTCATTTATTCTCTTTGCCCGTCGTTCCATACAAGTAAGTATGCACACTTCTTATTTATGTTTCTCATGTTCCAATGGAAGCCATTGGAGGTACATGTGTATGTTGGCAGCTGTAGAGAGCCGTGTTGCCTTTGTCTTTTACATAATTTGTGTAAGTATATAAGGCTTTGGATTGTACGAGGGTCGTTGCTCGGTATCTCGAGCACTATGTTTGGTTTGTACTCTTCGCCTGCGTTTCACCTCACTCGTCCTCCCTTCCCTCTCTGTCATTCGAAGTGCCCATATATGACTTTCGACCGTGGTTCTGTTCACTCATTGCCGCATTGAACATCCAGTGACGGGGAACAAGGGTCATGAATTGAATTGAATGCAGAGAATAAGATAATATATTCTTCAAAACGTCTTCCTACGCCTTGTATGAGCCGTTGTCAACACGCAGGTCAAATAATTACATAGGGCTAACGAAGTCTCTTGTGCAATATAAATAGGATAAGATAGGATAAGATAAGGGATCTACGGATCGGATTACTTGCAAACTAAGCCATCCCTTGAAACAAACCAGCTCTCAAGCAATCTGAGTTTGAATTTCTACGACGGACGGTTAATGAACTTGCAACGAACGCACAAGAACCAACATTAGGACAACGTGCGATCGGACATTGGATTGTCGCCCGTGTAAGGGGTTCAAACGCAGTTTCAGTGTTACACACCACATTCTCGAGTACCCCACATAATCACACAATTACCTCATCCTCCATCGCTGACTATGACCAGGGGTTGAGCAGGAAACTGAGATTGAATGGTTATTTCACGCAAAGAAATTTGACAGGTCTGTTTGAAATCCTGCAGGTGAGAATCCGCAAACGACAGTGCAGTGAAGTACAGGGATGGGCCAGTAAACTGACCTCCCATATATTCCTCCCATTCTCTCTCCCTTCATCGTTGTAGAACATCCTAAAACGAACGATCTTCACTTAGCGGAAAGTATGTCCGCACTTATCAGAGAAAAGGGATGATCTCACGTCTTGCATCTTTCCGTTGCAAGACTAGGAGTATGTAGGTCGGAGTGGTTGGGGAATGGGAGCGGAAAGCGGTCGTGGAACCGGTTTCCCAACCCAGTGTGAGAGCCGAGGATGTGGACGGATGCGCCCCCATCGACGGCTCTCGCTACCTACGTACACATAGTCAGCAAGGAAGAAAACAAATGATGGAAAAAAGGGGGAATGTGGAGGATGGGTAAAAAGAATAAAGGTAAATATGAACCACGGACGCAGGCTAGATGAGCGCCGTGGTTTTACAGAATAGAATAAGTGAGTAAGTAAAGAGAAGGGAGAGAGGACGTGGACGTGGAATGTGGTGGTCTCGCACACGTGACCAAGAAGACAGATCTTCTCATTCCGTGATCAACCAGCAATATCTGATGTAAAACCACAATGCAACGCATGGCGAGTAAAGACACTGAATAGTATCTCACATTGAGCATACCTTGACCTGCTTTGAATAGAAATGGAGGCTAGTCACTCTTGTTGGATATATTACACCGGGCGCTTTCACTGTTTTAGACAACTCGGACGAGCAGTACAACAACCCGAAGCTACCTTTTGTTCTTCACTCCGCTTGCTAATTGAGGGAGGTGGGTATGAATGTAGGAGAGGACTAAAGAGTCAACCCCTTCGCTGGGGCGAGAGCCGATGGACGAGGACGGATGCACCCCCAAGACCAAGTCCAGTCGGCTCTCTAACCTGCTGTCCGTCAAACTTGGCTATGGTAGAAAATAAAATAAATACAATAAAGGGTGAGAATTGTAAATAAATAAATTAAATACAGCCTTGTCAGATCAAGGACAACCTTTTAAATATTGTGTAATGTGTTAGTACAGGAAAATTACCGCGCGGAAATTGGATAACATTATCAAGCAATAGAAAACACCTGAAGGACAGACAGATCTGTTTAGATAATGTAATACGCACGGCGGAAGATGGGATAAAAATTACTTGTCGTTTCACTATGCAGTCGTGATATTGACAAGTGCCATTGGAGACACAACCGACAACGACAATGACAACGAGGAGGGAGTATTGAAGGGATAACGATAAAGTGGCAAAGCTGCCATTACCTTATCTGAATAAATCTTTGATCCGTTGGAGTTGATAAATTAGAAGTACACAGATGAATAGCTTCTAGCACTTATAGACAAGGGAGATGGTGGGTGGGATAAAAATAAGAATAAATAAATGAAAGAATAGAGCACCGAAACGATGCTTGGGTATACAGAGAGGTGATAGTAAAAGTAGAGAGACAAGATGTGCGATGATTGTGGATGCAGCAACGCCTGCGAAGTGATGGGGCCACTGACTAATCACAAAACATCAAAAAAAGTGGTTTTCGTCGATTTCACAACTTAAATGTATATTTCTGCCTTGAATGCTCTTATTTTTATTAAAATGGGCATTAAATAAAATAAAGGACTATTAATTATATCTATATAAATAATTAAACACAATCATCATAGTGATCTGACTCATATGCCTCCTCCATTGAAGCAGGGCTGACAATGTTTTGCATGTTTTGAGAGTTTGTCTTTGTAAAGTCAATGAGATCATCTCGAGTGAGGTCCCGAAGGTGAAAGCAAGCTATAGCAAGCTTGAGATGGTACATCTTGAGGGGCTTTTGATGTATGTGGGACTTCAAAGGGACACAAGGGTTCCTGGGAATGGGTCTACTCATCCACTTTGAATCAGTCTTCTCAGCTTCCCGATGATAATCAAGTTGACTATTGCAGGTCTCAACTTTTAAGCCAGTTGTGATGTCATCTTCCTCCAAGATAAGGTGTGCAGCCATTTGAGCAATCTTTGACACTCAATTGCTTTTTTGGTGTATATTTCTTTAGAGCTCCCATGTAGTGTGTCAAGTAGAATATGAATGTATTTCGGCGTAGAATCAGTGTGCAATTGATGAAAAATTGTGCAATTTCGACCAAGATGCGGTGTTGCGTCACATTAAATTAGTCATTACATAATCAAATATCTATCTCAAACACTGTCCTCACTGTGAGACGTTTTCCACTTTGTTGGATCCACCCTTTGTTGTGATTCTTGAACATTTCAATTTTTATTAGATGCATGTTTAAAATGTTAGCCTTTTTCTGTAATCATTTCCAGTTAACCTCTCAATACACACCAGAACAATGGCAAGACATTTAGCATTTCATGGACAAAAGCTATCATATTATTTATTTAGACTTAATATACATTTCAGGCACTTATCTTGTTAGCTAAGGGCTTAAATACAGTATATTAAGTCTAAATAAATAATATGGTAGCTTTTGTCCATGAAATGCTAAATGTCTTGCCATTGTTCTGGTGTGTATTGAGAGGTTAACTGGAAATGATTACAGAAAAAGGCTAACATTTTAAACATGCATCTAATAAAAATTGAAATGTTCAAGAATCACAACAAAGGGTGGATCCAACAAAGTGGAAAACGTCTCACAGTGAGGACAGTGTTTGAGATAGATATTTGATTATGTAATGACTAATTTAATGTGACGCAACACCGCATCTTGGTCGAAATTGCACAATTTTTCATCAATTGCACACTGATTCTACGCCGAAATACATTCATATTCTACTTGACACACTACATGGGAGCTCTAAAGAAATATACACCAAAAAAGCAATTGAGTGTCAAAGATTGCTCAAATGGCTGCACACCTTATCTTGGAGGAAGATGACATCACAACTGGCTTAAAAGTTGAGACCTGCAATAGTCAACTTGATTATCATCGGGAAGCTGAGAAGACTGATTCAAAGTGGATGAGTAGACCCATTCCCAGGAACCCTTGTGTCCCTTTGAAGTCCCACATACATCAAAAGCCCCTCAAGATGTACCATCTCAAGCTTGCTATAGCTTGCTTTCACCTTCGGGACCTCACTCGAGATGATCTCATTGACTTTACAAAGACAAACTCTCAAAACATGCAAAACATTGTCAGCCCTGCTTCAATGGAGGAGGCATATGAGTCAGATCACTATGATGATTGTGTTTAATTATTTATATAGATATAATTAATAGTCCTTTATTTTATTTAATGCCCATTTTAATAAAAATAAGAGCATTCAAGGCAGAAATATACATTTAAGTTGTGAAATCGACGAAAACCACTTTTTTTGATGTTTTGTGATTAGTCAGTGGCCCCATCACTTCGCAGGCGTTGCTGCATCCACAATCATCGCACATCTTGTCTCTCTACTTTTACTATCACCTCTCTGTATACCCAAGCATCGTTTCGGTGCTCTATTCTTTCATTTATTTATTCTTATTTTCATTGCTGCATCCCATAAAGAACCACACCGAGGCACACAGTATAACGTTCTGTGGCAAGGTGTGTAGAATATCTGAAAGTAATAATAAGGAGGAGAGGTGGTGAGTAGATGCCACATATGCCCAAGTGCTCACATGACCAAGAAGACAGATATGGCTGCACCATATCTTTTCAGTGAGAACCTCCCTCAGAATCAGTTGCGTGTTCCCCCCAGAGTGTGGAAACATGAGGCCGTTCAGGGGCGTTGGGACTTGGGAGTACGGATGTAATCTTTACAACCCTGGAAAATTCTGCCGCACCCCCCAGTCATCCATCAGGGGTGGTGGGGGTCCACATGTAATCTTTACAACTCAGGTTAAATACTACAAGCTGGCACTTGCCATGGCTTCAACTCGGGCTGCTTACTACTTGTCATATGTAAGGAAGTAAGACAGCTCTTTAATATTTATTTATTTAAATTTTTAATACTTATTTTCATCTCTTACAGGGGACTTTTTTCCTGTAGAGACAGTATTTTTGAAAGGAATGCATAAGAAATGCAGAAGCTTGCCCTGCACACTTGCCAGTCAACACACCCAGTTACACAGCAAGTATTAAACCCATGCTTGCCCTGTGCACAACAAAGTAGATACTTCTGTATCTATGTATTTATCAAACATATGTAAAATTATAATTTTCATATCTGGCACAATATCCTTTCCTGTGGAGTAAACTTTTTCTGGATGTAATGCAGTAGCTCGCACTGTGCACTTGCATGGTGTTCTCATAATCTGAATACCAAACCATTACTGTACCATTTCAATTAGTTGGAAGGTCTCCTGTCCTGCCCCCTTCAGATGACAAATTGGGACACCTACTATAAAATAATGCAAATTGAAGGAAATAATAATAATAATATTGTAGTGATGGTAGATATAATCATGAACCTGTTTTATTTGACAGTTTGCACACTCCTGCGCATTTCCACCAATTAACACTCAACAGTGACCTTTTCAATGTTGAAAACATCCTCTGTATATGAGCCTCCACTGAAAATTTGCATATGTCCCAGGTCCCCGCCCAGGTTGACAGGGGAACTTGGTTTGGCATCATTGTCCTGTGTCCCACCCTCTGCCAAATTAATCAAAAGGGTATGGTAGGTATCATCCTATTGAAGTCTTTTGCTAAGATCCTGTTTAGTGTCCTCCAAATTTATTCATATCAAGTTGTCAATACATATCAGATAATCGAGAGTGGCTTATCAGTTTTGTTCAAATGCAAATTATATTTCTATTACATAGATATACATCCCCCAGTGTATCTCAAGCTTTCTTAACATCTGAGTTTAATAAATTTGTGTGATCACTTTGCTCACTTTGAAGTTGTTGCTTGCCCATTTGATCAAAAATAAAGTAACTCCCATGTTCTTCTCACTATTCCTGTGTTTCTATCTTGCGGTATGGATAGTAAATGTCTACATCAGGATTTCCTTACCTCCATCTCTCATATGTCATTATGATGGGAAGCGTTCAGGGACACAATGAGGAACCGAGTTTGAACCGAGCATTGTTCAAGCCGGCTTCGGAGTCTGCTTACTTAAATTCTGCTTACATAAAATTGGGTAAGAAAAAATAGTAAAAAAGAGGAGAAAATGCGAAGAAATAGCTCCAAAATGGTAATTATTAACACTAAAAAATGCAGAAAAAGCGAAATGATAATAGAAGAGAAAGTTTATTTCCAAATTTACCTATTAAATCCAAGGAAGCACTGAAGGAGTGCAAGTTTAGAGGGGAGAGAGGAGGAAAAAGGCAGGCAGGTGCATGGCTTCAAGGCTGCAATGGCCGGATCATCGTGATTACTTAATCTCACAAATCGGGAAGTTCTGAGCGGGAGCCGCGCTTCAAACGAGAGCAGCTTCAGATCCTGCTTACATGAAATTGGGTAAGCAGCCCAAAGTCTCACGGCTACTCTCTGTTAAAATATAGAAATAGAATAGAAATAGATATAGAAATAGATATAAAAGAACATTCCAATGATCGCTCTTATATATTAGAGTTAATGTCCAAGTTTTGACGACTTACTAACATGAACATGATCCCCTCCCTCATTATTTCAAAGCTGATCAGCACGCTATTCCTCGTCTTCATCGCTGTCCGTATATATGTTTCCCTTGCAAACGCGATCCAATCACTGGCTCGTTCATGGGGACTCGGCTACCGAGACACGGTGCATGTTACTAGCGCTAGAAGCAGTGGTGGTGCTGTCGATGTAAGTTTCTTTAGTTTCTATCATCATTACCATTCCTCCAGACCAAACTGACATCATTCACTTACATCAGGACCGTTCAAGCGCAAAGAAAGAAAGAAAGCAATCACAAAGTCGCATACCTTCCATTGATATCGCTTGTTCAGACAACCTTCAAAAAGCAACTAAACCAATAGCGGCATCAGCGTCGCAACCCTCTCCCACCTCCACACCAGAAGCTGAGTCGCAGAACGGAATAGGTCACACCACACCCCATGATTGTGTACCACCACTCCCAACGCACTGTTGCTGCCACTCGCATATGTGTGTCCCACATACCTCAAACGCCTCGACAAATGGGAACCATCGAGATGCGATTCACCTGCAAATTTGTATCGACAACTCGAGAACGCTTATCACTGGGTCGAATTTTAGGAGCGTCGTTGGCGTATCTGCCGCTGGTGCTGATGAGTCGAGTGATTCTTGATGTGTCCAATGTCCATGTCGTTGGACAAAATCTAGCAGAGTCATCACGTGCGCGCGACCAGGAGTGCACATCCCCTTTTGTCGATAGAATATGTTCTTAGCCTAACTCTGTCACCTTCCCCTTTTTTCGTCATTTCGTCATTCTTCTCGATCTTCTTCTCCTCGTTGCACCTCACTCACCCCACGCTCCCTCCCTGATCTCCATCTCCCCATCCCGCAGACATACATATGATTACATCCAATTTGGGTCTCGAGCTTGCTTTACAGGGCCGAAGTAGGCAGTTTTAAACTGGATTCTGCGGTGGTACATGTGATGTGCTCATTAAACCTGTTGGATGCGATTAGATTAGGAAAATTCCCTAAAGTCCTAAGTGTGGGTTCGATAATGATGTATTACAATTGATTGCATAGGGCCAGGGTGGGCCCGTACCTCCATTGACACTGCGTGTCAGAGCATGAGTGCGGTGATTGGGTCCTCCCAGCCCGGATGGAGGAGTGCATCAAGGTTAAGTACCTTACTTGGAATGCGTGGAACAAAAGAAAACTGTCAGGCCTATGGTGCGGCTTGATCTTGATTACATATGTACATACTCCGGGGATGACGGAGAATGGATGGACGCAAGGCAAGGCAAGATGCGATGAAACATGGTCCCCAAGGTTCAGTGTAGAGTCTATTTTCAACGGTTATAAGTCGAGTTACTTTTAACTTTACGATGAGCGCAGCGCGCTGATTGGCGATGGGTGATGGGTGATGTGACGGTGGGTGGTGGTTGAATGAATATTATCACTCAATGATATATATTTCGATGATATTCCGACGATAATCGAATTAATTGACGCGTGAAAGTATTCATTTGTGGCTGAATGGCTCTATGTATACAGCATACGACTCAGGAAGCGAATGAAGCGGAGTATTCAACGGAACGGCGACCAAACCCCTATGCTGAGGGAGAGAGGTCGAGGCTGTGCTTTTTACTTGAATTGAATGTCAATTTTGAGTTGACATCATGCTTCTGAACCCTTTTTCCGTGCCAGGTCATCGTTGCCGTTATTGATTCGCTGGCTGGGAGGGTGGACTGTGGTGAAGTGAAGTGAAAGAAGGAATGTACAGCGTGCAGTGCTGTGCAGTGCAGTGTGCCAAGTACCTCAAAGTACTGAAATAAGGTGAGTCGTCGTCGCCGTTGTTGACAGATTACGGGTTGACGAGTGAGAAATGACGTGCAATAATAGCCGTGGCAGTTGTGGCAGTGTCACGGACATAATAAGAAACTGAACGAGAGAAACGCAGCTCTCTTTCCTCTTTCACTCATCATTCTCATCGTCTGCTCATCTCATCGTTGTCACCTCATCCCAGTCTCTGGCATCGTCCTCGTCTTCAGAGGCTTATTAGTTCGCTGGAACCGTTGCTTATCTTTTCATCGCATCCTCGTCATCATCATCTGCAGTGCTCTCATCTAACTAATCTCTCCCATCGTATACTCACCCTAACCAACCCATTAATCCACCCCAATACCACCGCTCATGGCTTCTGCACCCCCCGTCCCTCCCCGTCCCTACTCCCCTGCCTCCTCTCGTCCTAACCCCCACCCACAGCACCAACAGTACCCCGGCCCACCACCCCCTCTCCCGCCTCTGCCAGCAGATCTGAGGACGCAGACGCAGCGGTACAACACGCCTTCACCGTACGAGTATGCAGAGTCCCCACCGCATTTTGAGAACCCGATGATTGCCCCAAGACCGCATAGGTTGAATCCTAGTATTCCTGCTAATGTGAGTGTTGTTTTTTTCTTTGTTTGTTTTTGGTGGTTTGGGTGGGTTGAAGGAGGGAACGAGGAGGGTTTGGGGTGGTTCGTGTTTGGATTCTGAGCTGATCACTCTTTTTCTTTTCTTTTTTCACGTTTTCTTTCACATTTTGCAACGGCATCGTTTGTGATACACAACGATGTAGATGGCACAAAGATTAGACGATCAGGTTTATCAACATCAACAGGTCCCACCTCCGCCACCTCAGCTTCAACAGCAGCAGTTTCAGGCTCCTCCACAGCAACAACAATACGCAGCTCCTCCACCACCTCAGCAGCAGTATCAAGCTCCTCCACCACAGCAGAACTACAGCTACACCTCTCCAGCCCCGTCTCAACTTCCACCACAACTCCAACCTCAACTTCAACCACAATCGCAGTTCCAATCCCAGCCCCAACTTCAATCACAATCACAACCACAATTCCAATCCCAACCTCAACTCCCACCTCAACTTCAATCTCAATCGCAATCACAACCCCAAACCCAATCACCCTGGGCCACCCAATGGTCCACCGCCCCCGCTCCCTCCCTCGCAGACGTCACCCAATCGATCGCAAATCTGAATATCAATCTCGCAATGCCCCCACCACCCGCTCAACTCCAACCTCAATCAGCACCCGCGGGTCCCGTTCCTGCTCCTGCTCCTGTTCCCGGTGTCGTTGCTGCAAGTGGAACCGGTGCAGCTGGCTTACCCTCACTAACCGCGCCCCTCCCCAACCCCACCCAGCTCGACCAAGCCTGCACCGCCATCCAATCCCCCACACACGACCCAGCGCTCAAAATCGCCTGGTGCCGCGACATCCTGTTCCTCGTTGAGCGGGCACGAGACCCGCCAGGGCCGCAGAGCGATCCGCCCGTGGGGGCCATAGCCATTGCAGACCCGGTGTTGAAGAGGCTGAGTGCGGTGGCGGTGCAGATGGTGTTGGGGATGGCGGCGGGGGGTCAGCAGCCGGCGGGGGGAGGGAAGCTGGCGCCGCATGTTGCGGAGGCGATATATCATCGTGCGATGTTGACGGCGACGGGGGCGTTTCCCCAGTTGATTGGACATAATCCGCGTACGGCGTTTAGGGATTTCGAGGCTGCTGCGAGAGGTGGGTACCCCGCTGCGTGGTTTAGGCTGGGGAGAGACTATGAGAATTTCAATGATCATGCGCATGCGAAGGAGTGTTTTGAGAGGGGGGTTAGGTATGGAGTTGAGAGCTGTATATACGTGCGTTTCTTCCTTCTCTCTCTCTGCTTCTTAATATCATACTCACCTGTATACGTGAACAGCGCATGGGCATGGCCCACCTCCTCGGCCAACTCTCCCTCCCCCCCAACCCCACCCTCGCCTTGCCCCTCCTCCACCGCTCCGCCACCCTCGCATCCCTCAACTGCCCCCAACCCGCCTACGTCTTCTCCCTCCTCCTCTCCTCCTTCACCTCCCTCCCCACGCCCCTCCTCCCCACCGCCTTCGCGCCCTTCATCCCACCAGGCTCCTCCCCCACCCTCGAAGCAAGGAAACACCTAGAGAGGGCCGCGTACCTCCATTTGGAGGGTGCTGTTAGGTGGTATAAGAAGGTGAGTTTCATCGTGTTTTCTCGGTTGAGTTTCCTTTATTTCTCTTATTTCTCTTTTTTTCGTTTCGTGGGTGCCTGTGTCCTCAGTCTTCGCTTCTCCCAATTTACCCTATTTTATGTTGTTCTTCGTCTCTGTTTACTTGTCGTTGCGACGTCTCGCCTGCTTGGTTGATTGTGTTGTGTTGGGTGTTGGGTCGTGCTGGGTTTCATCATCCCCTCTGAATCGCAATTCGCCTCTGCGTATCATGATACCGTTTCTTTTGCTATTTTTTCCGATATCTTATATCCATCGTATCGGGGGATACCATTTCAGTCTCGTTTCGTCGACCCTCTTCTCATCGTGTATTTATTCTTGTTCCGGGGAGTCGTGCTTTTTCAAATTCGTTTTTATGTATCCTTCGTTGCGTCTATTGTTATCCCCCTCTCGCTCTTTCTTTCGTTTTCTCTTCGATTTGTTTTGTTTAACTGGGATTGGCTGGGTTGGGTAAGAAGCCGCAGACATTTTCAGAGATGGGATTCCATGGGGCTAAGGCGGATGAGGAGTGTATTGTTATGTGATTTTTTGGGGTGGTTTACGAATGACTCTGTGATCTGGGGGTGGTTTAAAGACTTTGGATGGATGGATGGAATATTTAATTGACAGTGTAAAGCTTAAATAAAGCTTATAGCTAAAGACGATTTGGTTAGATACATCATAACCGGAAGTTTAATATATCAGTCCTTGTTTCTTCTAACATGTTTTGGTGCTCGAATGCTCTCGAAGATGTTGTACGAACCGCCTAATTTCGTTACTCTTCGTCCTTGCTTGAGTGTTGGCCATGCCAGTGAGGTCTATTCAAGCGCAAATTCTCTTTGTATTCTTAACATCGTGTCTTCTCCACCATCTCGATGCCGGATGAGCGTAGAAATCCCTTAGGAATATTGGAAAGCTTAAGACCCAGGAAGTTCAGGTAAGGCCAGGTAATGTTTCCCGTAGTCGAGTTTTAATGTTCTCTTGAGTCTCTACTAGTAATTGCCTCCTATGTGAATATATGGACACAAACCTAATACCATAACTACTTTGAGGTTTCAAAATGCTACTACTAGACACCCTTTGGTAGCGCGTTATGCCACTCGCCGGCGTGATTGTTATTCAAGATGCTTAAACAAGTTGTTGATAAACCCGACTACTAATATAGTACTAGTAGTCCATAAAACACTGATGAAAGACTCACGCGAATGAACAGGAACGATGTGTATTGAAGAAACGAAAGACTACATGTAGAAAGGAAGAAGGAAGGCTGGGGGAGCAAGAACGACGAGGGGAACAGATATAATGTGCTGGGAGTGTGATGTCATAAGTTATAAACAGCAATTAACAGCAAATTCGCAGTAAAATCGGCGGGGGTTGTAAAAAAAAAAAAGTAACGATCGTGTTCCTGTCAGAACTAATGAATGTGGCAGTGCAATGCCAAATCGACAGATCCTGCTCGAATTTATCCCCGATAAAGCAAGTTCCAACAATATCCATCCCTGCAATCGCGTCCACGAGGTGCGGAATGGGGCGGCTGAACACCAACAACTGCACCTGAACTTCTCAGTCCCCCTGGAGTACCATAGGGACTCCCTAGGGACTCTCCGGACTCCCTAGGGACTTTTTACATATATTACCTAAATTTGATGTTTTGATAGGTTTCAGACAAATCCATATACAGAGTCCCTACGGAGTCCCTACGGACTCTGTAGGGACTCCCTAGGGACTCTGATGGACTCCATTGGGACTCCACAGGGACTCCAGGAAAATTGGATAATGCAAATGCAGATGACTCTGATGTAGATAACAATTAGTCATTACAATATATGGACAATTGTACTCACAGTATTTCCCATAACCGCCTTGTATTACTGCTGGAGTCCCAGGGAGTCCCGAGGGAGTCTGCACAGAGTCCGTAGGGACTCCCTAGGGACTCTGTGTATATGAATTTGTCTGAAACCTATCAAAACATCCAATTTAGGTAATATATGTAAAAAGTCCATAGGGAGTCCGGAGAGTCCCTAGGGACTCCCTTGGGACTCCTGTGACTCCAGCACATATATTACAAATTTCTTGTAATACAAGGTAATTTTGCCTTGTTTTTTTGTTTGTTTGCACTGTCCTTGTATGCTGGTGTTGCAGTTGAGGCTGTCCACAGTTGTGTTAGGCGACAATGCTGTGTTTTTTGGCAGAGAGTCCCTAGGGACTCTGTACGGAGTCCGTACGGTACTCAGGGGGGACTGACAAGTACTCGCCTTCTGACCCATCATAAATGCATGAAAAAAGAAGAGCCCTCAAGCAGTAGACAACCCCCATCAAGGAGCTACCACGACTTCCAGTCTCCTCCACCAAGCTACTGGCAAGGCCCACCCTTTCACTAGACTCAGAAATAGACTTTCCAGCACACATTGATTGTCGCTCTAATGGTGTTTTGTTTTTTGCTTTCGATGCATCCCCCCACTGTTATTACTCATGCTTTCCAATATCTTCCCTTCATTCTATTCCTTATATTGTTCATTTTCGTCATGTGTTCCTCAACACCACTCAAAGGTTGCACTGTCACTGACCCACTGGTTATGTTCCCTGTAACACTACAATGATAACCCATAATATGTGTCTAGCACGATGATGAGCTCCGAACCCACATCCCTCTGAATTTCGCATTTTCGGTATTTTACCGTTTATCCTGCATTCCCCGGCTGCACGGTACCTCCCTCATTCGGAATATTTTGTTCATTTTTCAGTCTATTTTCGATTATTGAAACGCTTCAGCGCTTACTTTCTTATATCCTTTCATTTTCTATTGTTTTCATTCATATTTCCATTTTAGTTTACCTTCGTAGTACCACCACCACAGCTCATGTATATTATTTACTGTACACCATTTCCACCACAGAATAGCTTTCAACCTTTCGCCCCAGTTCATCTCAGTTCGTCTCCGTTTCGTCTCTTGTCGTCGTCTTCTTCATATCTCGTCTCGTTTCCATTCCTATTTCATCGTTTAGTGTGCATTCCGAGGCACCGCCTTCCTCTTGTTTCCCACATTTCCCTTAGCACTCGCAGACCCCACGACCTTGCAACGTCGCGCTTACTCACCCATCGTCACACCATCCTCATCCTCACAACACAAATCATATTATATTCATATCATTTTCATATCTAGACTTACCGTAACACGCACATCACCGATAACCTTGCATACGCCCTCGTAGGACCCACCCATCTACTCTCAGGTAGTATTGACAGTTTACCGGCTACACCTGATGAGGTTGGCAAGTTGCTTGCCATGGCAGTCGTGCTCGAGAACAAGGCCTATCCAGTGTTCGTCTTGATCGACTCTCTGTCGGAAACCTCCAGAATGCCTAATTAGGCCGATAAGGGGCGTAAGGATGGGAAAGCCTGATTAGGCCTGATCAGAATGAAAGTCGCTCTGACAAGTCCATGAGAATTCTGATCAGGCTCTACCCTGACCAGGAGCTAACGGCCTGATTAGGCGGTCTGGACCTGATTAGGTGCAGGCTGAGCAAAAATAAAAAAAATAATTAATTTGCCTAATCGGTTCCCCGTGCTCTGACAAGGCACTTGCTGTCTGGTTATTTTTTTTTTGCATTTGACGAGAATCGAACCCAGAGCCTCTTGCTTACCTTAGCTTACCTAATACCTGTACCTTGATGATGAATAAATACCACTATACCATCGTTCTGTATTTGATAGGGAGAACTCGTGTATATTGTTGACATCCTACAGTTACTCTACCAATGTTACTCGTCCTGCCTCATAAGCCTGGCGTAATGTTGCACCATTCTTGATACCACTACATGTTCTGTCGTATCAGAATATTTTGTAGTATTAAATTATACCCCATGAATTAAAGTAACAGGTACACTTGCGAAATATGGTGTGATTAATAGGCAATCGCTTTCTAGCCTCATCGCCTCTTCATCTGGTCCCCAAGTCCATCATCCCACCATCCCTCTCTTGATTTCAGTCCTCCGAACCCCACTTACTTGCTGTTGCGCTCTGCACAGTTTACTCAACGATACAAACATCACAACAGTACTGAAGGACGATTATTCCCTCCACAATGCATTTACAGGCACCAGCAGTTAAATCCTCGCTTCTTTCCATGCACCTCCAGGTTCGGGACGTGCAACCAGTAATAATCTAATAATTTCGTCTTCCTTTTTCATGTATTATTGTTCGTCACATTATTCTTGATATCTTTCTCATGCATTTGTTCCACATAATACCGTATTTCATTGGCCTCCACACTTTCTATAGTACAGAGGCATACATTAGATATTATCTGAGTTACAGAGGACTCGGATCTTTAGTTTCTGGTCCGTCAACCTCGAAGGTCCTCGATATTAGTTATCAACTTTATTTATTTATCTTCGAAGCGCTGATGGGTCAGCATGTCTATCTGGGTATCCCTGGGGTCTTCGCGTTTTCTGTCGTGTTACAATGCATCTCTCCCTCCTGCATTCTGGGCCCTACATCGTCACTGGCACCCTCACATTCATGACGACATTTAGTACAGCAGAACTCGCCTCACATCATCCTCCTTATTCGTTTATTTTGTTTATCCTATTTTCAATTCCTTGAAATGATTCGGTGTTTGCCTCCTTAAATCCTTACAATTTCTTGTCGGTTTCATCATATTTCCCTGCATTTCCCTCCGTCTATTTACTTTACTTCAATTTCATTATCTACACTTACCATAACATGTTTGTTGGGACTCGAAGCATTCGTTCATGCTCAATATCATTCTTTTTTTGCTCTACCTACAGAGTCAGAGTACAGAAGATAGGCACTGGAAGGTCTTTTGCCTCCATGAACCTCACCCTCGCATACATTGCCACCGCCTATCCTCGCCTATTGTTCCCCAACACTTCCAAACCTCCCATTCGTATTCACGGTTTTTTGTATTTCACCCTGTTGGTGAGAGCGCAATAGTGGGATCACGAATGGAAACCAAACAGAAACAAAAATGAGATAGTGGATGCATGGGACACGTGTTAGGGTGATGGGGATGATGCAAGGTGAGTGAGATGAATGAGGTGCGCCCAGTTGCAAATATGTGGGGTCGGGAGAGCTATGGTTAGCATTGGATGACTGACACGATGGAGAGGAGGTTCAGATCGGCGATGGCAATGCTGGGGAACCATACTACACGATATACGAAAGCTAGGACGACTAAGGCTGAAGGAAACATCGAAAACGGCGGTGCTAGACGACTGGGAGCGATAAGAATGATTACTGGGGCTAACTGGGACGAAAACCGACAAAGGCGGCGACTGAATACGAAAGCCAACGAAGGTAGCTACGTAGAACTACTGGGAGACAAAATGAAATGAAACCGAAACTCAGATGCAAAATAAGGGGAGTAAAAATAATCCAATTTGCAGGGTAAGTTAGTGTACAGTTGACATAATCTACCAAATGAGCTAGAGTCAAAATAAGAAAGAGAGTTACATAGAAAAGGGATTTTGAATATTACAGGTGACGAGGAGGGGGATTGAGGTATAGAATGTGTGACTGAGGGCCGAGTGAATGAATTGCGAAACATGATTAGATGCAGAAATTTGGTGGTAGATGTGGTGGGTTGTGTGCTTGCATGCAATCCTGATACAGTGGCATATGCGCGTGCGCGATGTATTGCGGAATTCGTCTGAAATCGCGAAAACAGAGGTATGTGGGCGCGAGGCTCATCACTGTATATTAAATGACCCCTATTACTGGCTCTAGTATACTACGAAGCACACTCTGTAGTCTGTATACTTCACCCTTGCTTACTCATCTGCCCGCCTGTTAGTGCACTGAATACAACTTGTGTATGTTCCATTCATGTTGACTCACGCAATCTCTGGACCTATCCATCGCATCGCACATCCACTGTCTCACATCACATTCATGTGGGCTTGTTGATCATTTAGACCGCCGCAACTGAGGAGACTCAGATTTCTAACATGCACTGGCTGCAGGCATCAGTGGGGTCGTGAGCCAGGTGCTCTAAATCAGTGGTTTTAGATCAGGCAGCTGTAAGCCTTATTAGGAATAGTAGGGTCATAATCAGGGACAGTACACTAATCATACACCATGGAACATTTTCAGGATTTCTAAGTCTGAGCAGAGCTCAACCGAGCATGATCAGGTCCATCAAGGGTCTGACAAGGCCCTGATCCTGATAAGGCATCTGGCGGGTTGTAACGGTTCGATTTTATTTTCATTTCACTTCTTCGTCATTTCTTCCCTTAGTATTATCAGTCAGAAAAGCCTCACAAAACCCCTATCCCATTCTTATCTTATCTTTCATCAGACCCCTTTGTAGACTACCAACCTCCTTTATTTGTTTATCTTTAACTTCGCTTACTCCTTGGTAGTTTTATAGTATTTGTTCTTAAACCTTATTTTAGCGTATAAATAGTCGAGTAAGAGGACTCATCGTCCTCAGTTTGAATCCATTGCGTTAAACTGTATTTTATCGCGTGCATTTGAGCTACCCCAATTCCCGTGTGCCGTTTTAACCTCAACGTCGCCTTCGCCACCGTGAGCACGAAACGTCACATATTTTTTTACATATACGCAAGAAAACTCGACTACACCGATACCGACATCTTTTTCTTTCTCTCTCTCTCTCTCTGTGAAAACAACAAACCCCAAAAACATCGACCCTATCGACGACCACGGCTTGATCACCCGGTGAGTTTTAGATAGTTCTATTTCTCCTTTATTTCTCTATCTACTGTTGATATCCATAGGCTAGTCCTTGGATAATTTGATTCTCGCGAGACTTTACTTTACGATACCTGACGCTATTTCTAATAGAATGGCGACCATCGATGGACCCAGAACCCGACACCGCGTTGCCGCTGCTAGCGCCGCGATGAATGCTCAACCCGAAAACCAAACCCGACGAAACACAGACACCAATGAAGAGGAACCAGGACCACCTTCCCGCTCCTATGCCAACGTCGCCGCTCAACCACCATCAAGGCCCGTGACCCCGTCTGGTTCAGAGAACGAGACACGAGGCCTTATGATACCTGGTACGTTGCACGATACCCCGCCGCATCAGGCGCAATCACAACCTGGTCCTCGAGACTCAGGGTTGGAAGAGTACCAGACTCCTGTACGGAGCCGTGGTCGTGTTCTCCGTTACACCCCGCCTGATGAAACAGGCTGGGGTATGGTGAATCGGAGGAGGACCCGTAGCCACGAGTCCCCTCTCCAGGATGGCACTACTCGTGCTGTCACCTTCATCACATCGAATAGATTTGCTGGACTCCCAGAGCAGGAGCTCCCCAGCAACGTAGATAATCGCAATCGCGATAATGAAAATTTATTCTTGAGAAATAACACGCGTGACCTCAATATTGAAAGGGCCCATGAAAACCTGACTCAGAACCAACGCGCTACCATTTCGCGAAGATTTGAGCGCGTGAGCCCACCTGAGGAGCGCCAAGAAAGCGAAGATCCGGCCCCGAAAGCCAAAGGAAAGGGTCCAGACCCCCGTAACTGGGGTCAACTCCAATTAGATGATTATGAGCTAGATGCGGAGACTCAACAAGATCTGCTTAACCAGATACAACGAACCAAGCGCACAGCTCAGGATCGTCCAGGACCCTCAGGTATTCATGATAGGATTGACATTGATGATAGGACACGAGGATTTAGAATCCCCAGTGAAGCTCCCTCGAACAGAAGCCACAGGAGCAACCGTCGCGAGACGGTGCACCCTATCCAACAGATCTCACGCGATAGCATCCTAGGACGGCTACGCGAGCGTGAAACTCAGAACATACCCCCTGAAGGTGGCAGACCAAGCCAAGAGTTCCGGGATAACCCAGAAAGGGTAAACCGTGCTCATGATCACCACCGACAACAGGTCCCGTATTATGGCCCCAACAATCCAGGAGACCCTGACGACGGCGATGACGACGACGACGGCTGGGGTGAGCGTAGGAGACCTCCATCTCCCCCTCCTCGTCGCCCCCGCCGACGACCAGAACCTGCTTATGATAACTATGAGTATGATGATGGGTATTACCCTAGGAAACCCATCATCGCTCCACAGAGTCCTAAAGCTTACAAGGGTGAACAGGACTTGGACAAGTATATCAGGTTTAGGTCTGAAGCCACAGGGTACTGTCGGCGCGGTCGAGTACACCCTCAGGATCAAATAGAAGTAATCGCACCTTACCTCGAGGGGAAGGCTTATAATTTTTATTTATCCCGAGCTGCTGCCAACCCTGGTGAATGGACCTTGACTGATTTCTTGGACGGTTTATTTAATTACTGCTTCCCACGTAACTTTAAATCTAAATTGCGTTCAGATCTCAAGCATGAGAGGCAAAACCGACGTCGTGTTTGGGACTTTGCACGCGATCTAACGAATAAAATGGACACGGTTGGAATTAATGACCTCAGGGACAGGATTAACCGTCTCTGGGATGGATTTGACGAAGAAATTCAAGCACACCTGTGGAGAGATCGACTAAACCCTGAGTTCTCATCATGGTCTGACATTATGGAATCAGCAGAAGCCGCTGAAAATGCAGAGTATGTTATTCGTAAAAAGCGGAATGAACTCGGGAAGTTGAACAACGACAAAGGTACTTCCTCTGGTCGCAACAACAATGCACAGTCATCTCAGCCCAGTGGCAATAGAAATAACCGTGAATCAGGATCAAACCAAGCCAATAACGGAACTAACTCGCGCGCTGAGAACAACCCTGCGAGAACAGAGCAACGATCTACTCCGAATACCTCGGGTTCATCGCGCAATGCTCAGACATCCAACAACGGGCAGAGCTCTGGGTCTAATAACACGGGTACTCAGAAAACTTATCAAACACCAAGACCCAAGATGAGCGAGGCCGAAATTCAAGAGCACAAAGATCAGGGCAAGTGCTTCAACTGTCACCAGCACGGGCACTTGTCGCGCAATTGCACCAAGGCGAACGTTATGAGATCGAACAACCCAGGAAAACCTCCGGGAAGTAATGCCATGGCGGTGCACTCCCTAGAGATGGGCATCACAAACTTAGACGAGTCCCCAGTACTTGACTCAATTCCACTATCCTCAATAAATTTCAATGATACAGTGGATCATGGCGGTTCATCCTTACAAGGAGAATATGAGTATGACGGATACTACCAAGAAAGGGAGGGGTTCCTTGAACCCGACTGGATGGCTCAGTACCGAGAATCCGAACCTGGCAAATCTTATGCACGAAATCACATCGGTGATGCACTATCTATGCAAGCTGAGTATGTACTCTCTATTTCTCAGCCATATCCCGGGGACAGCCGCGAGATTTGTGAACAGCAAGGAGTGCGTGGGCGATTTACGGTCGTTCAAATCAATGACATGTTTTATGGCATCCACGACAGCGTGGCTAAAGAATCACTGTGGGTTGAGAAGCGTCGCCTCGAACATCCTAACTTCCGGTTAGGCAGGTTCTACGCGCGCTATCGCAACTGGCAGCTTGGCCGACCCGATGTGATGAGAGCACCCTATGCCACTCGAATGGGAGATGCATACGGAATCGTAGCCGCATACCTACTCAGAGATGGTATCTGGTCTCATTACCCCAACTGCTCAATGGACGCCGACTCTGAAGATCGGTTCCACGTCGAGTTATGGGCTCAGGGACACGACACTTACGTTGTCATGGACTATGATCGCGACATAGCGACACTGATCAGTGGCACGCACCTCAGAAATGAGAAATTCGACCTTGTTAGGTGGTACCAACTCGTATTGAATAAGAAACGAGATCTCCACAAGGAGACATACCCTCTTAGGATGTTTGAACGAGGGTCAGGTACGACACTACCACCCAATCCACTGTCTGATGACGGATCTCTGTGTGAGTACAAGAGTGGTGAGCCCGCTGTTGATGACGCCTCAAGCGCGTTCAACTCGTCGAAATCGGAAAACACAGCGGACTCATGTGAAAGCATTGAGGAAATGCCTGGTTTACAATCCGTGAGTAACACTACGTCTGAAGAGGATGCAGAAATGGAAGAACTAGATGTCACAGACATGTTGCGGAAAGAATACGAAAGATACAAGGGCCGTGACGTTACTATAGACAACGCTCTTGGGGAAGCAATCGCTGAGGCACTGGACAGCTATGCACCTTACCCTGGCGATGATCAATTTGAACGACCCAGTGTGGAAAGATTTGACGTGTTCTGGGATGAGGACTCCTACCAGAACATGTTCATAATCATGGACCATCGGAGAAATCAGGTGGCACAGCTATATGTGGACCACATGAGAGATAATGACTTTGACATAGGACACTGGTATGCTTCTGCCTGTTGGGGACGCTGCCCGAATAACGACATTGATTTTGCTGAAGAAATGCACAGATGGCGCGAAATTCACCCATTGGGGCTCTCGACCATTGAACGGCGATTTGAACTAAGAATTGAAAGGGCCATGGTGGTGGCAGCAATGGGAATCGACCCTCAATCGTTTAACGAAATTGAGAACCCTCTGTGTCGGTTTGAGGTCCAACGAAGACATTCGTGCCTCGAACCATCCTTTCGGTTAAGCCATGATCCTGTCTTGTACCCATCTGTAGAACTTGAGATTTATGATCGCTGTCTTCACACACGCAGAACCATTCGCAGCACTGCGATTGAACGAGACATTTTTAATCTGACTGCATGGTTAAGATCCGAACAGGATGAATCTGACGCTTTCTTGAATATGTTAGTTGATGAACACCCAGAAACGAACCCATTCTCAGGAGAGGCCCATGATATGATCAACCTAGCTCGTGTCGTCGCTACAAATCCTCATGCGTGGCACCGCCTCAGGAAATCAACGAATCCCCTCTGGAGGATGAAATTCACCCGAAAAGCTGCAGAGCGCACACTGGAGCACAGACTAAGCCGCAACCTCATGGATGAACTTGGTCTGCACCTGTCAGCCGTTCAGGTACCTCAGAATTCATACCCAGCGGTGCAAAGAAATTCGGTCTCTACCCGAGGTGGCAACAATCTGGTACCCAAACCGCTCGTTATTGTAGTCAAGATTAATGATAAACCTGTACGGGCTCTTCTCGACACTGGAAGTTTGGGGGATTTCATCTCTACAACGCTCGCCGACCAATTGAAGCTCAGTCGTATCGAGCTTGATCCCCCTGTTCCGATTCAGCTTGCGGTTCAGGGATCCAGATCAAAAATAAATTCTTCAGTTAAAGTTAACCTCAATACCAGTCTATAGACGAAGAACGAGTTTTAAATGTGATCAACATTAATTCTTATGACATGATACTCGGCACACCCTTCATTTACCAACACCAGATGTGCATTGGCCTCAATCCAGCACGTGTCGTTGTAGGTTCATCCAATTCACTACCAATTGATAAAGGTGTAAACACTCGCCCTGTAATAAGCAAAATTGACTTTGACGATCCGGAAATCGTGGAAGCTCGGAGACTCCTGATGACCCTTGCTGAACCACTATGCAAGGACGTGGCAGACACACCACTACCACCTCTGCGTGCGATTAACCACACCATCCCATTGATTGATGAGGAGAAGGTGTATCCCTGGCGCCCATCTAAGTGCCCCGAAGTATTTCGTGAGCAGTGGGCTAAGAAACGCGCAGACTATGTTAATACTGGACGGTGGGAAGTCACTTCTGCAGGAAATACGGTTCCCATGCTTTTGATCCCTAAGCCGAAGAAGGAGACCCCAGAGTTACGCACTGTGTTTGATCTTCGAGAACGAAATAAAAACACCAAGAGATTCACGTCTCCTTTGCCAGATATCGACGGCATCCTAAGACGGGTGTCCAACAAGAAATTCAGGTCTTCTCTGGACATCAAGGCAGCGTACGAGCAGATTCGAGTAGTGCCTGAGCACGTAAACCGGACTGCAGTTACGACACCAGATGGTAACATTGTGTCTCATGTCATCCAGCAGGGCGATTGCAATGCCCCGGCTACTTACCAAGCCCTCATGAATCATATTTTCAGCCCATATATTGGTCTGTTTATGGATGTGTATTTGGACGACATCATCATATATTCGGACACGGTACAGGACCACATTAAGCATGTAAAGATAATTTTTGAAATATTGAAACGAGAGAAATTATATCTGAGCAAGGACAAGCTCCGGTTCTTTGCAGAGGAGCTGGAGATTCTGGGACATGTGGTGGACTCGAATGGCATCAGGATGGATCCCCACAAAGTCGATTCGGTTGCTAACTGGAAGACCCCCACTAATAGGGACCTGCTTCGTGGGTTCTTAGGATCTGTTGGTTACCTTGCGGATAACGTACCTGGTGTCCGTATCCCTATGGGTGTTTTGAGTGCCATTACCGGAGATGCAGTTCCTTTCCGCTGGACTTTCACAGAACAACGCGCGTTTGAAGACGTCAAAGCACTGGTAGCAGCTGCACGAGACCATCGTCGCAAGCCTCTCTCCTACGCAGCGGACGCGAAGCAGATCTGGATGGTTACAGATGGCTGTAACACTGGTATATCTGGTGTAATAAGTCAAGGAGATGACTGGTGTAAGGCCGATGTCGCAGCCTTCTACTCGGCGAAGTTGAACCCTGCTCAACAAAATTACCCAGTGCATGAGATTGAAATGCTTGCGGGTATTGAAACGATGCTACGACATCGTGATATCCTGCAAGGGGTTAAGTTTAAATGGGTCACTGATCATAAGGGACTCATTCACCTGTTGAATCAGAAAGAATTCAAGTCTGGACGGCAAGCGCGCTGGATGGAAAAGGTCGGCATGTTTGACTTTGAAATTGTGTATGTGCCTGGTGAGGAGAACATCTTAGCTGACTCGCTGTCTCGGATCTATTCGAACGATGCCTCTGGCACTGTTCGAGCGCGTTCAGAGTACACCTACCATGATGTGGTGGACGAGGATGCGCCGATTTCGTCTGGTCTACCCATGCCGATTACGACGGGCCTAGAGGCTCTCGCTATATCCCCTGGTGAGGCGAAGCGGAGGGCGCGAACACACGACGCTCTAACCGACTGCAGAACGTACCCAGGGTGGACTATTCTGGTCGTAATGCTCGTGCACAAAACAAAAAGAATAGCTCTCCAACCTCCGTTCCTGTCATCCCTGGGGAACGAAGGGAGGGCGGGAGTATTATAAACCACGAACCAGAGCACGCAGGACATGAAGAACCTACAAATGCGGACAATGACAACAGTGAAAACACGTCGCTTGTTGAAATACTGAACTCAGACTTTGGTAATGATGGTCAAAAATTCATGAAAGCAATTGAGCCGCTATATGAAAAGGACCCGATTTTCAAACGAGTATTAGACAAACCTGAGGAATTCAGAAATTTTGAGATAATCAATGGACTCTTATACCTCAACGACCGAGGGAAGACACTGCTATGCATTCCCAAAGGCATCATCAATAATAGAAGCACCTATGAGATTGTAATCGGAGAGGCGCACTCAGTACTGGCTCATCTGGGCGCTGCTAAGACTGTTAGCTATCTACGAGATCATGTCTATTGGAAAGATTTGGTGAATCATGTACAGTCGTACTGCGACTCATGTATCACCTGCCGACGCAACAAGCCTGATAATCAACGACCCTACGGACTGCTCAATCCCCTGAAGACCCCCAACTACCCCTGGCAATCTATAGGCGTGGATTTTGTGGGACCTTTGCCCGAATCCTGTAATCGCGATGGAACATTTGATAGTATTACAGTTGTAATCGACCTACTGTCCTCAATGACACACCTAATACCGTCGAGAACAGACTACACGGCAAAGCAACTAGCTGAGTTAATGTTCGAACATGTATACAAACTGCATGGCTTACCTGAAAAGATCGTATCGGATCGAGATGTGCTATTTACAAGCACGTTCTGGTCTCACCTAAACAAATTAATTGGACCCCAACTGAAGATGTCAAGTGCATACCATCCTGAAACAGATGGCGCAACTGAAAGAGCCAACCGCACATTAGTGCAGATGCTACGAGAACTTGTAAATAACAAACAAACAGACTGGGTGCAGCGCTTACCAGCAATTGAGTTTGCACTCAACCTGGCACGCTCTGACTCAACGGGTTTCTCACCGTTCTTCCTGAACCATGGGCGACTCCCTCGTTCCATGATCTGGGACGCTGCTTCGAATACAGAGTTCCCTGCAGTAAGAAACTTCGCTCTGCAACGCAAGATGGCTATAATGTCAGCTCACGATAGCATTATTGCAGCACGGGTGAAACAAACATATGACGCCAACAGGAAACGCCGCCCTGCTCCGTTCGTAAAAGGCGATCTGGTGTATCTTTCCACCAAGAACATTTCATTCCCGAAGGGACTAGCCCGTAAAATGGTCCCTCGATACATTGGACCGTATCAAATTACCCAGGACTTCGGGAACCAGTCGTTTAAATTGGATTTGCCACCTGAACTGAAGCAGCGTGGTGTTCACAACGTATTCCATGCGTCTCTACTTAGAGTCCATGTACCCAATGACGATCGACTCTTCCCTGGCCGAAATTTCCGACAAATCATGGCCCATGCCAAGAATGATGAAGAACTAAGTGAAAACGAATGGGCCGTTGAACGAATTGAATCACACCAAGGATCCGGAGAAGATTCCACCTTCAAGGTGCGTTGGAAGGCTGGTGATGCCACTTGGTTATCATACCACGAGGTGTCACACTTACCATGCCTAAAAGCTTATTTTGAAGCTCTTGGAATATCCGAGATATCGGACCTCCGGAGAGGAACAAGCGTCGGACCTTCCGATGACGCGCAGGTGGTTGCATCTTAGCGATCGCAACACCACCTGATCACTCCCCCCCTCCTCTCCTTCCCTCTCCTACTACCCCCAACCCCTTCTCCTCTTTCGTTCTTTCTTTCCTTTCTTTTCCTTTATTAGATAGATTACACAATTTTCTTCATACCAACATCCCGATTTTATTATTTTTCATATGATACTTGCTTCGAACTTTTTAGCATAAATACCCGTCTCTTCACCTCACAATCGATTCCCTACTGCTCACCTTCTCTGCCAACACACTGCCATCGTCGCCTTCTGCTTACCGTCTAAACCATGGCTCCATTCCGCTCCCCTGGACGCTCATTTGGGCAAAATCATCATCCATACGGCCAACGACCTCCTCCCATCTCGCCTCGCGGCCCTCGTGCACCTTCTGTCTACGAAAAGGAACCCTACAACATCCCGGCATTCGCTCATCCCTACCTCCAAAAGATATCCGGACCGCTATTCGTCCTCAACCAGGAAAAGCGAATCCCAGGACAACTCACCACTGCTCGTCTGACGACTGCCGCTGAAGTTCACGAGATCTGCCAGGCCAACGATGTCCTCCGCACCAACAACATACCCAAGTATATCCCCCTCTCGTACGAAGTGTTTGCCACCTGGTTCAATAAGGGTGCAGAAGAGTTCGGCTCTCCTATCCGCTTCTGCATCATTGAGCGCGCTACCTCTGTTATCCAACATCGCGACGCGGAACGTCCCAAGTGGAACCATTTCGGGATCCAGAAAGAGCACCTCGGCAACGGTATCAGCCCTCAGAGCATCGACCACAACCCTATTCGAAGGAAGCTCGTCACTAACCTGCTCTGGGATCACACGGAGGCTACCTACGGCCACGTCGGTCACTTCGGTGGCCCACCAAACATGTTTGGAGCACCGCCCAACTACCACCACCAAAGCCAGTCTGTATACGACCCCGATCTCGAAGGCTACCACGTTCACGACACGCCTACCCACGTCCCGTATCAGTACAAACCCCCCCGGGAATCCGAATCCTCAGCATCGGGCTCGTCTTCTGGCAGCGGCTCTTACACCTATGTTCCGCCTCCGTCCGACCACCTCCAACCTAGTGCCACTCCAGCCACCCCCGGCGTTGTTCCAACTGTCACCAACGTCGCTACTACAACCAACAACGCTACATCTGCATCCTACGCAGATGTCGTATCTAGCGGCAAAACCTCCGCCACTCGAGGACGTGCCTCTCGCGCTAAGGAGAAGCAACGCGCTACGGATGAAGTCATCGATGGGACTGGAGACGTCTCTATGGCTTGAGCTCCAAGACTAGCCTTTACCATTCCTGCAGAATGGCAGGAGGGCGTGTGTAACGGTTCGATTTTATTTTCATTTCACTTCTTCGTCATTTCTTCCCTTAGTATTATCAGTCAGAAAAGCCTCACAAAACCCCTATCCCATTCTTATCTTATCTTTCATCAGACCCCTTTGTAGACTACCAACCTCCTTTATTTGTTTATCTTTAACTTCGCTTACTCCTTGGTAGTTTTATAGTATTTGTTCTTAAACCTTATTTTAGCGTATAAATAGTCGAGTAAGAGGACTCATCGTCCTCAGTTTGAATCCATTGCGTTAAACTGTATTTTATCGCGTGCATTTGAGCTACCCCAATTCCCGTGTGCCGTTTTAACCTCAACGTCGCCTTCGCCACCGTGAGCACGAAACGTCACACGGGTTTCCGACATCGTGATCTATTGAGAAAGCTCTGCTCTATCAGAAAGGCCACTCGAGTCTCACTTAAATAGGGATTCGTGATCGGGCGTCTATCACACATACTACCTTGTTCATTTGACCTTGGAGCGATTGCAGCCCCTGTTTTCGTCATTTTTCCTCCTTTCTCTCCCCTTTTCTCCTTACATCAACGCGCCGCTGCCTGATCAGCCACGATTTGATTTTTTTTATGAGTAACTTCTTGATGAGCCATGCGCCCGCTTACCTCCTTTTTTGCGTTTTCGGACAGTTTCCCCAACCCATCATGCACGTGCCCACGCCATGGCATCCTCCAAAGCTCCAAGACCCAATCCTGTATCTTATGCGCTTCATAGTATATCCCATTCTCACTTTTATTCATTTGTTGTCATTTTAACTGTCCTTCCTGTTTTTAGATAGCTCGTGTGGTAGAACATATATAAACTTTACACCATCTCGTCTCACCAGTCGCAGCGTTGCCAGCCGCATCTGGTTCAGTTTCAGCATATATAAGTCGTCTTCCGGCTGTCCTACGTAGCCACCATCGTTGGTTATTGTACTCAGTCGCCGCCATCGTTGGTGTTCGTCTCAGTCAGTTGCACGTTCTGTTTGTATCACTGCAAGCCACCCAGTGTCGCTGTCGTCGACAGTTTTCCTCAGTTCTAGTCGTTCCCAGCTTCGTATACACGTATCTCAGCCCCACCCCATGATCTTGCAAACAAGCACACTTGTCTTCACTTCACTCACCTGGCACCATCACCATCACCCTCAGTGCTCCACCCACATTCCATTTTTGTTCTTGTTTGGTTTCTATTTGACACCCCACTGTTGCGCGCTGATGAAGTGTTCCCACCCAGCGTTTCTATGATTTGTGCTGATGTGCATGTGAGGATATTTGGGTGAAAGGTGAGTGAGGGTGAAGGGATGACAAAGAGATGAGGTGGTTGGATGGAAAGGGAAGTGAAAGTGAGACACATAGTCCTAGTCCGAGTTCGGGGGGTCGATATGTGAGAGAGATCAGAAGATGAGAAGAGAAAATGAGTGTGAGGTGAAAGAGACAAAGACAGAGGACGAAGATGACAAAAATAACGAAAATAAATGCTGAAGAAAATGCACACGGGTACCAAATGACAACGAACGCGAAATACGAACGCGAAATATGACATACAGTGGTGGCAAGAGGCTTGTATTCGTTGTAAACCAGGTATTGTTTAAGATTTGGGCTTAAAATATGCTCTTATTGTGAATAAACACCTTCTTTCTACGTAAAAAGCCTTACATTGCCTGCTGGTCTGGGTTGTGGTTGGGTAGGAGCGACATTTATTGATATGACAATGGCAGATAGGGGCGTGAGAGGGAGGTAAATGAGGTTGCATGGGAGCTGACAGGGAACCGAAGAAGTTCGGGAGCTGAAGCGAAATGTCGAGTTAACCTGGCGTCTCTTGAACACCGTAATTGAGTAATAACAGGTAGGGAAGTTGCAATGTATTGACTGAGTGGTGCTATGGACTCAGTACAGTGTATTGACTGAGTGTGGTCCATGGACTGCCGTGGATTTCCTTCATTTGTAGTGTAGTGTATTAATAGTTTAATCATTAGATCTAATGTAATGAATTTAACTTTTGTAGTAGTGACTGGGGTGACTGGGAGGGGAGTATAGGTAGAATTCCGGGGGTGGGTGGGTATGGATAGTAGGGTGAGCAGGTACTAGGTGGTACTGGTAGGGTAAATGTGATTCCGGGGGGAGTGGTAGGGAATATAAATATATGACCAGGTATGCCAGTGGGTTTAATTCTGGGGGTGGTGGTATTGACTGGGGGTGGGTGGGTATGGATAGTAGTAGGGTGAGCAGGTAGGTGGTACCATGGTAGGGTAAATGTGATTCCGGGGAGAGTGGTAGGGAATATAAATATGACCAGGTGAGGGTGTAGATGGAATTTCCGGGGGTGATGATGGTGAGTGGGTTGGGTAACCATGCAGGGGGTAAATGAGTGGGTGGTAGGTACAGTGGGGAAATAAGAATGGTTGGGGGGATATGCATGTGTAGTAAAATTCCGGGGGTGCATAATTTATGGAAAAAAAAAAAAGTGTGTTTCCAGGGGTGACTATCAGAATTTTGTTTTGCCAAAAGTGGTTTCCTAGGGTGGATGCATAATTCAAGGGAAGAATTCACCCGCGGGTGGTTCCGGGAGTATGTGAATTAATTCTTGAATTTCTTATTTTTCCGCGGGACCATATGGCAACCTTGTACATAAGTAATGGCCCGCAGGTGGTTCAAGCTTCATGTTGGCTAATTCTGTAAACCCGCGGGACAGAAAACAAAAATGAAAAATATTAATGTGCCTAGCTTCCGAGGGAATTGTGTATGAGATGGTGTCTTATTGACAAATTATAACCCGAGGGTGTTGTAAATGTTGTTAGCAAATAAGCAAAAGTAATTAACTCCTGCGGGTTGGGAAATAATTTTCTGATTAAATTCTGACCCGGTACCATGTACCTGCGGGTATTCCGCTCGAAACAAGTCCCAAATCATTAAAAACGGCTGTCATTTAGCTGAGATATCCATGTTTTGAGGATATTATGCTCAATTCCGGACCGTTTTGGGCGCTCCGGGGCTTGTGTTGTCTGCCAGGTGTATTCTGGAACTTTATTGTGAATAAAACCTGTAGAACATGATTCAAGTCTAAAGTTTAGAACCTCAGCATTATTTGAGTGCTCTGTATTGCCAGAAATATCCTTATGATGTAGTGTACCTGCAGGTATGAGTGATTTCTGCCTTTTCCTCAATCAATATTGCTTTTCCACCCGGGGGTGGACGAAGTAAACAGTCCGATATGTTTCCGGTTGTATGCTGGTGTTCCCACGGGCTTCAAAACAAGCCCCGGAGCGCCCAAAACGGTCCGGAATTGAGCATAATATCCTCAAAACATGGATATCTCAGCTAAATGACAGCCGTTTTTAATGATTTGGGACTTGTTTCGAGCGGAATACCCGCAGGTACATGGTACCGGGTCAGAATTTAATCAGAAAATTATTTCCCAACCCGCAGGAGTTAATTACTTTTGCTTATTTGCTAACAACATTTACAACACCCTCGGGTTATAATTTGTCAATAAGACACCATCTCATACACAATTCCCTCGGAAGCTAGGCACATTAATATTTTTCATTTTTGTTTTCTGTCCCGCGGGTTTACAGAATTAGCCAACATGAAGCTTGAACCACCTGCGGGCCATTACTTATGTACAAGGTTGCCATATGGTCCCGCGGAAAAATAAGAAATTCAAGAATTAATTCACATACTCCCGGAACCACCCGCGGGTGAATTCTTCCCTTGAATTATGCATCCACCCTAGGAAACCACTTTTGGCAAAACAAAATTCTGATAGTCACCCCTGGAAACACACTTTTTTTTTTTTCCATAAATTATGCACCCCCGGAATTTTACTACACATGCATATCCCCCCAACCATTCTTATTTCCCCACTGTACCTACCACCCACTCATTTACCCCCTGCATGGTTACCCAACCCACTCACCATCATCACCCCCGGAAATTCCATCTACACCCTCACCTGGTCATATTTATATTCCCTACCACTCTCCCCGGAATCACATTTACCCTACCATGGTACCACCTACCTGCTCACCCTACTACTATCCATACCCACCCACCCCCAGTCAATACCACCACCCCCAGAATTAAACCCACTGGCATACCTGGTCATATATTTATATTCCCTACCACTCCCCCGGAATCACATTTACCCTACCAGTACCACCTAGTACCTGCTCACCCTACTATCCATACCCACCCACCCCCGGAATTCTACCTATACTCCCCTCCCAGTCACCCCAGTCACTACTACAAAAGTTAAATTCATTACATTAGATCTAATGATTAAACTATTAATACACTACACTACAAATGAAGGAAATCCACGGCAGTCCATGGACCACACTCAGTCAATACACTGTACTGAGTCCATAGCACCACTCAGTCAATACAGTGTGACTTACCTATGTGTTGATGATGACGGAGCATATAGTCAGTCAACATCTATGTATATGCGTGTATTGGACAATGGAGGTCCAGTCGAAAGCGAGAGCTAGAACAGGGTTTCTAACGGATAAGGCGGTGTAGATGTACACGTGAACTGTAAAGACAGAGTAGGTGTAGTACTACTACCACTGGTAGTGATGGACACGGGTAACCTGCGGGTAGCCAGCGGGCTACCCCAACCTGTACCCCAGAAAACCTGCCCAGCAAGAGGGCAGGTTTTCGCCTTTCCTTATATCTAGTGATATATTGCACCGATATTCATGATTTTACCCTCGTTCTGTAGGTATGCACTGACACTACCATTTTCATAATGTGGTACCATTGCAAAACCCATTGTTGTCGCGACAGAGGGGTTTAAAGAGAGGGTGATGAATTCCTATAGAATTGTCAATAACTCTGTGAAGCGTCGTTTGATTTGCGTGTTCTGAAGTAGGTTCCGTAGCTCAAATGTGTGGCTATCACCTGGCGAAATAAAATTGCATAGTGTCGTAAATTGCTTGTGATACACGCCGTATATCTCTCGAAGTATTACCAAGCTATTCCATTTGACAATAATGACTACAATTACAGACTCATTTCGCTTTTTATTGTTATATTACACATAAAAACTCGTGAATAGAGCGAATTATATGTCAATGAGCCTTACATAGAATGAATTACTCTAAGAAATAAGACAAGCAACACGAACGAGAAGAATTACGGCTCAAATTGGCCAGAACTGGCTGAGGTGCACGCTTCCAGAAAAGGAAACTACAAACCCATACCGCGCTCAAGGGTACGGGTTTTGCACCAGGTTGAGGGAGCCCTACCCCAACCCGTACCCTGACCCACCCCTACCTGCAAACCCGCCGGGTTTGTCAGCACTGTAGGCCCATAAATTACGGTTAAACCTACCAGTAGGAATTTTTGTAGGTTATATACGCCCATTAATTCGGGTAATTTCCACCACCTAAGGAAAAATGACTTGCATTTGGGTGTGAATTACCTTAGCATGAGACTAAACCGCCTGCACCATATTGAGCTATGTAGCAGAGATAAAGTCATATTCGAAGGGGACATTACATATATGGAAAGGACAGATATTTACGAACAGAAGGTGGAGGTTTTCGATGGCTTGTTGTTGAGTTCAAATTCAAAATTGGACTTAAGAGTTTTTGAGAGCCTCCATTATGGCATCACATGCAGATGGTTTATATTCGAACAAGGTAATTATTTCCAGCATCATGTCGCTTTGGCTTGTACCACAACCATTCTCCCTATAACCCACTCTCACACTCTATCCCCTTGATTGGTGAGTCTGACCATCTTGACTACCTCTACATACCACGGACAGCAACAATCTGGAGCTCAATTTGAAAGCTTGAAGTATGTCACTATATCTCTATCCATCTGATTCACACTAATTATGTCCTCTTCAGATTCACACTTGACTTCTCCACCTGTATCCCAACAAAACACAGCACCTGCCTACTACATCTCACCCTCTGCCAACTCACCAGCTAGTGCTGGTGTATCCACATCTTCCTTAATTCATATTAGCTCTTATAGATGCAGTTTTATGTAGAGTATATATCATGTGTTATAGATTTGTAGTATTTGACTGGAATAAATAATTTTTTACAAATATCTTTTACAATTGGTGTGAAATTCCATAGCCAAAAAAACCAAGAAATGAAAGTTATTTAATTGACAATTATTCTGTGGGGAAGGAAATACCTCACCGAAGGAAAAACCGCTGAAAAAAAGGTCGTTTTTTGATAATACCTGGAGGAAAAACCTCCACTTGTTAAGTGAGACATACATACAGTAATTCCTAACACATTTCCTAACCCAAAATCGTGCAGAAATACCTTAACTAAAAGGCGGTTAATCCACCCCTTGTCTTCCTTTTATATTTCTACATATATTGTGGAAATATCCTCCCTCGAGGACAGAATAACCTCATGCATTCAGTGGAGGTTTTTCCGTCGTTCCTGGGCCCACAGTGCAGCGGGTCCTAAACCTGTGTGGAATTAATCCGGAGGAACATTATGAGTCTGAGTGCCTCCTATTTTTTTAACCAGAAGGATACCTGCATGTTGACAGATGCACAAGATGCTCAAGTCAAGCCACGAAGTAATGATACCTGGCCTTGTATTCGTCTAATGGACTTATATTTATTCTATCTCAGCTTGCAAAATGGACCCAATCGATTTTATACCACATCACCACCATGGCTAATGTGCAGCATCTGGCGGAGCAGCTCCACCCTCCACTTTCCCCCCAGGAGGTCGCAGATATTTTCACTACCAGAGCAAGAGTGGTCAATCTTCTTACTGAGGGACTTGCAAAAGGCTGTCTTGCTGAGTCCTTCAAAAAGATATCTAATGATCTAGGGAGTATATATCACATCGAATGGGTGTGAATTGTTTCTAATGTGATTGCTTTAAACCACAGCAGACACTCTTGAGAGGGTATAGACACAATAACCCTACCGATGAGCTTGATGTGGCACTCGATATTCAACGCCCATGGCTCTGGGAGCTCCTCGAGGACTTCTCTGCCAGTGGCACAGTCATCACATCGACATTGTACACAAAGTTCCGTCCACACATTGGCCTTGATTCTGTGGTTCCACCTAATCGGACCGACAATAATCCAACCATGGCACTACTCTGTCCCAAACCAAAACCAGGACTCAACCTAAATCTGCAACAACGGAAAGCTCTATCAACATTGTTTCATCCACTCCATGCATCCTGACCACCCGGTGCGCCCAAAATCATCCTATTGCTCTCCTTGTCAAGATCTCATATTTAACTTGACTTCATTCTCTCTCTCCATTCTCATTTATGTTCTTTATACTCATTCATGGATGCAGGATACCGTTTATCTCATCTCACCAAGCTCATTATTTTTAGGAGGACGATTCTTCTTCAATCATCCAGTATCAACATCACAAAACTTCACCTCTAACTTTAAAATTCACAGACATCTTAGATACCTACATTGCCCTTTGACACAAACTTACATACTACATTTACATTAACTACTTTTTTGTCCTCATTTATCTACATATACTAGTTGTAGTCTGGCGGCTAGGGGGTTGTTGGGTGGCTGGGGTTCATCCTCTGCTGTCCATCGGCCCTCAACCTGGGAGGCATGGTTTCCAACCACGCTTCTCATCCCCACATGTATGCTGCCAGGCTATCTACCTATTGACACTACATTTGAGCACTCACGAAAGACCAAGATGCATTTTCCACTTGATGGAATTTCAGTACAGTAGAACCATGTTGCACCCTCTTGGTTTTTACGCTTGAGTCTCCATAGCTGGAGTAGTCAAGTATGAGGAGAGGGAGAGGTCATTGAAAACAAACCCCTCCCAGTGTGAGAGCCGAGGGTGGTGGACCACCTCTATGAGGCCCTTTGATACATGAGGGACTGTGTTTAGGCAGTGGGCCCTCATGTGTCAGGACTGGGTTTAGGCAGTGGGGTCTTAAGCAGTCAGTCTGCTGGGGAAATGTAGATAATGGGCTTTTAGCATAGATAAGAGAGCGGGGGCATAGATAATGGGTTCTGGGATGGGTGGGTGATGTAAATAGATGTAAACATACCTATATTTGAGGGCAGGTTGGGTCTTTGGGTTGTTGGGCAGGTTGGGTGAGGGTAGAATGGGGCAGGGACACTTGAATTAATGTCTAGAATATGTATATAAATATTCCCAATAATTAGCGCGCCCCTCCGGGGGCGGGAATGGCTGGATGCAGACAGGGTGGTTTGGATGTACTTCAGATAGGGGCTTCACTAATTATACTTTGTTTTTTACTGGATGAAATGGCTCCAGAGAGCATATATTAAATCTACTATATAATTCTAATTATTTTCAGCTATTTCCGGGGTGCTAGATGGTTGGGAATGGGTGGATGCAAAGCTGGAGGTTTGGATGATGTTCTGAAAATAGACGGATGTGGATGAGCTCTATAAATAGAATGATTGATGGGAGCTCGGGCATACTGGACTTAAACAGACTTGTGCACCAGCAGCACTGCATCTACAAAATTACCTTTTCAAGACGACTTGGTTGAAATCAAACAAGCCAACACACTGGCTTGAGAAGCAAGATATTCATTTCATTTAAGTTCGGGGTGAAACTTGGGCACACATATTGATTCAGATGATACTAATATAATACATCAGGAAAAGGCACTTGGGAACTGGTGACTTTCTAGTACCTCTGGGAGTCTTTTACATCTTTCTGGAGTCTTTTATATCTTTCCAATATCTCTGGAAGTCTTTTATATCTTTCAGGTATCTCCAGGAGACTTCAGCACCTTTCCAAAGATTCAAAAGTCTTCCAGAGTCTTTCAGAGCTTTCGGAAATCTTTCAAAAGTTTACTAACAATTTCACAAAATCTTCTGTATCCATTTGATACATATTGGGATACTGAGTCTAATTCACGTTATTCTGAGAATTCTACCTTTCCAAATACCAGTGTGGTGTAAATAAACATGAGCCAAGAGCCAAAAGATCGGAGTGTGGGAAAATGGACTTGTGCATTTCAAAGTATTTAACTTGAACAGTATATTTAGTTGCATCTGTTACACTGTACCTAAAATTATGATTTATATATCAAAATAAAGCTAAAAATGAGTAGATTCCAAATATATTTACAGCGCTCCTGTGCGCGCTTTTATCCTCCCAAAATAGCGGCTATAGTGTTTTGTCAAACCATATTTTGCAATATCTGGGCCAATAAAATGACCGCACATAAGCGCTCTAAATTGAGTCGAACTCTACTCATTTTTACCTTTATTTTGATATATAAATCATAATTTTAGGTGCAGTGCAAGCGTCACAATTAAATAAATGAGCTTGAAAGCAGATTTCTGAAAGTGTCTAAGTCCATTTTCCCGCGCTCCGGCTGAAACATCGGAGCATGCTGTTGGCTGCCACATCATCACTTCTTTCTTCCCTTCCACCACCATCCCCCCACCCATTCTCTCCCCCCTTCCCCTCCCTCATCATCTCTCTCTTTTCTTCTCTTCTCTCAAGGTTCATGTAGGAGTTGATGTGCATAGAGAGCATTTATGGGCTGGTATTGGTATGTATTATGTTGTGCTGTCACTGTGCTGAACACCCTCTGTAGCTGCCATGTCATCACTTTCACCCATGCTCTCCATTTCCTTCTGCTTTCTTTCTCTCCTTTTCCTTTCCTTTCCTCTTCTTTTAATAGTCCGCTTTTTTTCCCTTCTCAACACCTACCTGTTACTTGTTTTCTCACTTGTCTCAAGGTTTATTGTAGGGGTTGGTGACTATGGAACACCTTCACAAGTTCGCTTTTTCTCCCTTTTTAAATCATTAATTATCCCTTTGACTATGTCTGCTGCCATGTCATCACTATCACCATCTTGCACCTTAGCTCCTCTACTATGTTCCTATACTTTCTTTCTCTCTATTATGGTTCTACTTTGGTCCGCTTTTTTGCTACTTGTATTATTTAGCTGTCATGTTACCATTTAGTTCAAGATATACATTCTCCTTGACTTCTCTCCTTCATTTTTATTAGTCCGCTTTTTTGTTGCTTTTTTATACTCTATGCTACCTGTATGCTAGTTTTATATGTTGTAGATTACCAGTTGCAATATATGCCTTTAATCTTTCACACTACATGTTGGACTTGAAATTGAGAAGGAAAATGAAAATTGTCATGTAAACTACCAGTCTTTCAGAAATACTGCAGAGACTCCAGGAGACTCCCAAAAGATTTCAAAGTTACTCAAAAGACATCTGGGAGTTACTGGAAAGACTTTCCGAAGTTGTAAAAAAGTGGGACATACGACCTGTAAAACTTTTATAAATGTCCATGTATCTTTTGTATCTTTTGTATCTTTGGCTTCTCCAGGAGACTCCAGGAGTCTTTTTGGCCCAAGTGCCTTTTCGTGATGTACATGAGAGGAAGTTGAAAAGTCGTGTATAAAAAAAGGAAACCGAAAACTGTTCATAGTCGCAGATGAACAACCTACTTGAGGAATCAGTAAAGGGATAAAACTTGAAGCGGAGAGTGATGACTAGGAACAGGGCGATATTGGGGTGCATGAAAATAAAATGGAGAGGCATAGCAACAGGGATAGTGATCAAGAACAGGGCGATGTTGGTTCAGTGAAAGATGATCAGGAACAGGGTGATGGGAATACAATGGGGAAGTGGAGCAGGAGGAGATCGAAGCACTCTAGGGAGGGAGCAGAATGAGGATTACAAAAAAAATCTGGGCTAAATAGAGACCATGCGGGAAGCACAAAGATGAACCAAGGCTACATGGACGTCCTCAACCGCCTTAAGCCACCATTGTCGAATGGAGCTCTTGGAATGCGCCGCCAACCCCCAGTAGAACAGCATGGCAACAACACTCAGCAAGCCATTTGGTCCTGGGGATCTCAGACACTCCCAATCCCCATCCACCTCCTGACAAGCCAGCCTCCCATTCATATTTCTCCAAGATGGTTGCAGCTCCAACCACCACTGGTTGAACTGCATGCCAAAGACTCTGGCCTCCTCAATCTCAGGTCTCCACGTCGTTGAGCGGCCTCTTCCCACCCACATACCAACAGCGGCTGGTCAGTGCTTTGTAGACAGCTTTTGGATGTGCTTGAAGTCATGGGCTTCCTCAAAAGAGGCCCACTCCTTGACAAGCTCTAGCCACTCATTACCGAGGCTTTGGGATTTCGACTTTCCAAGGTTGAGAGATTGGGATTGGAACATCTCCAAACATTTTGAGAACCAGGGTGGTTGCTGTGATGAAACCACAGCAGTGGTAGTCAAGGGGGTGGTGTTGGAGGATGGAATGTTGGAAGGGGGTTGGAAGGGAGAGCGACACAGCAGGTTGGGATGACCACCTCAAGAACCGCCCTGGAACCAATGGGCTTAGCGGGTATCCCCAATCCCCATCTCACTGCTTGACCACGTCGGGGAGGCCTGTCCATACGGGAGGATCCATGGTCTGCATCACTAATGGGCCTTGCATTGTCCTTAGAATGACGAGCTTTCTTGGTCAGTAGTCCCTCCCCATCAGCTGCAGCTTCATCCTGATCAGCAGTACTCCTTTTGTGGTTTGATGGAGCATGAGTGATGGAGACAGAGGATTCCCCAGAAGCTGGTGGATGAGGGAGCAGGTCAACCGGCTGGAAGGCAGAAACAGAGTTGGAGGGAATGGGTGGATAATTCCTGACAAGCTTGGCGAGCCTGAAGGACTCTGGATTTGAAATGGCAGGGCGGAGGGAAGTGGAGGGAAGAAGCTGGATATGTGATGGCTGAGGTGGGGAGTAGAAAGGATTTGGCGAAGGCAGCTGTGAAAAAGGGTGCTCAGGCTCAGGTGATGGAGACAGCAAAGGAGGGATTGGTGGAGAAGCTGCCCTGGATGGAGGCGGCGAGGGAGCTCTGGATGGAGGCGGCGAGGGAGACGTGGATGGAGGTGGTGAGGGAGCTATGAATGGAGGTGGGGAGGGGGAGGGAGATGGAGGTGGCAGGGCTGAGGATGAAACTGGAGGTGGAGCAGCAGAGACTGGTGGAGCGAGGGGGGCAGTGACCATGGAAGTAGAGGCGGTGGTTGAGGGCAGGGTTGATGTAGACCCAGACCCTACCTGCTGAGAGGAGACAGGCAGGGTCAAACCAGGCGGCATTTCAGCAGACGTGGCAGTCATCGGAATTTCATGGACGGTATGCCCAGCTGGATTGTCCTCAGCCAATATGCCAGCAACACCCTGGAATCCTTCCGACACAGCCAATGTTCGGCTCTTGCACTCCTCGACAGCTGAAGTTTCAATCAGCATTTCGTTTGAATGATGAAATGAAACGGGCTTACAGTAGCACTTGCGGAGGAATGACCCAAAGATGGGGATGACATGCCTCTGGTAATCCATGTATTCGGCACGACCGAAGTTGATGTTGACACTACCAGTCGTCGTGCCTGAGTGAATGCTACCATATCATTGTCAAGATATGTTGGAGAGGAAAAGTAAAACCATGTCACGCACCTTAGCATATTGAGACGTCCTTCTTTGGCAGGCTCTGGACCACCAGCAATGAGCGTGGCTTTCCAACCAGTGACTGCACAGATGCCATCAAGGATGGGCTCTACGAATCAAATGAGAGACTCAATCGCCCTGTAACAATTATAAGCTCAGTATTAAATAAAGAAAAACACAACACACCTTTGCCTGTCAGCAGGAGTCATTGAAGGACCCACTTTCAACTCTGCTTCCCACTTGCAGATCGCGGTCTCATGCTCATCCTTTGCGAGTCGTTCCCATTCCTCCTTTTCAGGAGAATCCAGTTGGGAGAACCATTCCTTGACGATCTTCTCCCTGATGGCAGCTAAACCACAACTCTTGTTGACATTCAACCGCAGGGCTTGTTTCTGGACCTCTTCTTCTATCTCGGTCTTCTGTGTTCGTCGCCATAGATTAACAGCAGGCTTGGCTCGTGGTCGGTTAAGATTGGTGTTGGTGAGCTTAGCAAGGAGAATGGAATATGGATTTTGAGCGCCGGATTCCTTAGGAGTGAGGTCGTGATCCTTCATGTACTGGTAGGCAAGCCATCGCTTGATTTGCTGTGGGTGACCTTTAGTTGTTATGAGCCTTTGGAACAAACAAATACTCACTGCCTTGCGGAAGACAATCAATTCCTGAAGCTCACACTCTGCCTCCAGTATCTTCTCCCATTCTTCATCAGTCTCGTCAGTGCAGATGGGTACCTCGCGGTCTGGATCGGGTTCGTTGTCATCCACTGAGGCTAAGTGCTCTGGAGATGGGTCGACATCGTGTGGTATGTTGGGTGGGAACCGCTTGAAGTATTTTCGTTGAATCAGAGTGATGGCGTCGAGAACATGACCAAGGGCGATGGCAGTCTCATAAATGGGCTTCTGCGATATCAAGAAATCCCTCCGGATCTCTTGAAAAGCGCCTGGATTGGTCATTCTGATAATAGACACGGTAAGTGTTGTGGTAATGGACTAACAATCAAAATACTGACCTTGATTGCGAAGATTGGTTGCTGGAGAAGACTAGGGGGTATCAGTGTTCATGATGGATTTATGGATTTGGGAGGCATTAGTACACAGTGCATACCGGAAACCCAATGGTGTTGTTAAAACCTCTTATATATTTTCCAAAGTCCTGGCTCACCCTGGTTCAAGGTCTCGCTGCATCTCAGATTCAGCCCGGTTTGTTCTGAGCCACTTGAACTACGAACTCTATCAGACCAGAATCTCAGATGAGTATCTGTTTTCATGATCCCGTTGACCCTTTATTTATTTCTTGAGAATAAATCGTCCTCAGTCGAACTATTTGTTTTCGGCCCCATCCCAAATTCCAATGACCAACAATATTTCCTCAGAAGGTAGGTGTGCTTTTGTTCACCGCAAATGCTGGAAACACTGATAGCTTAATACTAGACAAGCCCTCTCAAAGGGCATATCGTGCTGCTATGGCTCGCCGCGATGGACTCCCTGCTCCTGTTTATGAAGATTCGTTTCAAGTCAACATAGCCATCACAGAGGGTGCAGGAGCTGGTGCACTTGTGGCTACCGACCCTGCATCTGCCCCTGTTCGCGAAACTGTTGCCTCCAGCACTGGTTCTTCGCTACCCCAGCATTCCACCACCCATCCTCTATCACCAGGAAGAACCCCTGGTAACCCTATAGAAATCATATCTCCCTCACCATCCAGGGCCCCTTATACCCAACTGGATTCCCCTACCCGACAACAATGGCCTCCCCGACTACACATCTCCACTCGAAATGGCGAAATTTTTCCCCGCCCTGATACTCGCCCACACAACACGCCCAACATTCCTCCATTACACCGTTTACGTCCGGCTACTTTCATCAAGGTGACAAAGGGCCCTCGACGACACCCTTGTGAGGTGGATGAGGATGACAACGATGTCATCCCTGTTCGTCCTGCTAAACAACCTTGTCGTTCTCTGCAGGACGAGCAACGCACAGACTGGAGGGAGGAGCTCGTTCTGGAAAGGTCGCTGATCTATCAGGCTGCCCTGCGCCAAGGTCTTCCGTCCCACCTTGCCAGTATTGAAGCTTTTCGTCGCACGACCCTCAACACCGCTCGTGAAGGTTGTGAATTCATTGAAGGTTCATCACAGTCTCCCAGGACAATTGTCCTCAGCGATAGCTCTGATGAAGATACCAAGGATGAAAGGCCCACAGCTCCTAAGCCCAAGGACGATGATGATAAGGAGAATAAACCATCGGAATTGAAATGCTCTGGTAAACGAAGGGCCAAGGATTAGTTTCCAAGTTGTAGATCCACCACTACCTTCTATTATCCTCATCCAATTTTAGTTGCAAATTAGAACTCGCCTTTCCCCTTCTTTTAACCTCAAATTTCTCTTACCAACCTTTGCCTGTCCTTACCCCCCCTCACTGCACATCATACTCGTCATTCCACTCCTTTTGACCTTGATTTATTTTGCTGACCTTAGTCTGTCCTTACACCCTTGTACATATGTCTATCCCTTCTTGGACGAAATAAATACAACTTTCTGAGATAATTTTGAGGGAGTTGAGCCCCCTGTACCCTCTGCTTATGGGTTATACTAGTTAGCCGCCTGTTTCATGACCAACCGCCCATCCCATCCACGTTGCCGAATAAGGGAGTGAGCATACCAACCCCGACCGACTGCCTATAGGAAGCCAAGCACCATCTGCAGGACTGTGTTTAGGCAGTCGTTCCTTCAGTTGACTGCTGAAACACAGAATCAAACCACCTGTCTCATCCAAGTTACCAAATATGGGGGTGAACATACCAACTCAACTGACTGCCTATAGGAAGTCAAGCATTGTCTGCAGGACTGTGTGTAGGCAGTCGTTCCTTCGGACGACTACCCAAACACAGAATATTGGAGGTGTTGACCCTTCGCCAGAGCATTTCTGATGGCAACAAAGCAGCAGTCCATCATTCCTTGTACAAAGTTAACTCCTTCGTTCAAGCAGTGGTCAATGTGTGGTATCAACCCTGATCAAAATATGGAGTGATACATTCATTGCCTCCAAGCAGAGAGAAAAGGCATCTACGTGGACCAACAACCGGCATAAAGGGAAACCCCAATTGACTGCGTCTACACAGTAACCACTTATAATGATCCCGAAAAAAGCTGATTTTTTTTGTGGGGACCATTAAGAAAGCCGCTGTAATTTATCTTCTAAACTGAAACGGTTAAAATTTGATTTCTATTGACTGTTACTTTTTTAAAACAACAACAGAAGAAATAGCATTCAAACAACCCTGTCAAACTCCCAGCACCGCATCCCCCTTTTCCATGTATTCATGGTATTCCACCTCATCCTTTTCTTTGGCCAACTTCCATTTAATGTCACGGCTACGTTTTTTTGATTACCATAAGTTAGTATCAATTGAATCCTGTGTATTGGTATGCACCAATACTGCCATGATTGTATTTTCAAGGGTAACCAGTTTGCTTTGCAGTACCTCGCTTGAGTGGCTCGGTGTTTGGCTCGTCTGCTCTCAGCTTCGTCCACCGTCTCTGCTTCTCTTCATCTGGGAAAATTTAGAATTCACATTAGGTTAACTAAAAGGTGCAGCAGTTGAGTCTACCCACCTTTGTGCTCTGTATCTGGCTTTTTCTCTTTCCTTGTCAATATTACTGTTGACATGCAAATATATATATAAGTTTGACAATAAATAAATGAGTGGCTACAAAATGAGAACATACCGAATATAGCTCACGCGTTTTGATTCACGCTTGGAGGTTTTCTTCATTTCTTTATATCCCAACTGTGTGATGGTGATGGTTGTGGTTCAAAACATCAACCCGTTGAATACGCGAATACCCCCTGAACACTTAAATGTCAACGTCCGAAAATGGAAGAAAGTTCTAAAAATGGTAATATGATTAATCAAATACCACTTTGGGCGATGAACTTGAATCATCCAGTATATGATAAAAACAAGTTCCATAGCCATTTTCATAGTCTTTGACTATGAATTATAGTCAATTTCAACATAAAATTGATTATAACTCATGTTTTGGTAAATTATCAGAGAAGTTCACTAACTTAAACACAGCTAATGTCGCCATCTGAGTATGACACTAAGGTTTTGCTTTGATATTGTGCATTAATATTGAAACCCATTGTGCATCATCGTACCTCAAATCCCTACCCTAAAAAAAACATAGAAACGTAGCCGCAACACATACAATGCGTTTTGTAGTGCTTTCGTCGCTGTGGGGGGCATATTTCAACCTGTGGATAGATATTTCAACGAGCCTTTTATAGCCAAAACCCGAAATCACCATGGTGAATGGTCGACCTATCCCTTATAACGGCTATCTCAAATTTTAAATCAACATGGCAGTCACAGATTCCATTTAAAATTCTCTAGATATTTTTATACGATGCGGGTATACTAAGTTCGTAGACTAACAGGCTTTCAAAATATTAGACAGCCCCCAGCACCTTTGGTGGGTTCATGTGCTCAGCCCTGGGTAATAGGTCCAATCCCTCCTGCCAGCGAACAGAGTTCTGATCCTCCGCTGCCTTCAGCTCAGCCTTCGTCATTCCCTCAAGATAGTCATCAACGGTTTTAAACCCGTGCTCAACCCATCTGAAAAGACCCCCAGCAGAGTACTGGGTGAAGGAAAATCTATCCTCATTGTCTTGGATGGCTGTGTTGGCATGCGTAATAGCAGCAGAAGGAAATAGAATCAAAGAGCCAGGGGGAACTCTACGACAAGGCAGCATTGAAAAAGGATTAAATGGCCCCCCTTGGTATAGTCGAAGTTGCCCAAGGAGACAACAGCGCACCATCCAAAGGCGAGGTTGGCAAAGTCAGTGTGTGGGAAGCAGACGCTCTGTGGTCCAAGGTTGTATGTAGCAGCAGCGAAGACACTGTTCGGGAAGGTGCGGCGTAGGGTTGGGTCGTGCTCATACAAAGCACTGAGCTTTTCTACATAATGGTTGTGGAGCTTGGGGGCCCACGTAGCAAAAGCGGCTATCGCATTATTAGCGTGGTTGCAGAGGTATTAGGCAGGTGTATGTACATGACGAGAACCCTGATATTCTCCTGAACTCCTCCGACTCGTTCAACTCCTTGAGCAGAGCCTCATCATGCTTGCTGTTGACTAAATTGCCTGGCTGGGACTGACCACCCCCGTAGGATACACCGCACCTCAGGGTAAGAAAGTCGTCGTCGATGAATCCTCCTGGTAATGACGTTCTGAACATGTCTCATCCGCTGTGCTGCTCGTGTCGTCATCGCATTCCAGTCAAGGCAGCCAGGGCAATCTGCTGGTTGACCACTGAGGATGGCAACCAGGCGACGTTGACTGTCATAAATGGGTTTGCTGACCCTGCATACCCGCCTGTTAGCACAATATTAGATATGGCAGGGGGGTACTCACCGTCCATCCCATCTCTCAAGTCGAAAAACCTCAAACCTGGCCTTCTCCCCGATGAAAGCCTTGAGACAATAGCTTGTCCTTTCATCATACTCGGTTTTCTGTGCAATGAATCCCGACTTTGTTGTGGCACATTGTGTAACATCCACGCTGGTATGAATGGGGTTCTGAGATGGTGGGTGCCTGTTGATAAAGGCGGGATTTGCTGCAGTTGAGAATTGGGAGGCCTGCTGGTTTTTCCTCCACTGGCTTCTCAATCGGTGGGATCGTGCTTTATGCTTGTCCTTCTGCGACTTTACACGATCAGAAATGGGGGCTTGGGTCAAGTTTGAAGGAGGTTTTGAAGAGGTCATGGGATGAATAGCATCGATTGTGGGGGGCAGAGAAATGGTGCCATGCCTGGGGCTAGATGGGGGGCTGGGGTCAGGGCTACTGAGCGGGGATAGACTGAAGAGATCATCGTTCAACGACTGACCATCGTGTTGAATGCTCTGCCGTACCAGCATGGCAAGATCAAAGTTGTTGTAGTCTGCGATGATGGTCTACCCCTGGTTAATGTCGCCTGGGTAACAGCACTGTTAAAATGATACGCACCTTGGAGCCTTCCAACAGGTCATTATATTCAGCATCTAGGCATCGTTGGTCAGAGATATGCACTATCCACAAGGAATAATTTTTTGTGAAAAAGATGCTGTGGGTCTGAGCGTGCTCCCGAGCAGAGTGCTTCTCAGACAGCCGTCCCACAGTGGTTGTATGCCTGAGCAAGGGTTTGCTGAGGGTTGGCCTGTCTGAGCGTGCTCCTGGGCAGAGTGCTTCTCAGACAACCGTCCCACAGCGCCGCTCTAAATCGACATGGGGGAGGGGGGTCTAGGATTGATGGACACTGCTTACCTGTATATGCCATTCCTGTGGACCTGTGCCGTTGTTGAGGGAGGGATGGCTGTTTGAATTCAACGAGCTTTCACCGGTATACCGAATCAACAAAGATTATCCCATGCACGTGATGGGATAGGGGCCCGTGGGTGTAACCGGTGTTGCTATCTTGTAACACTGTGAGGCAGAAGTTGTAATCTTTGTTATCGTCTCCCTCAAATCACCTTGATAACGCAGATTCTCTCCCTCATAACCTTGTCTCGTCGTGCCCATAGCTCTAATACCGCCCTTCCAATGTCATCGTTTAACCATCCCGCTAACCAAAAGAGAGCCCGAAACGCAAAAGAGGGTGGGGTTAACTCAAATGAAATAAGTTTTGGCAATGACGACTACTGAAATGTGGAAGCTTGAGAGGCTGTCCTCTTGAGATACGGACCTGGGGGAGGTTTTTCAATTCCAAGCTCTAGTGTCACTGTGGTGCAGTCAAATGAAGATTGGTTAAATGCCATGTCATGGGCACCAAATGAAGACAGCACCTACGCTCTCGATGACAACAGCGATGCCTTTGATGCTGCTGTTGAGGCCCATGTTATGGATGAAGCACCTGCTCAGGCTCCTAAAAAAAAGCGATCAGAGCAATCAGTGAGTGCATTAGTTCATTGGATGGCATATCCATCAAAATTTGATGTTATTTCCGGCAGCGTCGACCAAACAAGGTATGGAGGCAGGTGCACCGTTCCACCTACCTTGATGAAATCCTCCATCATGCTGGTCGCGGTGAATACCGCGGCTCAACGTCCTGTCCTGATTGTCTTGCCTCTCGAACTGAAAAGCCTGGCCCTGCTCTGTATCGGTGTGAATCGGAGTGTTTTGTGCCGGATTTAGTGTGCAAGGAGTGTTGTGTTCGGCGACACTGGAGGTTGCCCTTACACAGAATACAGGTATGTACATTTCTGATACACTTGCTATAACCTGCTAAAGATTTTACAGAAGTGGAATGGAACCCATTTTGAATCCGTCTCTCTGAAGTCCATGGGATTAAAGATAGTCCTTAACCATGCCAGTAATCGTTGCGACGCTCCCTCACCATGTCACACATCCTTAGTGGTTCTGCACACCAATGGCATCCATGAGGTCGATTTTCAGTACTGTGGCTGCACAAAAGCTGAGCCCCACCACATTCAGCTTCTTCGACGCCACCTGTATCCTGCCTCCCAACACGTCATCCAAACATACGCTACATTTGAACTCCTTGACCTCCTCCACAAGCTCGCCCTTACCACTAAGGCTGCGACATACGACTTCTATCTGAGTCTGGAAAAAATGACCAACAACACCGGTCTAACAAGACCCAAGTCAAGATACAGAGCTCTATTTAGGATGTGCCTGCAGTGGCGGCATCTAAAACTTTTAAAGTGGGGGGGAAGAGGTCATGATCCCTTAGGTCCAGATGCGACAAAGCCGGGCAAGCTTGCTCTACCATGCCCTTCGTGTGCAAGGCCAGGGGTGAATCTACCCATTGGCTGGGAAAAGGCTCCAGATAGTATGAGGTACGCTTCACTTTCTCCCTTATCTCATTTATATCTGACTATCTTTTCAGGTTCCTATATATGCTTTTTGCTTGCATGGATGCCAACTTCCGCCTGAAGAATCAGCTCGTTTCGACCATAAGTCAGGATCCAGGGTTGGGCATAGGCTTGGCCTACATGGTTCCTTGAGAGGATTATAACAACTACATTAAGCAATTTGTGAATGAATCGGAGGTCAGTCGGACTTTAACACTGTGGTTGCTCTCTATCTAATATACATGAATTAGATCAGTACGTGTGTAGGCTTCCAGGCCCTTGCACAGGCAAATACACGTTTCTCACATGGTCTTCGTTTTACTGGCGTTGGTGGGGCGTTTTGTGGAAGAAGTGAGATGATTTTTCCCAATGCGGTAGGGAACTTGCAGAAGGGGGAAAGGTGCACCAACATTCCCTTCTATGACCCTTTTAAAATTGATGTCAATTGATCCCAGATACTCCAACATGGACTACGTATTCGCCTCTTCCATTCAAAGCTTTACCCCCAGCACCTCCTCCACCCCTGCTGGTTTCATCCCACTGCTGTGTGTTCTCATTAGCTACGATATTGCATGCCAATGGTTCACCAATCTCTTCAGCCAACTACACAATCCACGATTTCCAATCAACCTCCGTCCCTCTCCCTCAACAAAATTTATCCCTGCTGTTCCCAAACTTCATGAGCCTATGCACCAGGTCGAAAACCATCATATGTACTCCTTAAATTTCATACCTGGTGCTGGACACTCTGATATGGAGGTACCGGAACACGTGTGGTCTGGTCACAACCCCGTCAGCAACTCCACAAAAACCATGGGTGAGGGACCCCAAAGTGACATGCTGGACGACCATTTCAGTTTTTGGAATTACCTCAAGTATATCACTATGGGGTTGACATTGGCTTGGAAATACTGCTCTGCATTAGCAGAGCGGAATCTTCAGGTGGAGGCTCACAGGAGTTTAACCAAGTCTCTTCCAAAGGAGCTTGTTGAAAAGTGGGAGAAGATGTGCGTAGATTGGGAGGAAGAGGGGCATCCAAAAACAAAGAAGAACCCATATGAGCTCAGTGACGTTGGTGAGCCATCTTTTCCACTCCTGTTCATTTTCAAAGCCTAATTTCGTCATAAAGCCGTCTCAGAAGCAGAGGTCAGGAAGGAGTTGGCTCAGGAGGAGGAAAAGCGGTTGAAGCGAGAGAAAAACAAGCCAGTGTTGTATTCACCAGCGTACGTGTTTGTCACCACTGGCCTAGACATTGAGGATACGCAGTAAGTCCCCTCTTCACTCCTCAGCTGTGACCTGATTAACAGTTTTAGACGTAGAATTCAACGCCTTGCAAAAGACCTGGTTGCTCAGGCAATGGCTAAGCAGGAGGGGGGCCTGACTGAGCAGAGGAATGCCCTTACCGCCAGGATACAGGCATTTCAACAGCAGTATCCCGTTCACATGCCTGGCCTCTCCCAATACCGAAACTCCCTCCCTGCCCATTCCTCAACCTCAACCTCTTCCGCTCCTGCCACCCCCATCCATCCTGAGGACCAGATCATATGGCTTCCATCCCTTATTCCCGACCAGGAGAGGTCCAAGGTCTGTCTACCAGCAGTTTCCAAGGTGGAAGAAAGACTTCGAACTAGCCAGTGTACCGACAGCCTTGATACCTTGAGGCACACTCTTAGAATGAAATCCCGTCTAGTCAAATTTAAGAATGACAACATTCGGGGTCAGCGGGAGGGTACACGTTCAAGGGCGATTATAGATCATGTCCATGACAAGGCTAGGGCGGCGGCGGCAAAGTATAGGAAGGTGAGGGAGGCAAAGCTGGCATTATCAGGCCCAGGCTCCTGGGAGCAGTGGCTTCGTGTACTTCTGGATAACGACATTCGGAGCTACCAGGACCCAAACAAGCTGAAGAAGACGGTTCCAAGGAAGGGTGTTGTAGAGGATGAGGACATGGATGTGGATATGGAGTTACAGGAGATGCCGCTAGAAACCGAGGATTTCAGTCTATTACCTGAGGAGAGATCCAAGAGGGATAATACAGGAGAGACGTACAGAATGTTGTCGTGGATATGGCTCCAGGCTAAGGAACTGTTGGAGGATGGAGAGGATGGGGGCGATCTGGTTTTGATGGTGGAATGGTGTAAGAGCCGAGCAAGGGCGAATAGAGCCAGAGAGGAGGTGCTTCTCCTCCAGGAGGAAATGAGGAGAACCCTGGCCTATTTGGAGTGGAAGTCACGGTGGTGGCTGGCAAGAACCAATCCAAGGTCTAGGGTTGATAAGGCGCTGCTTGAAGCATTGACCGCCTATGCAACTGTAAGATCAAAGCACCAGCTAGCCCTTGCAGAGCTTTTCAAGGAGATGTGGCTGGCCCCATTAAGGACTTCAAACCCGAGGACATGGTGAACCTGGACGAGGATGATGAGGAAGAGCAGGAGGAGGACATGGGGGATGATGAGGACAATATATCAGAGGAGGAGGTCGATAGTCAGGCTGACCTTTTAGATGATGAGTCTGTCTACTGTTTTAATTGTTTATTTTCCTACATAATTTTATTTCTATTTATTTCAATGACATCGGTTTGTTTGATTTCAACCAAGTCGTCTTGAAAAGGTAATTTTGTAGATGCAGTGCTGCTGGTGCACAAGTCTGTTTAAGTCCAGTATGCCCGAGCTCCCATCAATCATTCTATTTATAGAGCTCATCCACATCCGTCTATTTTCAGAACATCATCCAAACCTCCAGCTTTGCATCCACCCATTCCCAACCATCTAGCACCCCGGAAATAGCTGAAAATAATTAGAATTATATAGTAGATTTAATATATGCTCTCTGGAGCCATTTCATCCAGTAAAAAACAAAGTATAATTAGTGAAGCCCCTATCTGAAGTACATCCAAACCACCCTGTCTGCATCCAGCCATTCCCGCCCCCGGAGGGGCGCGCTAATTATTGGGAATATTTATATACATATTCTAGACATTAATTCAAGTGTCCCCGCCCCATTCTACCCTCACCCAACCTGCCCAACAACCCAAAGACCCAACCTGCCCTCAAATATAGGTATGTTTACATCTATTTACATCACCCACCCATCCCAGAACCCATTATCTATGCCCCTGCTCTCTTATCTATGCTAAAAGCCCATTATCTACATTTCCCCAGCAGACTGACTGCTTAAGACCCCACTGCCTAAATCCAGTGGTTCATGTATGAATCTAGCTTACAAGGCTGGGTGGACAGATGAGCCCCCACACCGACCATGGCTCCCCCTACCCCAACTACGGAACTCGAGAGAATAATATATGGTGTATCAACTAGTGAATAATGAAGGGTATGCCTGTAGATAAAATCAATCACAGTGAAGCAATGGAAGGTCGATGAAAAAGGGAAGCAGTGGGTAGGTAAAGAAAAACGAGCCATGAGCTGAGATACAGCAGGCAGCGTGGAGAGCGCTAGGAAATAGAATAAAATAGAGTACAAGAAAGAAATGGAAGCTGGAGGCACGACGTAGGATGACCTCTTCATGTGACCAAGAAGGTGGATCTGTGCGAGCACAGATCCTTCCGCGAAGTCAGTGTCTTCGAAAGGAAAGTGGAGGCTCGCACTGTGTGCTCGCCAGTCATCAATCAATCACCAATGCACCCAACCACACAGTTAAATATTATATTCCTCTACATTGTCCTTCGACCTTGTGTGGTTTCCCCCTGTGTGGTACATATTGAGACTTGAGAGGCTTGCACTTCGCGCTTGCCTGTGGTTAACAATCTAATTCAGTCTAATTTAAATAATTTAAATACCTGCATCCAGAAATCTCAATAGCCAGCGGCTTGATTATAAGGACTGACATCTCTCTGGCATCATCATCCATGCATATTTTTTAAGTGATTCGTGGTCCCTTGTAAATTGTTCAAATTCATTTATCATGCCACTGGCAGTCTGTTTGTCTGTTCTTTATAATGTGCCATGTTTCCTGGCTTTTTACTTGGTGGACGATATCCAAGATTAACCTTTCATTTCGGAACTTATTTTGGGTAATTAGTGTATATTGCTTGGGGAGGAAGTCCTTGTTTGGGTCAGAAGCTGCAGGGTCTGAGTGAGCACACACAAACGCACAAACGTACTGAAAGAGCGGCTCATGGGCCTTACATAATCTTACATAATCTTAGTCAGCTTAGTAATGGTCCTTGTTTTAAAAGAATAGATGAGAGGGCCGAGGCTAAGAGGGGCTAAGAAGAACATCCTCTACTGGCTTCCCTAATTGGGAAGGTGGGGGGATATAAAAAAAAGTAACCAGCACAGTTACGCCATATGGAAAACAAGTGGCAGTGCGATGACAGATCCGGATACAGTAATACACTGCTCCTTTATACACTACCAGTCCTTTATACAACAGCAGTAATTTTGGGTTTCTGACTCATTCTTAGGTGTAGTCTCTTGATATTGGGTGGAATATAATATATTTTTATAATCTAAACGACACTATCTGGTTGCTTTTATGGACTGGATGAGTGGGAGAGAACAGGGTGCCGAAATGATGGCATCTGCCAAGACAGATAAGTGTAAAATTAGGTTGTATTTCTCAATTTGCACAACATCCAAAAACCCAGTGATTATAATTTTTGGAACAAAGATTCTTGTGAACTACATGAGCCCATTTCGCAAAAAAGATTGATTGAATTTGCAGTATTTAACATCACAGACAACAAAAGTTCTTGACATGCTCCCGAGGGAGAGGCTGTGCTGTATTGTCACACTAACCCTGTCGTGTCACGCAGCTCAGTGTCTTTTCCCGTCATTTATTATTGATTTAAAGAGAAATGACCATGTCGCCAGCCACTATGGCACATTTTGCGGTGATTTTTTACGCAAAAAAGCTTGCAATGAATACCTGGTCTACAGATAATGACAATAATGTGTCAATTGTGACCCCCAATCTTCATTCCTGCCCTTCACTATGCCCACCAGAGCTCTCTCCAAGACGAAATGAGCCTGAGTTAATCGAAAAATCCAGAATCAGCTCTATCAAAGAGCTGTTCAGCTGTACCGAGAGGAGCAGGATAGGCCGCCACCACACAAACCCCTTAGTTTTTGAAAGATTTGCAAGGCTATAGGCCAACAGCATATGGAGGAAACACGATCAAAATATCCTCCCTTGTTAAATCACAGCACTCTGGCTAATCTTGTTTGTGGTGGTGTTTCTCTCTTGGAATTTAATGCCAATAAAAGCTGGCTCACTGACACTGATGCTGAAGAACTCATATCTGCTCTACTTGAGCTGGCAAGTTGGGGTCAGCCATGCTCTTATGAGCGGCTCCGCCTTCTTGCCAATGAGATCATTAGTGCACGACTTGGTGATGCCTTTCCTAAATCAGGGGTGGGAGAACAATGGCCTTATTGCTTTCTCGAAAAGCACTCAGATCACTTACACCTCTACAAGTCTCGTGCTCTGGATGATGTGCATGCACAAGCTGTTAATGCATCTGCAAATGATGCATGGTTTGATCTTGTTGAGGAGGTGCAGCTGCATGGGGATGATGGAAAGCCTATTGCTCCAGAGTGCACTTGGGGAATGGACGAGACTGGTTTTCAGCCCAATGGAAGCGAAGGCTATGAGTATGTTATTGGTGGTACAGGACAGAAACTCCAGTACCAACAGAGAAAGGGCTCTTGAGAAACCTTCAGTGTTCTTGTTACCATTGGAGCTGATTGGACAGCTCTAAAACCTCTCATTATCTATGCTGGAAAGGGTTTCCAGAAAAAATGGCTCAAGGATAAGAAGCTCAACCCAGCTGGCACACGGTAATTAAATTGATCCTTTTCATATCAACACTACTGAGGACAAATTAGACTTGCACATTCACCAAAGGGATGGACTGATAAAGCAATTACAGTGGAATATGCAATCGATTTCGATCAACAAACACGCGACATTGCAGCTGGCCGAACTCGTGCACTCTAACTTGACGGACACAATTCCCATCTCTCCTTCAAATTCATTCGCTACTGCCAAGCTGAACGAATCAAGGTCCCTTGCTACATGCCTCATGCGACTCATGTATATCAGGGTCTTGATGTTGTGTGCTTCAGTCCAGTTAAGAAGTGGTATGGCAAGAAACGCGATGCCCTTCTCCGAGATTCTGGGCAACACATCACCAAGGAGAACTTTCTCATGGTATACGGTGAAGTCCACCTTGAGGTCTTGACACCAGAATTGATTAAAGAGGCATTCCGAAAGACAGGAATTGTCCCCTTTGATCGGTCAGTCATAACCAAGGAGAAGCTTGCTCCCAGCAAAGAAAGCTCTTATCAGGTCATCACCCCTGTTATTCCACCCACACCTGTCTGTGTCGTCTCTGAATACCTTCTCGATGTGGTAAATCTCCCACCTGTTCCTGAGGTTGATACTCCACCTGAAACACCTACCCGTCCCACCCAGAACACCAGAGCCACAAACCGCACCAATATTGCTGTCAATGAGCTCAGAGGTACATCAGCTGGTTATCTATTTGCCACCTCACCCATCAAATTGTCTTCTCTTCCTCCCGATCTTCCGACTCACGCTATCTCACCAATAAAAATTGGAACCAAAGCACAAATGGAGTTCCAGGATTCACATATGCTCATATTTCTTTCACATTTATATACACTCGATGCTCTAGTTTCTGAATATATAATTTATTTTGTGCCAAAAAAGTGGGAAGTGATAGAAAATCAAAATATGCCAAAAACTGTATAAAGGAGCGGTGTATTACTGTATTCGGCACAAGTCCACTACTGACTAAGCAACTACCAACAACATCCATCCTTGCCACAACATCCATGAGGTATGGATCGGTGCGGCTGAACACTAACAACCGCACCGGTAACTCCGCGATGTGAAATGCCTCCGCGAAAGTGCGGAGGATGTACGCCTGCACGTCACCATCCTCACACTGATCCAGTCCATCGAAGACAATAACCAAAGCGCACTCCGACAGACCGCCTTCGAGTGGGATTTTCTTTAGCGGCTGAACGATTAATTGATTCAGCTAGCCTGCGAGGTTGGACTCGAACGCTGGGTCGTTATAAACGGCAAGTTCTATATGACTGCGAGTGGCTTGAATTGTCTGGCACAGTTTATATGCCATTGTCGAGATGAGAGGTCCTTGTTGACCTAAGTCCGGATGGCCGCGTTCAAAGAAAAAGTTGGCCGCTAAGAGATTCTGCTTCGCCAAACGCTCGCATAACGCTTGTGCCATCGTCGAATTCCCGCTTCCTCCTGGCCCGAAGATGATGTGGACGGCATCCTCCGATGAGAGCGGGTGGGAAGCCAATGCTTCAACCTCATTCAGCATCAAGGCCTGGTAGTCATCGAGCAACGTTCGCTTTTTACACCACTCGTCCGAGTTGTACGAAGCGCCTCGTGCCATGTGTCGGACGAGTATCTCCATCGCTAAAGGAGAGAAGCAGTTAGTGACTGTGGTCCGTGATCAGCACACACACTTACCATAGGGTCCGTAATGATGATGTGTCGAAAAGTTCTGCTCAAACTGAGATCCCGAAATGATTGTCTTTCCACTGTTCGGGGCTGCCACACTTTCTGCCATTATGTCTTGGTCGCTGGTAGAGGAATCGTCTATGAGGTTGTGAGGGGGAGAAAGCAAGAATAGTGTGGTCAGTCGGACTGCACCTTTGCTGCACCGCCATGTGTCATGCCTTACCTCCATTTTCAAAAACATGTGTCGAGTTGTGTTGTGTAAAGTGAGCGTTCAATATAATCAGGTTGTTGCTCGTTGGCGTCGTCATAGCTTAGAATTGTGATAGTATTCTTGGTCTACGAGTGTATGGTGGTATGTAGCGATGATAGACGTAGGTGGTGATATGAACAACAACGATGAGCGACGGGTTGGCAATGCAGTGAGTGCAATGCAGTGCAGTGCAGTGCATGGGAACAGGGCCTGTCTATCAGCGCTGTGGAATGTTGATGTCCCGAAGCGGTTGCGTATCTCGAGGCGCGTTATTTCGTGAAGCCAGTATAACACTGGTCTAAACTGGATCCAATACTTTTGCTTATACTTGACGTTCGTAGTCTTCTTGTTTTTGTTCTGGCTATATATCTGCTTGCGACGTTTGGACTAGATGCAGCCCGCGACGGCCTTGCCTACTTTCGACAGGTACTTAGTTCTAGTGACCTCAACCAGACAACGCGTGCAGGAGTATGGATCAACCAGCACGGTGACAATGAAATAAACCCCTCAATAATCGCAGCAAACTCACAAAACGCATATGAAAAATCAAAATATTTTTAATATTCAACTGTAAAATAAAATACATACAGAAAAGTCCAATTAAACCTCGACGAATCGCATCTCAACCACACAATCTGCCATCAAAAAGGAGGTCCAGTCGAAATTCAATCTTTGGCCCCTTTCCCCTATTCATCACCCACGGAAAGAGAGTGACGTGGTGAATCAGAGGTACAGTTGGTTTGTCAACGACGCGCCACCTGGTTTACGCAAAAGCGCAAGAACGAGACACATAGCCAGAATGAAAATCAAACCACGCGGACATCTCACGTCAAAATACGCTCCAGCACCCATCCTTCTCCATCAGCGGCAATCCCAATCAAACAACCTTCGACCATCGACGTCGTCCAAAACTTGCACCCACGCACTAAACCACAAACCACCGGCAACACCCTCTCCCAGAATATCGCACTTCTACTCCTCGAGCACCCACGCCACAACGATAAAGAGACACCCCACACACGCATCACTCGAATTTAGGTGCGTTCAAATACAATCATAGAAATCATGTGTCATTCACAGAAGAAAAATAATCACCTAGAAAACAAGTAGAAAACCCGCGATCGACTGAATGGACAGCTTATGCCTGGAGCTGGTTGCGGAGGTTGGTCTCCAAGTTGCCCTTGGGACGGATGAATTGGAGGTAAGCACCACCTCTAAAAGAACGTCGTCGAAAACAGGTTCAAGAAGAGAGCATATGGATGATACACATTAGAGGATCCTCATTTCTTCCAACATGAGGTAATCACCCTTCTCAATGTTGTTCCAGCGAACTTGTAATGAGCACGGAGGAGAGCCCCCATAAGACGGACCATAGCTCCTTCGAAGAATGTGCGAAAAAATCGTGCAACACCCCTACCGTCAACCCGCGCATCACGATCGCCTTTATCAAGCCTCACCCGCCTCATCCTGACCTAATTCTCTAGCACTGTCATCCCCTTCCAAGTCAATCCAACAACATAACGACAGAATCAAAGTTCCAGGCGGGTACTATCAGCCATTATTTGCATCCCAAACAAAACCCTGCCGCACTGCACAGTAGCCACACTCCTTTCATTGTCAACGCATGTTCAGTATGTCATCAGCATGACACCGAGCAAAACCCCTGACGCGAACTGGCACCGACGCTCCTGCAACGTCGCCGGGGCTCGTATCCCCCTAATGTCAACGTAATAAGGTATGGCATCAATATGACACGCGTTTATGAGCCCCGCAATCGGAGGGAGCGTTTATATTGCAGGGTGGCTGCCGTGCATGCGATGTAGGGGGGGATGGATAAGATGAAAGGGGTGATGCGGTGAGATAAATGAAGAGGTGTGTATGTGTAGGGAGAGTGGTAAAACAAGGAAGAACCAGAGAGAGGAAATGAGCCAAACCGATAAACGTGCTCAGAGGAAAACACCCCAACCAAAAATATTAAACCAAGAAATAAAAACGAAACAGAAACATGAAGCAAAGACGAAGGGAGGGAGAGCAGAATCCACTGAACGAGATCATGCAAGGCAGCGGACATTCACTACTCCACTCCACACTACTCACGTCATAGAATAGAGTCTCAATTGAATAGCACGAAACGGAAAAATATAAACGGGATGACGTCATTCACCCTGCTAGACGCAGCAATAATCAGATGATCACCCTGGTTCGCCCGACCTAGTCAAGTTGGGTAAAGCGACGGAGAAGGGAGTGCACAAAAGAGGGAAAGATGAAGAGGCGGATAAAACAACGATGCACAGTTAAACTTGACCTCGTCCTGGCTCGGAACGGGATAGAATGCACACGATACATGCGAGGTGAGACATGGATAGGCACGCACACATGTGTGCACGACTGACGCTCTTAATCCTCAGGCAAATGGGTGCACAAGATTGACACAGGGATAAAAATGCGAACAATGAAAGATATTGAAGAAAACAAAAGAAATGAAGAAGAAGAGAAAAAGACAGAAACCTCACTTTTACCCCCACCCATTCAACTCAGCTCAACCCAAGGGCAAGACCCGGTCATACAGATGCAGGTGACAAAACAAGACGGCACATCCGGGAAGCGATGATGAATAGGATGAGATGAGATGCGGTATGACGAATGCGACGCAGGATAAAAGCAAAACCCAAGATAAGAAGGACAACAAGAAGGCCAGATGCAAACATAGATGACAGCAAGAAGCAAGAAGCACAAGTTGAAATTAAATCCCGCATTCGGTCTCATTCAATCCCACGCATCGGTCCATCATGTCCGTTCACATCCTCGCATCAATTGAATCTACCCATCCCCGCATTTATTCTCCCAACAGTAACCACACCTCCATCTCACCCAGATACCCGCGCCCCTTGTTGGTCCAAAATCCAACATCAACCCCATCCCCGCATCCCTCCGTGATGCTCCCCGTTGTTGATGCTGTCGTCGTTGATGATCAGGGCGGGGATGCATATGGAGCCATACACATATCTGGCCTACTGTCGCTGTTGTGGTTGATCTTGGTAATGATGGCTCCGCTCTACCACCCTGCGCATTACTTCTACTACTACATCCCATTTCACCTATCCATCCGATTCCGAATATGTTCGCCAGGGTGGAGCCCTTCGTTACTTGGTTGGGTTAAAGTATGAGGACAATGGCGGTGTTGAGAGTGGTATTCGTTGCGTGGAGTTAGTGACGAGTCCCACAACAAAGCTACAGTGTCCGAGAAGTGCCAGGTTGAAAATCAGTACATGCCCGACTTACTCGGCTCATTGCTCGGCTCCTTGCGTCCGTTGCATATCAGTTCCCCTTTCTCTACCCCCTCAGAGATCCTTCTTTAGGGTATTCTACATACATATATGGCTTCAATATACATGTTTATATAGCTATTTGAGCCCGGTAATGAGTCCAGCACAAACGATACTTCGGTTTTCCTCAGGAAACGAGTGCAATTACCGATTGCATCATCAAAGACATCATGATCGCGAGCCTGAGGCTCGCACATCCGTGCCTTGTCAACTTCGAAAGTAGTTATCATCACTGGGACTCAATTGTAAGATGAAAAATGTAGTATAAAGTGGATACAGTATCTAGAGGAATGTTATGACTCTATAACTACGACCTTACAAAAATCTTTCAGGAAGAAGAGCTGTGCTAAACTTGAAGTGTCTATCAATCAGATCAATCAGACACTGCATTAGCAGCATTATCCCCCGTGTTTGTACCCTGAGCACCTCCCTCAAGCTCCTGCTCATCGTCATCACCAGAATCCAAATCAAGGGTACAATCCAGACCTTCAAGGCCCAATGCCGCACAAAAGGTGTTACACACATGCTGCTGCCTGAACCTTCTGATTCCACGCTGTCCCTGATCACCGAGTCCCATAGATTCAGAGGTCTCATCGTCGAAGGTAGCGCTGTAAGTACACCTTAGTAATGGCAATACATGAACAGAGTAAAATTCATTCAAACCTGTGTGCCAACAAGTCAAATAAAATCAGTCGTTGCCACCCAGATGTCCGATTTGCACCAAGAAGCCAACTCTTTGAAATTAATGTAAATATTCTTATATGCACTCTGTGTGCCAAATAATACTCTGAATGGGCACTACATAATTACATCTGAGTCTTTGAACAGAATAGAGTCATCATATCTTCGATTGCACCCTAACACAGGGTGTCTTTGGGTATATATACCACATGCGAGATTGTGCTATTGGTACCCCAGTTCGCTATTCGGTTTTCTCCCATTTGACTTTGCTTTCTCTGTGTTCATAGACTTCCCTCTTCCCTCCTTCATTCTCAATCGTAAATGGAACCTGCCACTAACGCTGTCTCGTTCAGTAATAATGCTCATGGTGCCAATCAGCATGGTCAATCTGGCTGGGGTATGCTCTATTTAAATATTTGTCCTTCGAGTTTCATCTGATGAATGCTGACTCTATTGCTTACTACAGTGACTCGATACCCGAATCTCCCTGCTCGAATTCAGGAACTTCTGAACAGCAATTACTATGTCAAAGAAATCCCCCAAGCTTTATGTGACTCCGATTTAAAGATTGAAATCAGGTCTGTTCATCATACATTTGCTTTATTATACCTGATGTTAATAGTATCTCAGTGAACGTTCAGTGAAGCGAATCATTTCGAAGTACAAACTCAAAACCGTTCGAAAGAACACCATGACTATCGAGGAGAAAGCTTACGAGATCCTGAAAGCCACACGTGAAGATGCCGTTCAGGGTTGGGGCAGTCGATTGATAAAGGAGAGGCTTGCAAGTGATGGTGTTCATATTGCACGGTATGTTTTTGATTTTCAACCTCAGTTTGATCACTCAGCATAGTATGAACTTGGAAATAGTGAAGATATTGAAGCAATTCGTAAACACGAGAACCCGGCTGCTGTTGCCGCACGCCATCCAAGAACACGAAAGGTTCACAGCCATGGCCTATTCTCAGCAGGTCCCAATGAGGAATGGTGTCTCGATGGCAATGAGAAAATCTTTCACAGCATGGGCATCGCTATCTATGGTATTAACGACATGTACAGTCGGCGTGAATTGATTTTAATAGCAGTCCCAAATGCCCGCTCTGTTGATGTCCCAACAACGGTCTATCTCCAGACTGTCAAAAAGTTTGGAGGTAAGTGTCTGCTCATTCGACATATGTCATTTCTGATCTACTATTGATAACCGTGTCCTATAATAGGAATGCCTGTCATGACGACAAGTGATATGGGAACTGAAGTTTCGAAGCTTATTCCAATGGTTGAAACACTTCGGTAAGTGACTATTTTGTACACCAAATGACTGTTCAATTGATCATGCATCAATCACAGTGCCCTCGTTCAGCCAATGCTGCCAGAAAATCTTCCCGCTTTTCGCACCACAAAGAGCACATTTAATATCACACGTGAACGAGCTTGGGGTCCATTATATAAGAAGGAGTTATCAAATGTCCTGTGCTTTTACAATGCCGGAAAGATCAGAATCGGGTATCAGGAGGATGATCAATATCATAGGTGCGTACAAGATACTTAATGTTTGATTGGATATACACTGATTAAATCCCATAGAGATGTCGCGCTCTGGGTTTGGTCTAAGGTGGTTCAAGATATTCTGGATCGTTATCTCATTTTTCAGCAAAATCATCGAATCAGGTTTCAAAAGAACAGCCTCCTTCCAACGGGTGGCCAGCCCATCAACTTCTTTGAACACCCTGAGCGTTGGAATGGGACCAACTTGCTTGTTGAAGTCCCTAACAGCCAGATTGAGGAGTTCCAGAAGGTGTATGATAAACCCGAGGCTTTGAAGTTCGGTAATCAGGCCATTAGGGATTTTTGCGAGCAGCGCTATGCTGCCATTGGTGCACCCGAGCTCAAGTCGTATACTGCATGGGTCATATTTGCAACTATGCTTGGTTTAACTGTACCAGCCGACTGGGAAAGCGTTACAGAGTAATTGTTATCTAGAATTTACCACCGGTGTTTTCTTTATATTAGTACAAAGGTCATTGTTATAGTATAGTAGTTACAACTGAGTGGTATTATCTGCCTTCGACACCATTGAGGGGCGATCAAGCCTTGTTATATCCTTCATTACACAATCGTGATGTCTCCCTGAGGAAAAACGGAGGCGTCATTTGTGCTGGACTCATTACCGGGCTCAAATAGTTATATAAACATGTATATTGAAGCCATATATGTATGTAGAATACCCTAAAGAAGGATCTCTGAGGGGGTAGAGAAAGGGGAACTGATATGCAACGGACGCAAGGAGCCGAGCAATGAGCCGAGTAAGTCGGGCATGTACTGATTTTTAACCTGGCACTTCTCGGACACCGTACAAAGCGACGAGTAAATAAGTAAGAAAGAAAAAATGAACCTCTTACAACAGCCGAATACCCACTTCACTTGAGATAAATTGAACGTTGAGATGAATTTATGCTTGGGCTGAGTAAAAGTCGCTACCCCGACGCCGAAAAATTAAATTAAAAAAGGAATAACGAGGAAGACGAGACGAAGGGCTAAACACCAATCATGTTCCTGCTTTCGATCTTAAAATTATTTTATTTATTAATTTTTATCCTTGAACAAAATTATGTAAATGGCCATCGTAAAATTAGCTGCGTTCTTACATGGACTTGTATGGACTGCAATGTCGTATAGGTACTGGTATAAAGTTATATGGGTCATAATAGATATTTATTGCCACACACGATTCATTCCATTCGTGTGGCCTTATAATTCCCTACTAGGGTAATGAATCTCAGATATGATTTTAATCTGTCGTGTACTCTTCTATGTAATGTGATACTATTCTGAATAGTCTCAATATATACCTTTTAGCGTCATATAGAGCTAGACACGGTTCGTGACATACAGGTGTACAACCATATATACTACATGAAGTAATGTCACCCTACACAAGTGTTAACGTGCCCGTATTTCAATTATCTATCAACTTCCGTTGATGATTACACAGAGGTGCAAATTAAAACAAAACTAAAGCTATATGGATAGTGGGATATGTGTGGGGGTGACGGTGATGGCGTTCATGAGAGGTGAGTTGGATACCTTGGGAATCGGGAGTGACAGCCTAAGTGCATGAACAAGATGCTGGATACCTATGGAAGAGGCTGTAGAGCCTACTTACTGATTGATGAGCTCGATAACCTGATGGGAATGTAATATATAGAAACAGACGACCTCAAGGATGCTCAAACGCTTTCCATGTCGGAACTTTAAATTTCGGACTTTAGCGAAACTTCAAACTCCGCGGTGCGTCTTCCAGAATTGAAGCTAACTTCGAACTTGACACTCCCTTTCTTTCTTTCCACCATCTCCCCATCCTCGCATCTCTCTATTTTGCATCCTTATCATCATAATCAGAGCCTTTCGGCTATCCTCTTTAGTCTGAGATTGGGCAGCCACCTATAGACTGTATAGGCAACTCCCAATCGCCTCCATGCGGCTTGAATGCATCGTTGGAATAAGCGGTGACTTCGGTATCGTAAGGTAAGTCCATATATGCGCGGATTTTTGGCTGTTCAGTGTTCGTAGCACCGCAAAACTGCACTCTTTGTATGTATAGCAATCGCTGTATTTTCCTGGCTGACTTTATATATGCGCCTAGTTTGACAACTGCTGATATTCTGTGTTGAATCAACAGGGGTCTCATTCTCAATGGCGTCAAGTTTGAAGTTTGTCACGGAGTAAGTTTGATCTGATATTTTTAATCCATCGCCTTCTCACTCGGGAGCTGCTCCCGTAACTCGCTTTCATACGCCAGATTCAGTGACTTCTAGATGTCGTTGTGTTAGACACGCAAGCGAAGTTGAAGATTATTGGTGCGAAGCATGTTTTCTTGTTTTTATGTATTACCCCAACTGTCTCAGAGCTTTTATCATCGCTCTTTCCCGTGCTATGAAGGCTCATTCATGTTCATACTTTTGTTGTTGTATTACTATCTCTGACTCGAATATGAGAGCTGTTCTTGATATCTACCCATACTGCATGGCGGATGAGATTAATGGGATATTTATACCCTATTGGACGGTATCAGAGACTACCTCTCAATAGTCAATCATCTTTGGCTTTATCTCTCGACTTTGACTTAGCGCTTCCAATCACTGATCGTACAACCCAACACGCGAATAACGCCGATTTGAAACGCTGCTGACGCCCTCCCAGACCCACTTATGTTTCCCGCCGTGTCGGCAATTCCATAGCAGAATTGTCTCTTTTCAGCACTTACCTTCAAGCCTGGAAGTCGACGTACCCAAGCTACCTAAGTCTTACACTCCATGTCATTCATGTAGTTGGATAATGATAATGACGACTTTAAAGTTCGCCGCTCCTTACTCTAAATGTAATACATCAGTCAAGCGATACAGACGACCGAATAACCCGCCTCTGAGTCCCCTCCCTCGTTCTTCCAACTAACTGTTACTTACCACGCCTTTATCTCCCCTTATAAATTCAAACCACCGCGCCATAAACAACCGATGTCTGCTCTACATTCACTGTTACTTGTTACGAGTGGATCTAATCTCTCGCGAAACGCCGGTCTCCAGTCTATCTGGTCCTGTTCCCCTTGAATTAGGTTGAATAACCTCCGACTTCAGTAGCCTTCCGCACTGTATCATGTCAACGATGGTGTACCGCCCACATTCGACATGCGCCGACCATCTTTTATAGCTACTTACCATCAGCTATCATCCCACTGTAGGACTATACAGACTGAGAGTATACCCAACCAATGTAGGTCACGATCCCATGCCAACCAAACCCAAATCCGAAATGGTACAGTATAAGTGTATAACTGAAGTCGACGAACTCATTTTTCGACTCACATCGGGATGTATTGCCTTATTAGGAAATACACCTGGGATGTGTGTCGAGATTTTGAGCTGGATGAGCTCAATCTGTGTATCACTGGCTCAAAAAATGGGAAAATGTGTGCAACTGACGTCCAAAGTGAGTTTTATATTTCTAACTTTCACATTTTTGGCTTATGACCTGGATGTGTGTAACAAAACACCCAAAATAAAAGTGCAAACGGCTTGCCATAACTGAACGCATTCTTATTTGAGGAATCTATGTTTGATTCGGATTTGGAAAAAAGATAATAAAAGACACCACGAACAACTGCATAATTCCGCTACTGAGCCGAGGGACAAATTGTCGCGTCGACTAGAGAGCCAGGCACAGTAATATTAATGAAGGTATGAGGAGCGAAGTACAGTTTGAGTCATCAAGGGTTGACTAGCTCACATGACGAAGAAGGTCGCACACAGATCGCTCCATTCGAAAAGCAGCTGCTGAAATACCCCCTCGTTTCCATAATCTGCGCATGCTGATCCAGTGACTTCAGCTTCATATCAAAGCTTTCCCACCCAGCGACGTGACACGCGAAGTCGATGGTTCCACTAACATGCGCCGTTGGGAGCTTGGGGTTGCGAACACCGTAGAAGTGGTGTATAATCGGCTTGAGTCCCTGAGAGATGCGGAAAACATTGATAATGTCGTAGTTCGCACCGTTGCAGGTTATTGTGCCCTTCAAGCGGCTGCTGCCTACAGGGCTACATGTCCCGTAGGACTCGAGAACGTAGTAATCGTCCCATGTTTTTGTGTTCAATCCGTAGAGCCTCGGGTAGGCGTTGCCTACGGGCTCAAATGTACCCTCGTAGTTGACGATTCTGTGTATCAATTATGATTAGATGGTACATAGCTGTGAGTCTATCAGTGCAACACGACTCACCTCGTAGCAGAAGCGGCGCTCCATCGCTTTCCACCAAAGAAGTTACTCCCGCTAGTAGTCCAAAACACCGAGTGCGAGCCGCCCAGTCCATTTGTGTACGTAGCATTTCCCATTCCATCTATCCACCATGTGTAGAAGAATCCGTCATGGAAACCGGTAGTACGAGGCGTAATTGTACGCCTTGCAAGTTTTGATAGTGCTACAGAGGCAGAGCAGACAGTGATTGACGCTACGAAGACGGCAAGGGAGGCCTTGAAGTACATCGTTGTGGTATTACTAACGACAAAGCAAGTACCAACAACATTCATCCCTGCCACAACGTCCATGAGGTGTGGAACGGCGCGGCTGAACACTAACAACCGCACTGGTAGCTCTGCGGTGTGAAATGCCTCCGCGAAAGTGCGGAGGATGTACGCCTGCGCGTCACGACCCTCACACTGGTCCAGTCCATCGATGACAATAGCAAAAGGTCGCTCGGACAGATCGCCCTCGAGTCGGATTTTCCTGAGCGGCTGAACGATTAATTGATTCAGCTGGACTGCGAGGTTAGAGTCGATGAACGCTGGGTCATTATAAATGGCAAGTTCTATATGACTGCGAGTGGCTTGAATCGTCTTGCATAGTTGATACGCAATCGTCGAGATAAGAAGTCCTCGTCGGCCTAAGTCTGAATGGCCACGTTTGAAGAAAAAGTTGGCCGCTAAGAGGTCCTTCTTCGCCAAACGCTCGCATAACGCTCGTGCCAACGTTGACTTCCCACTTCCTCGAGGACCGAAGATTATTTGGACAGCATCCTCCGATGAGAGCGGGCGGGAAGCCGATGCTTCAAGCTCATTCAGCATCAAGGCGTGGTAGTCATCGAGCAACTTTCGCTTGTTATACTGCTCGTCCGAGTCGTACGATGCGCCTCGTGCGATGTGTCGGACGAGTATATCCATCGCTAAAGGAGAAAAGCAGTTAGTGACTGTGGTCCATGATCAGCACACACACTTACCATAGGGTCCGCAATGATGATGTGTCGAAAAATTCTGCTCAATCTGAGACCCCAAAATCATTGTCTTTCCACTGTTCGGGGCTGCCATACTTTCTTGGTCGCTCGTGGAGGAATTGTCTATGAAGTTGTGAGGGGGAGAAAGCAAGAATGGTGTGGTCAGTCGGACTGCATGTTTGCTGCACTGCCATGTGTCGTTTCTCACCTCCATTTCCAAAAACATGTGTTGTGCTATGTTGTGCGAAGTGACCGTTCGAAATAATCGAGTTGTCATTCAACAGCATCGTCATAGATGGTATTCTGGGGCTACGAACGTATTCCGGTGTATAGCGATGATAAATGCAGGTAGTGAAATGAGCGACGACGATGAGCGACGGGTTGGCAATACAGTGACTGCAGGGCATGGAAACGAGGCGTTGGAACATACCCAGCTGACTGCCTGGCCGGCCTGCAAGACCATCCATCACCGGCATGGAATGTTCATGTCTCGAAGCGGTTGCGTATCTTGGGCCATGTCTATTTCATGAAGCCGGTATAACGCTGATCTAATTTGCATCCAACACCTCCGAGTATACTTGACATTCACAGTCTTCTTGTTTTTGCTCTGGCTATATACATATCTGCTTGCGACGTTGGGACTAGATGCACCTTGCCATAGCCAACGCGCAAAACGGATATAAAAACCCGAAATAGGCTATATTCCATATCAAAACAACACGAATACAGAAATGTCCAACCAAACCTCGACAAATCGCATCTCAACGACACAATGCGCCATTTAAAGAATGAAAATCAAACCAACGCGGACATCCCACGCCGAAAGAGGCTCCGGCACTCATCCTCCTCCATCAGCGGCAATCCCAATCAAATAGCCTTTGACCATCAACATCGCCCAACACTCCCCCCCAAGCACTAACCCACAATCTACCGGCAACACCATATCCCAAAATATCGCACTTCTACTCCCTCACCCGTGTAGCAAAGGTAAAATGACACCCCATCACCGATCACTCGAACTTGCGTGGGTTCAAAATGCAATCACGGAAATCATCTATCATTGTACAAAGAAAATGATAAGCTAGGAAAGCAAGTAGAAAGACCTGCGATCGAGTGGATGGACAGTTTTTGCAGGAGTTGGTTGCGGAGGTTGGTCTCCAAATTGCCCTTGGGTCGGATGAATTGGAGGTAAGCACCATCCCTACACGCACGTTCAGAATGACACCAAGATGACACCGACCAAAACCCCAACGCGAAACCCTGACACTGACACTCCTGCGACGTCGCGAGGACTGATATCGCCTTAACGGCAACGTGATAACTGTATGACATCAATTTGACAGCCATACATGACCTGCAGGGTGCGTTTATGTTGCAAGGTTGTGCTGCGCAGGCGATGCAAGGAGGGATAAGTAACATGAATGGGGTGGTGAGATATACGAAATGAGGAGGAACTCGAGAGAGAAAATCAGAGAAACCGATAGACGTGCTCAGAGGACACCACAACCGGAAATAAAATAAACAGAAAGATCAAGAAAAGGGAGGGAGAGCAAAATATACCAAACAAAACCTCCACAATTTCACTCTATTCAATTAATAGAATAGAGTCTGAATTGAACAGAGCAAAACAGACAAGGATGAAACAGGATAGAGCGAATGACCCCTGATACACGCAGCACTAAGAAGATGACCACCCTGACGTGTCCGACCTAGTCACGTTGGGTAAAGCGATGAAGAAGGCAGTGCACGAAGGAGGGAAGAGCCTGATCAAACAACGAGGCACAATTAAGCTTAACCTCATCCTGGAACGGAATGGGATAGAATTGGCACAGTATATGCGGGGTGAGACATTGACACGCACGCATACATGCACGCACGAGCCACGTGCGACGCTCCTAATCCTGCCATCCGATCCAAGGTCAAGATCAAATCATGCAGATGCAGGTGACAAAACAGAACCACAGCACACACGAAAAGCGGTGATGAATAGGATGAGAGGAGATGCGGTACAACGAGCGCGATGCAAGATAAAAGTAAAACGCAAGATGCAGACTAGGGTTGGGTAAATAACTGGCCAAATTTTTTTTACCAGTAATTTGCCCTGGATGGTCGTCGCTGAGTTATTGACCAGTTATTGACCGTAAATTACTCGGTCACGTGATTACATAAACGTGATATTTTTCTCGGGCCGCCGCATGCGGCGCCCAACCTCATCCAGACCTACGCTGCCCCACAATCTTGTCCGTACACCATCCCCTCGCATCTACACAAGTGTCTATAACACTATCTATGTCTACGTCTAATCAAAATCCATACGAAAATCATTATCCTCTTCATCTGTGCATCTCATGTTCCCATCCGCATTTACTTCACCCTGTTTCTCACTCTCGATAATCTGACCGGGAGGAGTATCGTGCAAAAAGCTTGCAAGGTGTTCAGACGTGAGCTCGATGTGGGAGCCAGTAACTGCAAGATTTTCCAACTTGTCATGCATTTCTTGAGGTTCATCCAACCATTTGTCACATTCTTCATCTACACACTCATTTTCTTTCACCTCAGTCTCGTGTCTAATCAACACCCATTTACCATACCACACACACCTTCAGTTGGTACACACCCTCATGTATTCTCCACCCCGTCCATCGAACCCTGAATACTGACTGTTCTGATCGTGTCTCCGTTTATTGGAAATAACTATTGATTATCCACGTAATCTTCTCCGTATTCGAATCGCCAATCTCTGTCAACAAGCCACTATGCGGTTTATCTCCGCTGTGGACATGAACTGAGATTTGCGGTCAGTATTATGAACAGCTCCGCTGCAGTCAAAATCAACCCCTTCTACCATCTAGGGTGATCTACCTGCTATCCGCCCTGGGTTGCTCTGTATATTCTTCACTGCTGTTTACCTCCATCCCTTACTCCCTCAGCTCTGCGACGATCTCCACTGCTGTAAGTTCATCTCCGCCCACAATTAACCCACACACATGATACCATTTCCACTATCGACATAGAGCACACCTCCCCCCCGTCTGTAAGGGCACCTCAGACACACACAAGTCCTGGGGGAGATCCAAAGATATATATCAGCTCTACATAAATACAGGAAGTAGGCTCACCTGGGGGAGATCCAAAGAGAAAGAGGTAAAGGATCAAACCCAGGTGAAACAGCTATTTAAGTGATGAGCTGGCATTGGCATCAGCCTTGATGCCAAACAATGCCTTTGGAAACAAACAAAGGGAAACACAAAGGAATGACTATGTAACAGTGGCAACAACTAAATAATGAATGAATGGCAACTAAAGGAGAGTGTAATATAATATCTATGAGTCCATGATATGTCCAGATAATGAAATAGAGAAAGGGAAATAGGGGGAAAGAGAGACAGAGAGATGATAATAAGGAAAACAATAGGAGGTAGCAGGAGATCCCCTGACATTACCCCCCCTCTAGGATTGCTTCGCCCTCGAAGCATGAAGTCCAGTCTGTTTATAAGGAATGTGAGTATAGGTGGTCCTGATAACCTTTGGAGCCTTAGGATTCTCTGCATAGAAGTCCCTGATGAGGTCAGGAGCATGGACATCGCCAGCTGGTTCCCAAGAATTCCAACCAGCATCATATCCTTCCCATTTGATCAGGTATCGGAGTTTGCCTCTGATGAACTTGCTGTTCAAAATCTTCTCCACAACAAACTCTTCAACATTGTCAACAAGCACAGGAGGTGGGGGTAGCTTGGCTCTTCGACCAGAGATGGGGTCATAAGGAGCAGGAGTGAGTCTGACAACATGGAAGACTGGATGGATGCGGGAGAGGGATTTAGGAAGCTGAAGACGGTAGGCATTCTTTCCAACACTAGAAATGACTGGGTAAGGACCAACTCGCTTGTGGGAGAGCTTCTTGGATGGCCGAGTGGTTTGGATGTCTGAAGCATCAAGGTAGACACGATCTCCAGGCTTGATCTCAGGAGCCTTGGTGCGATGCCGGTTGTAGTACCTAGCCATGTCCTCCTTAGCAGCTGCTAAGGCAGCACGAGCTTCCTCAAGAGCAGTCTTCATCCTATCAGTGAACTCGTTCACAGTTTCCATCCGGGAGGGAGGAAGAGGTTCAAAGCCCATGCGAGGATGTTGACCAGAGTCTAGAAGGAAGGGAGTCTGCTGGGTGGAGGAGTGGACATGGTTGTTGTAGGCAAACTCAGCCATGGAAAGGATGTCGTACCAGTCATCCTGTCGCTCAGAGATGTAGAGCCTGAGGTATTGTTCCAACTCCTGGTTGACATGCTCAGTCTGCCCATCAGTTTGAGGGTGATAGGCAGTGCTACAAGCTGGCTCAATCCCAAGCAGCCTGTAGAGTTCAGTAGTGAACTCTGCAATGAACTGTGGACCGCGATCAGAGACTACCTTGGATGGGAGGCCATGGAGTTTCCAGATATGGTCACGATACATGCAGGCAGTGCCTAGGGCAGAGACAGTGGTAGTGGTAGCAGTGAAGTGGGCGCGTTTGGAAAGGGAGTCAACAACAACCATGATGGCATCATAACCATTGGACTCAGGAAGCTCAACAATGAAGTCCACACTGATATGGTCCCAACAGCAGTCAGGAACGGCAAGGGGCTCAAGCTCTCCAAGGGGTTGCTGTCTGATGGTCTTGGTCCTAAGACACATGTCACAGGTGCTGGTGTAGAGTCCAATGAACTTAGACATGCGTGGCCACCAGTAGTTCCTAGACACAAGCTCCAAGGTCTTCCAACGTCCAGGGTGTCCAGCAAGAGTGGAGTCATGACAGAGAGCCACAATGCGACGACAAAGATCACCACCTGGTGGAACATAGAGCTTTCCACAGAAGTAGATAAGACCATCAGCTTCATCCCACTCTGAGGAGCGAAGAGACTGAGATCCAGTCTTTCTGAGTGCCTTGACTGCCTTGGCCACAGTGTCCTCAAGATCAGAGGCCTCCTTGGAATGTCGACGGATCTCACGAACCAGAGAGCGTTCCTGTCCAACAAATTCCAGACCTTCTAGTGCACAAACTGCAAACATCCCTGGGGTGAGGAGGGTGATGTTCTGGTTGTCACGTTCACTAGAACCATGGTCAGACCGACGTGAGAGGGCATCTGCTTTTCCCATAGTAGCTCCTGCCTTGTGCTGCATGACAAAGTCAAAGCGCGCCAGAGTGAGAGACCAGCAGGCTTGCCTGCGGTTGAGGTTCTGAGACGACATGAAGTACTCCAAGTTCTTGTGGTCAGTCCAGATCTCAAACTTGTGGTGGGCACCCTCAAGGAAGTGTCTCCATTCCTGCAAGGCTCGAATGATTGCAAGCATTTCCTTGTCATGAATCTCATAGTTCCTTTCGACAGGAGAGAGTGACTTGGAGAAGAAAGCAATGGGATGCCACTTTCCATCTTCTGGAGACTGCTGGGAGAGTACAGCACCAGTAGCGAAGTCTGAAGAGTCAGCTTCAAGCCGGAAAGGGAGATCATCATTGGGAGCGGCAAGGACAGGGGAAGAGGTGACAGCATCCTTGATGGACTGGAAGGCAGTAGCGGCAGCAGGAGACCAGGAAAACTCAGTGGAGCTCTTGGTAAGGTCAAAGAGGGGACGTGCATGGTGAGAGAAGTCCTTGATGAACCGTTGATAGAAGTTGGCAAAACCCAGGAAAGATTGGACTTCTTTCCTATTGGTGGGGGTGGGCCATTGAGCAACTCCAGCAACTTTGACAGGATCCATCTCAACTCGGTTCTCAGCAACGATAAGCCCAAGGTACTCAATGCGTGTCTTCTCAAACTCGCATTTCTCCAGGCGGAGGCAGAGACTGTGTTCCTCTAGACGCTTCAGGACCCGATGAGTGACCTCTCGATGCTCAGGAATATCCTTGGTGAAGATCAGGATGTCATCCAGGTATACCACAACCACACCTTCAGAGATCATGTCTTGGAAGATCTCGTTCATCATGGTTTGGAAGGTGGCAGGACTGTTGGTGAGACCAAAGAACATGACAAGAGGTTCAAAGAGACCTCTGTGAGTGCGAAAAGCAGCCTTCCACTCATCTCCTTCTTTGATGCGGACATTGTTGAAACCCCAATGAATGTCAAGCTTGGTGAAGTAGCGTGCACCACGAAGTTGGTTGATAAGGTCAGAGATGAGAGGGAGAGGGTACTTGTTCTTCACAGTCATATCATTGAGCATGCAATAGTCCTGGACCAGACGAAGGGAGCCATCCTTTTTCTTCACAAAGAAGACTGGTGATGCCATGGGGGACTTGGAGCAGCGAATCTTTCCCTGAGCCTCGTTCTCAGCAAGGAAGCGCTCAGCCTCTTCACGCTCTGCAGGGTTTAATGGGTAAACCTTGCATCCCTTGGGTTGGGCTCCAGGAATGAGCTCAATCGCATGATCCCAAGGTCTTCTCTCAGGAAGCTTAAGAAACTCAGCTTCAGAGAAGACACGATGGAAGAGACTCTGATAGTCAGGGACTGGACCATGAGGTGAGGAAGGGAGAGTGGTCTGTTCTGGTTGAGGAGCAGAGTTACGCAAGAAACCTTCAGCCAGGCGTTGACTGATGGTTGAAGTAGCGTTGATATGCTCTTCAGCTTCCTCAGGGAGTAAGCCAGAAACCCAGACACAATCACCTTCCTCAAGATCAAATAGCAGATCAGAGGACTCAAGATCATCAGAATCTTCAGGGGAAGACTCTTCAGGGGTGAGAGAGGGGGCAGGACCAGAGCGACAGGCATTCACCTTGGCTTCTTCCTTACAAGCAGCCTTCTTTTCCTCATTGAGTTCCTTCTTGCAACCAAAGCATCGACTGCTAGGCTTGCAACAAGACATCTTGACTTCTCCAGTTTCCCAATTGACTTCAGGATTGTGATCCCTGAACCAAGTGTATCCAATGATCAGCTTCTGCTTCCCTAAGCCCGTGACACAGAAGAGTGCACGTTCTGTGTGGCCGTTGTACCGGAGGATCAAGTCAACCACCTCAGTAATTGAACCAGACTCGTTGAGCGTTCCATCCACGTTACGAACAGGGATGGAGCGGCTGAGCTTCCTGGTGGCAATTCGGTTGGACTTGACGTACTCTCGATCGATGAACAGACCAGTAGCACCAGTGTCGAGCAAGGCCTTAACAGATCGAGCCTCATGGGAGTCGGTGGTCTCTATCTCAACCTTCAGGTGAAGGGAGCTAGGTCCAGGTGCAAGAGAAGAGATGGTGCACGAGGATGGAAGGTGACAACATTCCCATTTGGAGCGACAAGGTAGGCGGGGCAGAGCAGAAGGATCATGGAGGGAGGATGGAGAGGAGGGAACCTTGTCTTCATCTGGGAGAGATGGAGTCTCATCAACCAGAGGAGCATACCGATTACGAGAGTTGAGGATGACTTTGGGACAGGGTGGAGTTTGTGCGGGCGTTTGCGCAGAGACTTCACTTGTCACAGGCTTTCGTAAGGGGGCATGAGTGGTGCGAATAGACAAAGGACCAGGGGAGGGGTCAAGGAAATGTGAGAAGGAAGGAGGAAGAGAAGAGAGTGGGCTAGGCACAGGAGGAGGAGGCTGCGGATGGAAGGTGTCATTAGCAGCCAAGTTGAGAGCAACAAGGCAGGCCAATTCATACCAGCCAGAGGGATCGTTATGAGCTGGATGTGAAGCTACCCGCTTACTGAGATGATCAGTGATGGAGGGGTGGAGGCCACGACAGAACTTGACCACGATGTAGGAGGGGTCAGAGTAGCCAGCTTCAGCAACAAGGTCACGAAAGGAGTCGACATAATCGTCAACAGAACGATCCCCTTGGAAGTAGGAGGTACCTTCCAAGATGAGGGCAGCAGTTTCCTGCTCACACAAGGGGAAAAACTCTTTGCAAAAGTCTTCAGCAAAGTGGTCCCAGGTTGCGTAAGGAGAGGAACCTTCCTCAATGAGCTCAAAGATCCTGCAGGACCATAGAGCAGCTCGACCAGCAGACATGAACGTGAGGGCCCAACTAATCATGGTAGACTCGTCAGGAAAGAGATCTGGACGAAGTCTGAAGTATCCCATGAGAGAGTTGTAGAAGGCTTTGCCCTTGAGACAATCACCATTGTACCGGGGAGGAGGAGCTGGCCTAACCTTTTCTGCAATCATCAAAGGAGTCCCAAGATGATGAGAAGAAGGGGCAGAGGGATGCACTACTCCACTAGGATAACCAGAAGAGACAGTGAGGAGAGGGGAAGACACTATTCCACTGGGGCAACCAGAAGAGACAGTGGGGAGGGGAGGATCCACTCTATTGGATGACTGAATAGAAGTGGGGGGAAGAGGAAGACTACTACTAGAAGAAGAAGAAGAAGAAGAATGTTCCATAGGTACACTGATAAAATGAGAAGAAGAAGAAAGAGGGTGAGGAGAAGGTGAAGATTGTTCCATGTTTACACTAGGTAAAGGGAAAGAAGAAGAAGGGGAAAAGTTTCTATCTACAGTTCCATGGTTTAAAGAGTGTAGTATCCCATCTGTCAGCTGTCCAACAGAGTGGGAAGGGAGTGGGGGAAAAGTAGAAGAAACAAGGGAGGGAGAAGAAGAAGGGGAAGAAGAAAGAGAAAGGGAAGAGGGATTGAAAGTGGAAGAAAAATAATGAAGCAAGGAAAGAACAGAAGACCTCAAGTGGGAGATAGCTACCTGTTGGGATTCCTGCTGAGCAAGCATGGAGGATACCTGGTCTTCCAGGGAAGGCAACTGAGACAGAGAGACAGAAGCAGCTGGAGGTGGTGAAGTATGGAGATCCATGGTTGCCAGACAGGGAGAAGAGAGGAGAGGGAGAAAGCACAGAGTCTATAATGCAGCTGAACAGAAGAAGCAGAACAGAGGATGTAACAGACTGTATGCAGTCTCAGTCTCCAAGGTGACCTCTTTCTACTGTAAGGGCACCTCAGACACACACAAGTCCTGGGGGAGATCCAAAGATATATATCAGCTCTACATAAATACAGGAAGTAGGCTCACCTGGGGGAGATCCAAAGAGAAAGAGGTAAAGGATCAAACCCAGGTGAAACAGCTATTTAAGTGATGAGCTGGCATTGGCATCAGCCTTGATGCCAAACAATGCCTTTGGAAACAAACAAAGGGAAACACAAAGGAATGACTATGTAACAGTGGCAACAACTAAATAATGAATGAATGGCAACTAAAGGAGAGTGTAATATAATATCTATGAGTCCATGATATGTCCAGATAATGAGATAGAGCAAAGGAAATGGAGAAAGGAGAGACAGAGAGATGATAATAAGGAAAGGAATAGGAGGTAGCAGGAGATCCCCTGACACCGTCTAGTTAGGGAAAGTCAAGGGTATGCCCAACCCGGATGGGTTGCGGGTAGGGTTAGGCGTGGGTACAGGTACAGGTTGGCTTCGGCGTACCTGTGAGCTTCAAAACGAGCCCAAGAGCGCCTGAAACGGTGTAGAAATCAAGCAAGATATGCTTGAAATACGAAAGGCTTCGTATTTCAGCCATATCTTGCCCAAAGGTTGACCGTTTTGGACGTTCTCGGGCTTGTTTTGCGCGGAGAACTCGCGGGTACACAGGTAGGGTACGCCACGGGTACGGGTCCTGGTCAGCGATTTTGTACCTGAGGGTTACCCGTGACGTTCCCTAGCCATAGCCCACCAACCTGCTCTTCCCCACTCTCACCCGCTCTGCCTACTCTCACCTGCTCATCCACCTGCTCTCCTCACTCACTCTCGCCCGGTTACTCACCCGCTCTCCTCATCGACACTCATCCGCTGCCCACCCGCTGACGTCTGCGCTCTACCCATCACCCACTTTCACCCACTCACTTCCCTGCTCCCCCACCCTTACACACTCTCCCACCTGGCTCTGCCTTTTCTCACCTGCTCCTCTCCCTTCTCTCACCCGCTGACTCACCCGCTCTCCTCATCCACCCTCACCCACATAGGTAAGTTGCACTGTATTGACTGAGTGGTGCTATGGACTCAGTACAGTGTATTGACTGAGTGTGGTCCATGGACCGCCGTGGATTTCCTTCATTTGTAGTGTAGTGTATTAATAGTTTAATCATTAGATCTAATGTAATGAATTTAACTTTTGTAGTAGTGACCGGGGTGACTGGGAGGGGAGTATAGGTAGAATTCTGGGGGTGGGTGGGTATGGATAGTAGGGTGAGCAGGTACTAGGTGGTACTGGTAGGGTAAATGTGATTCCGGGGGGAGTGGTAGGGAATATAAATATATGACCAGGTATGCCAGTGGGTTTAATTCTGGGGGTGGTGGTATTGACTGGGGGTGGGTGGGTATGGATAGTAGTAGGGTGAGCAGGTAGGTGGTACCATGGTAGGGTAAATGTGATTCCGGGGAGAGTGGTAGGGAATATAAATATGACCAGGTGAGGGTGTAGATGGAATTTCCGGGGGTGATGATGGTGAGTGGGTTGGGTAACCATGCAGGGGGTAAATGAGTGGGTGGTAGGTACAGTGGGGAAATAAGAATGGTTGGGGGGATATGCATGTGTAGTAAAATTCCGGGGGTGCATAATTTATGGAAAAAAAAAAAAGTGTGTTTCCAGGGGTGACTATCAGAATTTTGTTTTGCCAAAAGTGGTTTCCTAGGGTGGATGCATAATTCAAGGGAAGAATTCACCCGCGGGTGGTTCCGGGAGTATGTGAATTAATTCTTGAATTTCTTATTTTTCCGCGGGACCATATGGCAACCTTGTACATAAGTAATGGCCCGCAGGTGGTTCAAGCTTCATGTTGGCTAATTCTGTAAACCCGCGGGACAGAAAACAAAAATGAAAAATATTAATGTGCCTAGCTTCCGAGGGAATTGTGTATGAGATGGTGTCTTATTGACAAATTATAACCCGAGGGTGTTGTAAATGTTGTTAGCAAATAAGCAAAAGTAATTAACTCCTGCGGGTTGGGAAATAATTTTCTGATTAAATTCTGACCTGGTACCATGTACCCGCGGGTATTCATTACAAAATGAATCCAAAATCATCCAAAACGAGCAACATTTGGCAGAGATACTAATATTTCGAGCATTTTCTGCTCAATTTTACACCGTTTCGGGCGCTCTTGGACCCGTTTTGAAGCCCGCGGGTACACCAACTTTCATTCCCGACCCGGTACCATGTACCCGCGGGTATTCCGCTCAAAACAAGTCCCAAATCATTAAAAACGGCTGTCATTTAGCTGAGATATCCATGTTTTGAGGATATTATGCTCAATTCCGGACCGTTTTGGGCGCTCCGGGGCTTGTTTTGAAGCCCGCGGGAACACCAGCATACAACCGGAAACATATCGGACTGTTTACTTCATCCACCCCCGGGTGGAAAAGCAATATTGATTGAGGAAAAGGCAGAAATCACTCATACCCGCGGGTAACAAGGTGTAGTTAGGCATGTTTTCCCGCGGGTATCAATAAGCGCCCACATTTCATCAAACAACACCCTATCTACCACTGGCGTAAATTGGATGTAACTCCCTCAGTTCTGCGTCGTTTCGAGTGATATTGGGCTCGTTATGAGCGGATTATCTATGGCTACAATATCGTATGTATATTTAGGTGTTTAGAGAACGATGGCAGTTGATTTTTACGATATTTCCTCTTTTACAGGTACCTGTATCAGCACTACATCATAGATAAGGATATTTCTGGATGGGTTACTTGTTACCGCGGGTATGAGTGATTTCTGCCTTTTCCTCAATCAATATTGCTTTCCACCTGGGGGTGGATGAAGTAAACAGTCCAATATGTTTCCGGTTGTATGCTGGTGCTCCCACGGGCTTCAAAACAAGCCCCGGAGCGCCCAAAACGGTCAGAATTGAGCATAATACTCTCAAAACATGGATATATCAGCTTAATGACAGCTGTTTTGAATGATTTGGGACTTTTTTCGAGCGGAATACCCACGGGTACATGGTACCGGGTCAGGAATGAAAGCTGGTGTACCCGCGGGTTTCAAAACGGGTCCAAGAGCGCCCGAAACAATGTAAAATCAAGCAGAAAATGCTTGAAATACTAGTATCTCTGCCAAATATTGCTCGTTTTGGATGATTTTGGACTCATTTTGTAAAGACTACCTGCGGGTACATGGTACCAGGTCAGAATTTAATCGGAAACTTATTTCCCAACCCCTGGGAGTTAATTACTTCTGCTTATTTGCTAACAACATTTACAACACCCTCAGGTTATAGTTTGTTAATAAGACACCATCTCATATACAATTCCCTTGGAAGCTAGGTACATTAATATTTTTCATTTTGTTTTCTGTCCCGTGGGTTTACAGAATTAGCCAACATGAAGCTTGAACCACCCACAGGCCATTACTTATGTACAAGGTTGCCATATGGTCCTGCAGAAAAATAAGAAATTCAAAAATTAATTCACATACTCCTGGAACCACCCCTGGGTGATTTTTTCCCTTGAATTGTGCATCCACCCTAGGAAACCACTTTTGGCAAAACAAAATTCTGATAGTCACCCCCAGAAACAAACTTTTTTTCCCCCATAAATTATGCACCCCCGGAATTTTGGGAATTTTGCTACACATGCATACCCCCCAGGCTCCAAAATGCAGCCTCTCGCCACGAGATGAGCTTTCAATATCTGAGAGGGAGAACAAACAAGAGCAAATAGATATAAGAGCTCGATCTAGTGGTAGAGAGGCTGCCAAAATAGTTGCGCACGTGACGAAATTCGGGGGGTACCAATCCCTGAAATGCAACAGTTATTATACTAGAAGGTCGGAGGTCACAAAAAGGTCACATATGTACCAATTCGTCGATGCAAAGTAGACAGGAGAATCATAAACAACATTTTCTAAACAATATGGACGAAAACGCGCCTGACTTTTCATTCACAACTGCTCCAGAATGCCAGAGTGAGCCCAAAACACCAGCAAAATGGACAGAAGACAAAATCCGAGAGCTAGTCAATCAGAAATTCGGCAAACGGCCATGCTGGTACCAGGTGAAAACATCTATTGCACCCTATGTCAACAAAAAAGATGTAATAGGTTGTGCACCAACGGGGACTGGAAAGATGTTGTCATTTTGAATACCACTCTTGATGGCTCTCAAAGATGGGGAAGATGTTATGAGTGTGGTGGTAACACCACTGAATTTATTGGGAAAGCAAAATCAGGAGGTATTGGAGAAAGCAAGTCTTCGTGCAGTTGCTATTACTGCAGAAAATCCCACCAGAGAGATGTGGAAGGTAAGTGATATATTTATTAACTTGTATGTGACAATGGCTAACTGTACGATGGCAATGCAGCTCCTTGAGCAAATGGCTTATCTCGGAGTGGCGGTCCGTATCACACTCTTGTCACTCTTCATGTGTGGGCTGAACGATGCTTTGTCATGCCACCCCCCGAATTTCGTCACGTGTGCAACTATTTTGGCAGCCTCTCTATTGCGACTCGAGCTTTTTTACATCTTTGTAGTTGTTTGTCAAGAGCTTCCCGCATGCTCATAGTAATAATTAGCTCATGTCGCGATACGAGAGGCTGCATTTTGGAGCCTGCATACCCCCCCAGCCATCCCTATTTCCCCACTATACCTACCACCCACTTGTTTACCCCCTGCATGGTTACCCAACCCACTCACCATCATCACCCCTGGAAATTCCATCTACACCCTCACCTGGTCATATATTTATATTCCCTACCACTCTCCCTGGAATCACATTTACCCTACCACAGTACCACCTACCTGCTCACCCTACTACTATCCATACCCACCCACCCCTGGTCAATACCACTACCCCTGGAATTAAACCCACTGGCATACCCTCATCCTGGTCATTAATACAAAAGTTAAATTCATTACATTAAATCTAATGATTAAACTATTACAGCTGTTTTCATATCAATACAGAATCACAATAATGTGAAAACTTTGTTTGTGACTGTGAACTTAGATTTGTAAGCGTGACGAAGGCCATCAAGAGTCAGAGGTCTCCTCCTTCTCGACCTTGACATGCAATGAAAGAGAAGGTCCTTCACTCAATACTTCATTGTCTGCTCATGGCACGAGCACAGTTTTTTTCTTTCTTCCCTTCACCCCATCATCATGAGCAACAGTGACGAGCCTCAGCCTGCACCATCTTCAACCTTTGAGGTTGAAGTGCTTGGCACCATTTCCTATCGAACACCAGCACCCCCTCCACCAACTACCTCAAAGGGGAAGACCAAGACAGCCTCTAAGGGCAAGCTTGAGAGCAAAAACAAGGAGTTCACATTCACCTTTGAGGCAAACAGTGAAAACTACCTCCTTTTTCTCTCCACCTTGCTTGAAAAGCACAGGTATCCCAAGTACACACCCGTCAAGGTCAACCACTATTTCACAGTCAAAATTGGGGTTGGACCAAAGAAACTGTAAGTATTTTTCTTTTCATCTTGACTTTTATTTGATTAGTTGATATTTTATATAGCAAAAAGGATGCTCTCGATGTCGAGAAGCTTTCCAAGTACCATGACATTGTTCAGAGGTTGATCAATGAACAACCGACCAAACTCACAACATATTTCAACCTTGATGATGTCAAGGTCGCTCAAAAGGTATGGAAAATCAATAGATCTACTCCAACACCTGTTTTTGACATGGTTTTCATAGAGGAAGGAGGTTGGTTCTGATGAGGATGAGGATGGTGGGGAGCTGGTCTCGGAAAATGAGAGTGATATTCCGGTGAGTTCTCTGTAGTTTTATGTCGCTCATCACTTACCATTTATAATTTAGGATGCAAAGACCACTGCCTTTGAAAAGGAACTTGCACGCAATTGTCTCCTACTGGAGGAAAAGTACCAAAACACCAAGGGAGGTGGTTGGTCGTTTCTGTTGCCCATTGATGGGACCCTTCAACCTCTTACCCCGCACATGATGTTAGAATGGGCTCGTGCCGTGGTAAGTTCTGTATTTATGTTCTCGTCTATATGACTCATGAGTTTTACCTTATAGTCTGACTCGAAGGCAACTGTGGACATGCCCCCTAACACAATGACTTTTGATCCAGTGTATTGTGGCCGGTCTCTCCTTCAGACTCCGAAGTCTTGCAGCACCTCTGTTCTCTCTGAGCTTTCCTCAATCTTTCAAAGCACGCGCGCCATATTAGTCAGTGAGCCAGGTCATCTGAGTTCCCTTGGCACACCCTGGCAACCAGGAGCAGCAGCAGCAGTCACTCCTGCTCCATCTATCACTCCTTCAACATCATCCACTACAACACTGCCTGCCTCCCCTACTGCTATCCATTCACCTTCTAAACTTCCGGCTTTCCTGAAGTTTGCTGAGCAACAGCTTGGTATACAAAATGCGACTGGAGCGTGAAGGCTATGGGCCTGATATCCTCTGTGATGTCAACAACAAGGACCTTGTTGCCTGTGGTCTCACGCCTGGAGATGCTATACGGATCAAGTGTGGAGCCAGAGATTGGTGGAGTGGCCCTGAAGCAAAGTGTCGCTGTCATCAAGGTGACTTGGGATCTGGAGGTGATGCACCTCAGGTTCCTGTCGCCAAGCCTGTCGATAACATTCATTTCATCAAGAAGTTCCCTGAGGATAAGGGAGGTGGTGGGTTGTCTGTTTTCGGCACTGGTATTGAGATGGGTGAGGCACCAGACCCTGACCAATTTTCGTGGCACTATTTCAATCGTGTCACAAAGCGAGAGGAGCCTCTTCCCCAGGGTATGGTACCAGTCCTTCTTGCTGAGTATGCTGCTGAGCTCGAGATGGACCAATTGTAGCTACTGTTAGACATGTCTACATCACATAAAAAAATTGTATTCATTCACTTTTGTACAATACTCTATGCTATATAACCTGATTCACGAAAAAAGCCCTCAGCCATATGGGGAGTAATATGATGACATGCTTCATCCATAATCGACAACGACTGATCATTCCAATGACGACACAAATAAGCCTTGATAACAGAAAATGCTTGTTCGATTGGGTTCAAATTGGGTGAGTATGGTGGAAGAAAAAACAGTTTGCAGCCTTCAACAACGTGAGAAATGATAAACCCCTGAGATAAATGATAAGACATACCTACCTGGTCCTCAACGAGTCCTCACACTGACTCTGCATGATGGATATTGCAGTTATCAAGAACAAGGACGCTTCGGGATCCAGGATACGGGTTTGTCATTGGGATCTGTCAACAATAAATGATAAATATTCCAAATGAATGACATGATACGCACTACTTGCTCCCGAAGAAAGTCTGTAAATCATTCTGATGTAACTGATCCTGGAATGATGTCGTAGGCAATGATTCCATCTAGAGTGAGAACAGGAAGGATTGAGAAGCGCTGATCCTGAACAAAGTGCTGCCACATATGACATTGTTGCCCTCTGATGCCCCTCCCAAATTTACATGAAGGATTTTTCTTGTTTCGTGCTGCTTCATCAATAAACATGACCATGTATGGATCAGGTACAAGTTCTGCAAAGGTATTCATGTACATGGCACGGTCCAAGTATTGCGTTCCAGGGCTTTGATAGAGAGGTGTTTCCATGAGAAGCGCATGTGCAGTGACAGAAAAATTGTTGGGAGTGATAGTAGTATCCCGCGACGTTGATACAGCTGATCTTGGAGTTCATCAAGATAGAGAGTTGGATTTTGTTCCAACAGAGACCTTAGAGAGCGCATATCTATCCCAGAAGTAGATCTCAGCCTTCCTTTTCCACCACGGGTAAATGCTCTTGGATTGTAAGTAACCCCATAGTCCCTGTAGTAGTGAAGAACCATGTAGACCATAGACTTTTGTACGCCCAGCAACCTAACAATCTCTTTGACAGAAAAGCCTTGGGAATAGTGCAGGAATGGGATCCAATCCTTTAGATCTTGAGAAACAGTGCGACATGGCATGATAAAAGCAACAGAATAATGTACAACGACATCAAGGACAGTGTATAGGGCTGAATGCTTAACTTTGAAAGGTCGATTGTCGCATATGTTCAAAAGCAAATGCCAAACAAACAATGCTTACATATGTCACGCCCCCAAATTTTAGTTTTTCGTGATTCTGTATTGATATGAAAACAGCTGTAATACACTACACTACAAATGAAGGAAATCCATGGTGGTCCATGGACCACACTCAGTCAATACACTGTACTGAGTCCATAGCACCACTCGGTCAATACAGTGTGACTTACCTATGTGAAAAGTTGACCACTGAAACATTGTGAAACATTAGCATGTTTCGGTGATAGCCATGCAATGCCGAGCACCTGGCATTTCGGGCTGCATGTACTCCATGTGACGTTTTTAAGGTGAGACTTTGAAGACTCCGGTTGCCACCCATGTGTGTCTTCTTCACACAGTCACTCACCCATTTACAGGTCTAACATGCTCAATGAACATGGAAGGGAACAGTTGACTCAGTGCTACTATACGCTGACTACATCAAAGTGGGTTGATTTGGGCAATGCTGTGAATGACTATCAAATGCCCTTCTACACCAGTACCACTCAAATTGAGCATTTGTATATTGCAAAATTAAATGAGAGCTGTTAATACAAAGTAGCAGGCTTGCCATGCATAGCATGGCGTTACTTAGTTTATTTTCACTTTATGTGCTCAACTCTTTGGCTCCTGCTCGGGACCTAATGGGACCCCCTTCGTCGCATCAAATACCCCTATTCCAAGTACCACCATCAGCTATTGACACCTCCACATAGAGTTTGAAATCGATCCATAATAACATAGTAATGAATAATATAAAGGAGTAAAAGGGAGTAAACCTGGAACATGGATTAAAGGGCTTGTTTTACTTTTTATTCTTCAATGATCATGATATTGATAAGATTAATCATTGCATGCTCTACGTAGGGTCATCGACCCCCAGATACATACGATAAACACTCAAGTTTGTTACATGAGCAGAGAGATAGCTTAAGGGTGAGTGGAGCTGTATGAATTGCACAAAACTCATTGCAGGGGGTCACCAACCTGCTGCGGGCTCCTATTGCTGACCTAAATTGTCCCCAATATTAAGGATTCGCAATAGATGCAACCTGTGACTCAGACTCGAAGGATAGATATGGTTGAGAATGGTAAATTTTACTGATGGAAGGCAACATGGGTGAGTGAGACCAAATCCCGTGGAGATTCTTGAATATTTGTATCATTACAATAAGTTTCGAACGAGAAGTTGGCTCGGAATGACGTTAAGAGTAATTTCGACATCAGTGATACGCCAGAATTCTGTGTTTGAATTTGGCCAATTTTATGAGGGAAGCACAACATTACCAATTGCAGCATAATTACATTATGTGGTATGTAGATCAAAGCGAGCGTCTAACTTGCTCTTGGTGCTCCGGTGATACCATTAAAGTTGTGGTTTGTGACCTATGTTTCATGGGGTAAACATTCACATGAGTGCGTTGCGTGGATATTATAGCTCCTCAATAACTGGTTTGAGGCACCCACATGTTGGATTTTCTCTTATTCCAGGTAATGGAGGTTTTACGACGATTTATGGCCCTTGTACACATCTGGGTGGGTGTTCTCCATTGGTTCAACCCAGCTAAAGCCATAACACTCACTTAGACTCCATTACGCCATTTCATGGTCATCTGATGACTCCTTCTGGCTTCCTGCTTCAGCATGTACATCTCAGTACCATTCATAAGCTTAGAGATAGATTTCATACTGTAATACATAGACTGGTTTTGGATCAAATGATCATTCTGTTGGCAGAAATAGGAGTGTGTGACTCTCACAAAGGGGGTCCATTGGGTGCCAAGCAGGAACCGACAACTGGAATGCTTAAAGCGAAAAAATCCAACCATGCAGTTCCTGTCAACCGTAAACCTATCAGTCAGCGCAGTGTTCAGTCTCGGGCACCATACAGAGTAAAAATCATGGATTAAAATTTAACACAAAATTAACACTCGAAGCTTTCTCAATTCATGAGTCCTGATTAAGAAATGATAAGAAAGTCATCTAATGGTAGAGCTTGTAGCCTTGTGTGATGACTGACTATACCAACTGTGATGCTGCGTCGAACGGTTAGGGCCAATCCAATGTCATGTTATTGGGTAAAGACATCCAGGTTAATAGTTTCAACATGCTACACACCCAAAGAACAAGTATTATGGTAGCGGGCTATGCCGCTGGCCAGGGTCATCGTTATATGTATATAACGCATAGCCTGCTACCATAATATGTGTTCCTTCAATGTTTAGCACGTTCAAAGGAGTAATCCGGATGTCTTTCTTTGGATAAGTCCAAACCATTCGACACAGAAAGCAGAGTCAATGATCACTTGAGAAAAGTACCAGATAAGATTTGGGCTGTGGAGTGAACGAGGAGTGAGGAGTGGGAAGAAATTTCCATACGTGCGTGTGAATTCACAGCCACATTCAAATCTTCCACCAACTTTTTTTTTGACCATTCCACTAAAACCCACTACCTAGCGGTAGCAGGGATTACTATCTTTGACTACTGACGAAGGTTCCACATGTTGTCAAAGATATCCTATGGATAATTTTTATTTATTCGCTACTGATCATTGTTGGGCGAGAGGCCCCTGCCCTTCGAGGGGCTGGGGGCTCTCCTGACTTGTCAAGTTACCTCCTCGATGGGAGCCCGGAACGACCGCCGGCACCCAATGTGTAGTCAAGCAGACTTGACACGACGGTGTGTCCCGGCCCCCATCATCAAGGAAAGGCTGTGCACTGGCTTGTGGTCTTAAGTGACATTTGACAAGCCGCCCATTTCGCAATCCAAATAGGTATCCAATATTGGTAATTCAGAAATTATCGTGCACTCTGACTGACATAGAAAAGTGTTTCTGCAAGGACTTGCTCTGAACTTGAGGCCTGAGGCCTGTTATCTGACTGTTGCGTTCGGTATGCTTACATTGCCTGAATTGATTCTCCCGACCCTGAATAGTGCCCCTGAATCTGGATCTGATGGATAGCATCATGGAGTTTTGAAATATTGGCTGATCTCGCCTTACAGTCCCTCATCTTGACCCTGTGTGGGCTAGTGATAACAGAGCATTAATGAGCCTGTCACACTCTATTCATTTGAGTCTGGGGAATGGTTCTCAATTCCGCCCCCATCACTCATAACGTGCCGCTCTCCTGCTCACTCAACCTCTGACCAGTGTTTGTGCTGGTGAACTTGCATGCCCCACCGATCTGTATGTGGCATACTTTACTCGCTTTCGCACCACTCATATTTGAAAAGGTGCTTCATCATGCATAAGGGTCTATATACCCAGCGGCACTGGAGGCTCTCTGAGAAGGTCACCCTATCTCAGAAAAATCGCACGGGATAGTCCTGGTAAAACCGTTGGACTATCCACAAAATACCAGGGATGCATAATGCATCCCCGAAACCGCAAGACGGCTCAGGTTTTAAACACCTGAACCGCCCAATCGCTCAAATGCATGTAGCATTTGACATCGCATGTGGGTAAAACCCGGAACTGCAAATGAACTGACACCAGGATTTTTAATCCAGTCGGCGCCATAAATAGATTGCAAAGGATTAAAATGGAATGAAATAAATGGAATATTATTAAAATTTTAAATGGTTGCACAAAAACGCGCAGCAGGATAGGATAATGTGGTTGGTCCTGCAAGAAATAGGGATAATGTCTGTGGACTCTCCGAGGATAAAATGACAAAAAGAAGTATGAAATGGGAACAGAACGGAGGTGTCTTGCTGGGATGCTGGATGTTGGTGCAAAGGGAACGATAGCGAAGGGTATGGGTGATTTACGAACAGGAGATGAGATGCGTGATAACAGAAAAATGGTTAGGTAGGGAAGAGCATAGTGGGGCGAATGAAAGGAGTGGGTAGAAGGAGAAGGGATTTTGTATAAAAATTAAATGGAAAATGAGTTGCCTAGACAGGCACTGAAAACCGCATTTTTGCACTTGTGATGTGCCATAGCATGTATCGCGATTCGCAGGGCACTGGATCCCGATTTTGTGCTCGTTTGCACATGACACCACACGAAGATGGTAAGGAAGAATGAAGACGATGTGTTAGATCATCTAGAAGCTGGGTTGAAAGGATGAGCACGTACCGTGCTCTCGCTGATTTGGTCAGCGCTCACACCCTGTCTGACTCCGTAACCTATGATTTGTATGGCCGTTGTTTTCTTGAATACCTTTTAGAAATAAGGTATGCCCGAAAATTTCTTCCAATTGCATACTATGTGACCACTCTCCGGTCTACGTGCCATGGGGATGGCATAGCGAGAACATTGCATCTGTAGTCACTGGCCTCTGCCAGTTGCCACGTCATAACTTTTACTAAAGCGGTGAAAACGGTTTATACGTGAGTTGAGACACCTTTCATAGTGTAAATATTATATTTAGGACTCCCCTGATACTCATTTTTTTATTGTTCTGGCTAGGGAGCAGCGAGCTCCAGCCCTTGAGATGAGCGAGATGGTAGAGTTGATCACGTGCCACCTTCTCGCGTAGTCGAAGACCTTAATCTCTCTCTCGTCTCCGCCTCCAAACGAGATTGACCATCTATCGGCACTTTGAACATGCGATGGGTGAATTATGAGGTTGTGTGATTGTTGTAATTATGGAGCCGGTTAATCCGGCATTCTATTGGCTCAGTAAGATAAGAATTGACATTATTAATTAGATTACTCAGTAGTTACATTTTATGACTCGTTATGTAGGTATATAACTACTTCGCTATGTGTGTAATCGTGCTATACATTGGATTCACCCTCTGCGACGCGTGCTGCCAACAATGATATATATATTCATTGAATGGGATTGATCAACATCCGAGTCGGTATTGAAATTTGATAAGCTGGGGTTGACGGGTTGGAAGAAACATGCGGACTGCGCGTGGGTGAATGGCATCGGCGTCTCTCAGTATTGAACCAGAGCGATCTTCTTGTGTCCCACATCTTCGAAAAGCACCATGTCAACCACCAGAAAAGAATATAACTGGCTCCATGTCAAAGGTGACATAAGTGTCGCACCTGTGACTCCAGAAGAATTGAAAGGAGAACTTTTATATGTTTTCCTGTACGTCAGATATGTAATCCCATCCATGATAAATAGCAAGGCTCACAACAGTACTCGTTCTCTAGTCTCATGGGGCCAACGGGCTCTGGGAAGAGCAGCGTAAGTAGGGTTTCCCTTCATTGATACGCTTCGTCTTCCTAACTGAAAAATGGCTTTTCCTCCCAGTTTATCGAGGCGCTATCTCCAGATCAGAATCTAGAGATTTCGAAGGACTCTCTTGACAGTGTGACAAAAGGGGTCGTCTGCTATCAAGTGGTAAATTTGACGAGATATGCAGATAGCGTTATAGTAGTGGATACCCCCGGCTTTCTTGACTGTAAGTTGTCAGAGAGCCGGATAACCTCCGAAATCAGTGATACATTGGAAAGACTACGGTATGTAGTTGGTTGTTTGACAATTTGATGGACAGGGTCCTTATACCGGATGGTGCATCTTGTTAGTCCAATTGCTCGATCTCTCATTATAGGCATCATGTACTTCCAACCCATCACCGACTTGCGGTTTGGAGGGACCAAAAGGGGTGCAGTCAAACTCCTCAAGGCATTTGCACAGTCACTTGAAGCTACTGGAATCAAAGTGGTTTCCACGATGTGGAATCACATTTCAACCCCCCGTCAGATGGAGGATGCCCATGGTCGGCTTCGTCGCTTGGAATATGAAATATTTGAGGTATGTGCTTTCAATCATGACAATAAAAACAATATTGATTCCTTCATTAGGGTTCTGATAGACTTGGCATGGACATCATCAAGTTTGAGCCTTCACGCGAGTCAGCACTGTCAATTCTAGATGCCTTTAATTGGGGATGGTTTCATCTTGTCAACAAATCACAGCACACCAATCCCCAGTACCAATCCCTGATCCTCAGTAACCTGGTTCATCGCATCACCAATATTCAGTTACAACTTCAAATTCTTGCCGAGGACAAGCGGAATGCCACCATGCCTGGAAGAGAAAATCCTCTTCTTCTCGAGGTCGTCATTGGGGACGAGGAAGCAGCATTGGCAACCCTCCAGTCATTCCTGGATGACCTAGTTACTATTGGACCCAACGGGCTGATGGCGATAGAGTCCCTTTTGGATGCTTGTTACAACACCAATCCAAGCTCAAGCTCATCTCCTTGGCCGCAGGCAGTCGTTCCATCGAGCACTACATCCTTGGTACCTGTACACTCACTTCGGCCCACTTCCTCAATTTCGCCGACCATCATCCAAGATCAAGGACCACCCTCGTCACACGTCATTCATTCCTCTCTGGATCCGCGCTCTGCGTCCTCTACCTCCCATCAGCCTCAGCCGTCCCCATCTCCTTCGCCATCCCCATTGCACAATTCACTTAAGGCTTGCCTTAAATATGCTGTTGCAAAGGTGTTTTCAAGACCTTGAAGAGATAGTTATTTCTGTCATCTACATTCTGAGTTTAACGCTTGGTATGCTTTGTTGTTCCTATGATCATATCTATTCCATTTGTTTACCTTTCCTTCTAATCAATTCTTTTGTCGGTGACATTCACACTGAGTATAACGAGGCCGTGAAGTACATGTTCGACTATGTAGTGGCATGAACTCTGTATATACATATATTTGTGGGTGTGAGAGTGAGTAATGGTCGTGCCAGGGGATGCAGATGATAAGCTGGGTGATCTGTGACGCAGTTGGATACACCTTTGCATCCGTGCAATGGACGATCAAAGCGCGAGTGAGCATTGTGGGGCGGATTGAGTTGAGCGCAATTGGTCATACAGACACTTAACATTCCAACATGAGTGAAGAATGAATTTTATATCAAAAACAGACATATTATAACTCATGTCTACTAAAATTACGAGGAGAAAAGTAGAGGGTTGGCGATGAGGCGTGAGCGGCATGATGAGAGGATCCGGGGATTTCGGAAAAAGAAGCAATGAGTGGCGTTGTGGAGATGATGGAGGTAGAAGGAGATCAACACGAAGTCAGGATTTGGGGTTACGTGCAAGTGCGAAGGGGTGAGGATAGAGGAGAAAAGGAGGTGGGACGACGAAGAGGGAGATGAAAATACATTTAATGGTGGGATGGTTGCAGCGACGACCGGTGAGTTGAATGATGGGTCCCGCGACATTCGCAGAGGGATGAGGAAACAGCGATGTTAGGTGACGAGGCAGTCATTGTTGCGCTCTCGCCAATGATACGTTCATGTTCACTCTTTCTTGTCGCCGGTGAGTTGCAACTCTAGGTATTCCTAGAGAACAAAAGGCGGTGAAGGGATGAATGAATCTTCACGACAAGACACTGACCGTAGTGTGTAGCGAACAGACAGATTGAGCAAACATGAACTGTTTGCCATGATCGAGCCACGGATTTCGGAGTGGACGCTGGCGTCGAATGTGAGGTTAGTTGACGTCTAGTGAAATTCAGACGAGGATAGTGAACGGCACCGACAGCCCATGGTCGACAACCTTCACCACTCACTCATATGATCCAGGCCAACGCGACTCGTATCCACTCCTCTTAGTCGTTCACTATCCACGAAGGCAATGCTTGAAATAACTCCGAAGAATTCAATGAGAGCTGATTGATGAACGGGTGTCTTGCAGCGTAAATGAAGGGGCAAGGTGACGGAATTGGTGTGTATGATAGGATCAGGTGCGATGGCTACTTCACGAAGCTTGAAAGCGCAGGTCATGGATGGTGATCAAACAAATTGTATTCTTCTATCTAAATACACTGAAAAGGGTTGCAGTTCAGCTCGGTCCAGAAAGTGCCAGCCAAAAAAATTGTACTCACTTGTACCTAATTGGAACCGGTCAACATCAACCAGAGCCAGCTCTTGTCCCTGCTTGAGCCGAGAGAGGGCTTAGCCCACAATAACTTTGTTAAAATAAGTGTATTTAATCCTCAAAGAAAACGCAGATAGTGAGAGAGACGTAGAGAAGAGAATGAAAAGAGGGACGATGGTTGTTCAGCTCAGAGGAAGCGAGAGGGAAGTGCGACGATGATGGTGGTTTGGGGTCAGCCTGTTTTGGTGGACGGCTTCCCTTGACCATCAATTCAAACGATCATTAGTCAAACGAGACAAGTTATCTAGTATTGGGTTATAATAAAAACTTTCCATCATGAAATCGAGCAGGAAAGGACGACGATACTGGACGGCGTGTTTGCTGACGAGCATGACGTGGCGGATGGGGGGTGATTGGTACCATCGTCAACAAGCGGGGCTGCGGGGGTCATCGTGAAACTGCTTCCTTGGGCTGCATTTTGGGTGACAAGACGGTGGGACGACAATGAAAGAAGACGAGTACGGGAAGGGAAGTCAGGTGAAGTGCCAGATCAGCGCGTGGCTTGGTGCTCCTCACATTCCCCACCCCCATCGCCTCGTCTCCATCCTTCCCAACTACCTCCTCCATGCCCTCTCTCATCCCACCCATCTTTCTACCCCACCCCCAACGCCAATCCTACCCAGACACGACTGAGTATCGGATATATCGCGCGTCCCTCCTCTGGAACCCAAACCCCACCCAACACTCCGATGACGACCGACATCAACGTTTCCTGGCGCAGCAGCGAGACCAAGAACCACCAAAGCGCCATGAAAAGCAACGTAGGGTGTTGAGGGAGGTGATACAGGAAGAGTGAGGACCATCGCTGAACTCTGGCTTGACTTATGAGTGAAAGTGTTGGTGTCCATGTCGCCAGATGGCCGAGGTCTCCTCACACCATCAACTTCCTCCTTCCCGTCGTCCCCCCAATAATCTGGCCTTCCACCACCGTTACCACCCCTAAACCATAAGAACAACCGCAGCGTAAATGCGCGGGAATTTAATTACTGAGAGCTGAGTGTTGAGTGGTGGGCCGTTGAGTTGGCTGGGGCGGCGATGGAACTTATCCCTGATAGGTCCAAACTCGTTTCTGATAAGCAAAAGGGCGGAGTATTGGTGATGATTTGAGCGATATGAGTGAAAAAAGGGCAAGGTTGTATTTGGGAAACACAAAGGGGGTGGTGTTGTAGTGATGGTAGACATGGGAGGAGATAAGGGATGAGGGAATCAGTTGGAGTGTGCGACGTGGAGTTACGTGTATTGGGTGGTTTAGGAATTCTCAATTGAGGATGAACCACGCAGGGAGTCATGGAAGTAGCTCGATAGTAGGGTGTTCGCGGCGATGGTGGTGTGTTGAAGGATGTGGTGCGATGGGCTACTCTCGTCGTACTGGTGGGTGGTGATTGTGGACTGTAGATACTCCCAAAGCACCGAATGAGTTGTAGACCAACTACGGCGACGAGCTGACGAGAGCCTGTGTCAACTGGACATGAGAGCGGAGGGGCTGAAGGGAGCGAAAGTGTTGGGTGTGTCCAAGTGACTAGTTAAGGATACAGCCGACGACGCTAGAGTTGAATCTAAGTTTAGTTGAGGTCTGGAAAGATTTGGAATGAAATTAATGAACTATACTGTCAGGGGACAACCCCCTAACACACCTCTCGCACCATCATCCGTATCGCCTCCCGCTCACCCCAACCCTCCACGCCGTTCGACACGCAGCACCCGCACCTCTTAATCACTCGACCCCTACGCCGCCCATCTTATTCCTTATTCGCTTCCTTACGTTCATTGATCATCAGACATTACATTTACTAGATTAGATTAACTAGTGTACTTAAGAGCGCGCACCTGCAGAAGAGCCGTTAACCTTTTCTTTCGGTTTTCCTGCAGGTGAGCACTCTCTTACCAATGTACCTAGTTAGTGAATAACGTTTCGGTTTTCCTGCAGCTCACCGCGCTGAGTCGCGCAGTCGCTCTGACATATACCTGTGGTGCATCCTTTACAACTCCCCCTCCTTCCCTTTGCGATAACACTCCCGACGTCCTCACAATCCGCCTCTCACTCGTTGCTCCACCACACCTCTCGCAAAACGCCAAAGAGTCACCTCAACCCGGGCTTCCTCCGCTGTAGTCCAATATAAATCCCTGCAGAATTGCGATATAAAGTCGCGCGTGTTTGTACCAGCGGTAGCACCTGGCATCATTCTAGTGCATATTCAATGCCTATACCGTTCAATAGGTGGAGAAAGCAAGCAAATCGCACTTCTCATCTCGGTGGCGTATGAATCGCCAATTGAAGATGAACACGCAGGTGCCAGGGAGCGGTGGAAATAGGAGGTTGGATGATCGCAGTGATGGCAGCAGGATGAAGGACGTGGATCTGTGAGGGACGTAGAGGGATAATGGAGACCAACACCAATGTCGCTTGATGTCGTGTCACTTTCAGTCATCGCATTGCTGTAGCCGGTGTTGGTGGTGATATGTTCATGATAGGCCACTCTCGTCGTACCGGTGAGCGGAAATCAACGATTGCAACACTCCTGGTGGGCTATATGCGCTTTCAGCCAACCAGAGTGGAGGGGTGAGGACTCGGATATCACCTTCAAGCGGCCACTTTGTAGGGAACAGAGGAAATAAAGAGAACAAGGGCGTTTTGGGTGATCAAGCTGGAGCGGAAGTTAGTATACACAACGATGCTGCGTGGAGTCGTATTACTCACCAAAATATTACGCCCCAACCACTTGAAATGACCATTGTAGTATTGAACGGTGGGTCGCTGCTCCTATCATTCCCTACATTCATCCCCTAGTGCACCGCCTTCTCAACCACTTCCTTCGTATCCCCCATCGTCTTATTGTTGTTGTCACCCCATCCCAACTGCCAATCCTACCCATACGCGACTCGACATCCAAATATCACCCCTCCCTCACTGTAACCCCAACCCCACCCAAAACTCCGACGACATTCAACAACGATGTTTCCTGAGGCATCGGTTACAACTAGGACCAGCCAGCTACCCTTAAAAGCATCATAAGGTGCTGAGGTTCGTGCTATGGGAGGAGTGAGAACCATCGTCGCCACCTGACTTGACTTATGAGCCAAAGTGTCTGCGTGTCCATGTCGCCCGATGGCCGGGGTCCAACAGCGTTTCCTGCCGCAACGACGACAGTTAGAGCGAGCAAATGACCATGAAAAGCAGCGTAGGATGTCGTGGGAGGTTTTATAAGAGGAGTGAGGTCCATCGTTGCACGCTGGCTTGACTTAGGAGCCTAAGTGTTGGCGTCCAGGTCGCCTGATGGCCGAGGTCTCCCCACACCAACACCGTCCATTTTCGTTTCCTCCTGTTCACACCCAGCCTTTCACTACTCCTACTCTGCGGAATGAAAAGGTTGAACGGAGTGAATGAAGGCGAGGATTCAATTCTCAGGTTGAGCAGGGCGGCAACGGCAACGACGCGTGTGGTAGGTGATTATGTGCTTCTCGTGAGCATAAAGGGGAGAATGGCGGTTATGATATCTGAGTGGTATGATGACGAGAGCGGAAGCTAGTACCAGGTGGCGTTGTGGAAATCGTAGAGGTAGTTTAAGTAGGAGAATGAGCAACGGGAGCCCTAGAGGGGTTATTGGAAGTGCGTGAGGGCGGAGGGGATGAAATCCAGAATGAACGGCGTAGGGAGTGATGGTGATGAATCGGTGGTGGGATGCTCCTACCAACAGGATTACGGTGAAGATGTGGCCTAGGTATGGTCTTAGAGGGATGAGTGAGGCCAACAGCGATGTTTGATGAAGTATCAATCATTGCGCTACAACCTTATAGGTAGTGTATAGCGAAGAAAACGAGACCGTTGAAGCCGGGGTACAGAGTAGAAGTTGATTAAAACCAAATATCTGCGGAATGACGAGACCAGATCCATGATGCATGCAGAAAACTTGTATTGTCAGTATCTCCAGTCATGAGGTGAGGAAACGGCAGACATACCTCGTTTTGATATACCATTGGCCGAGCGACACGGAGGCCTGAAGCCCTTCTTGTTGTGTTGGGTGGTAAATAGTGGATGAAGCGAGCGCGCATGGTGGACGTAGTAGAATGTGGTCTAAAACTTAGGGATTAGTTAAAGCTTTGGAAGGTTGGTAGGAAAAACAAGGCGGGCGTGTTCTCTCAACAATCCCCGTGAGTACATGTTCCCATTTCGCCATCTTGCTTCGCGCAAAACCTCTGAAAAAAGTCCCTGCCCGGCTTCCAGAGGACAACCTTAGCGACGATGACGAGATTAGTGGCCAACCAGTTCATTGATGAAAAAACAATGAGATTGTGCTATAGAAGTACACTGAAAATGAAGAGCATAGGTTAGCAGGGTAGTTAAAAGAACGACCTCATGCTACTCACATGAAACTATATTAAGCCATCTGAAAGTCCAGAATCCACATCCCCTCCATCATCGTCCCCTACACTGTGACGACAAAGACTCACTAGGACACCAAGCAATCAACCCATCCAACCCACGTCAACCTACAGCCGCCCTTTTTCACAGTCGACCATGAACCTTCCAACAAAAAATTAAAGATTAAAAAAGAGTGGAAGAATGAGGTGACGACGGAGAGCAATCATTCTACTCGGATGCAGCGCGACGACCATGATGGTTTGGGACAAACCCTGTTGGGTTGACGGCTTGATGTCAATGATGAGTGTAAAAATACTGACAAACAATTTTCCGACTTGAAACTTGAAAGTCAAGTCGTCTCATCCAGCGCCCCGCCTTTTCAACATAACTCCCCGGCTACGACCAATTCATCAGAATTTGTCTTCTCTTCGTTCACATACCCTTTGCCAGTCAGAGATTCATGTTCTTTATTTGCGTGATTTCTCGCTATTCTTCAATGACGTCATTGGTTCGTACTTGGGGAAGAGTGAACCTTAAGCCGAATTGGATTGTGCTCCTGGGTGGCGGTGACGATGTCGATGGTCGATATAAAGCAACATAGGTGACGGAATATTCCAATAATGGATTGAAGTGAGTGAATTTCGAGCCTAAGTGGAATCCAGAGAGATGAGGTCGACAGATACGAAGAGGCGACAGAGACAATGTTCCCGGTCGGCGGCAGCCTCGACAGTGAGAAATGTAATCCAAGAAAACAGGATGGGGTACAGGTAATGAAGAAGCAAAAATTCCCCCCTTAAGCTTCATCATCACCCCCTCGGAAAGCTCTTTCAGAGCGCTTTAAAAGATTTTAGCTCTCGAATGCGCCCTTCGTTTGTTTCTCTCCAGGTCAAGAACCAATCTTCAACGGGTATCGCCAGCTCTCTGAGGTATTCCTCCCTAATTGCATCTTCATCCCACACCACTAACTCCAGCGCACGCACACCATTTTTAACAAGATATGAACCCGGAAATCAAATATCGACGCCCCCCTTTCCTCCTACAATCCTGCGCATGCTCCGTATCGGTCGACATCGTTTCACCCTCACAGCCAACTTGAATTAACCCTGGCGCGCTCCATATAGGATATTTTCAGCTACCCACAAGAGTCCCAACTTAATAACCTGAGCGGCCATGAAAGGTAGCGTAAAATGCCAAGGTAAGTTTTACAAGAGGATGGGCTGAAGTGGCTCAAGTTCACATGGCCCAATCGCCAAGGTCACCCGGTCGTGGTACATCCCCCCTCTTTTCTTCCAATTCCTACCTTTCATCACTATGAACCCTATGGAATACGGCACCGTGAACGGGTCGAAATGGAAGGCTAGGTACGAAGTGTTGGGCTCCCGCAGTGGTACGGTTGGAGATGGTGATCGTGTATGGTGGACGAGCAATATCGCGAGGTCGGTGATGATAGGTGAGTGATGCGCCGGAGAAACAATGGTAGCCTTGTGCTGTGGAAACAGAAGAGGTTAAGGTAACAGGAAACGTGCATAAGGAGTGTCTATTGGGGGAAACGCATAGTTGATTTAAGATTTGGCCAACATCGCGATGAAAATGACTCACACCGGGTAACTAGGAAAAACTTGAATATAGACCGCCTAACCCAATCCTATCTTCTGTTGGCCGATCACCATAAACGCTCACTATTTTCTCTTCTCTCCTTAAAACGATAACTGTTTCGAGATTCGAAAGAAGCACTGAATATTCGCAACCCGCGTCCCATGTCAAGTCACAGGCTGGAGATGAGGCAAATGCGTATCCCATTATCTCCAGAGATTATCAATTGTGAAGCCCTTTCTAATCATCGTAAACCTCCTCACTATTCCTCATCCCATACTGCGTTCGACAAATTTTCATATTCTGACCGACTTCGAGAGCGAATGGATAGAGGTGAACGAGGTGAAGCACATAGTATGACCCGAGTCTATAGAGGGCGTAGTTGGGACTGCGAGAATTGTACCATTTGACTCGTTAGTATTGTCTCCCTCCCCCCGTTCTTGGCTTTGCTTACTCCTTGACGCAACACAAGGATTCCCTACCTACATACAATTCCCCTCATTCAATCGCTCAATTGCTTACATCAAGTCCGCTGTGAATGACATTCATACTGAGCGCAGCGCGCTTGACTAGTTCTACTGTTAGTCTCTTCTCGACTTTAGCTTCATCAAAAGACACGCTATCTAAATCATCGACGATTCGCCGCACACAACTACGGCGATCGCAACACCATCCCAAATAGTCCCACGTCCGCACTATTTCCGCCTTGTAATTTTGTGAGGTTCGCCTCCAATCATAGTGCCCCAATCTTACTATTCAGGCGCATTTTAAATATGTTCTGCGCGCAATTGTAGGACTGCGATGTGGCATGGTAAACATATCTGTTGGCTCCAAGATTGAGGTGATTGTCGAACATTGGCATCGGCACCTGAGACTGATCAGACACGTACCTGTCATATGGGTGTTATTTTTGTCCAATCAACGTCTGATAAGATGGAATTGGAATGTTGACAGCAACACGTGAACTGCGCCTGGAAGAATCGTGCCAGTGTTTCTCGATACCGAACCAGAACTATCTTCTCACTCCCCCATAGCTACAAAAAACACCATGTCAAACATGAGAAAAAAATATCAAGGGCTCAAAACCAATGGTCCATTGAGTGTTGTGCCTGTAACCCCAGAAGGCATTAAAGGACAAATTTTGTATGTTTTCCTGTAGGTCCCATTCATAATCCCATTCATGTCAAATAGCAAGGCTCACAAAACTACTCATTCCTCAGTCTCATGGGTCCAACTGGATCTGGGAAGAGCACTGTACGAATAATTTCACTACATTGATATGTTTTGCCTTCTCACCAACATCTCACCTTGAAAAACTAACTTTTGTTCCTCTCCAGTTCATCGAGTTGCTCTCACCAGACCAGAAACTAGATATTTCAAAGGATTCACTTGAAAGTGTCACACAGGAGGTTGTCTGCTATCAAGTAGTCAATTTGATGTGGGGTAGCTGTAATGTTTTACTAGTGGACACCCCTGGCTTTCTTGATGCCAAGATGTCTGAAAGCCGAATAACCAAGATGATCACAGTGACATTGGATGGTTTAAAGTATGTTTTGAATTGTTCAACCACTCAATTGACAATGGTCTAATTCTCAATGGTGCTTCTTCTTAGTCAATCTGCTGCATTCGTCTATGTACACATCCTTTACTTCCAACCCATCACTGATATACGGATGGGAGGCTCAAAAAGGAATGCAGTCAAGCTCCTCAGAGCATTTGCAGAGTCATTCAGAGCTGATGGGATCACTGTGGTAGCCACAATGTGGAATCATATCTCATCCTCCAAGAAGATGGAGGATGTCAATCATCAGCTTAGTGATTTGGAAAATGAAATATTTGTGGTAGGTGGTTTACATTTCTACAATGAGAATGTGATTTATTATTCCAATAGGGATCTGATCAACTTGGCATTGATGTCATGAAGTTTGAGTTTTCCAGTCACTCAGCACTGTCAATCCTAGACAATTTTCATAGTGGATGGGTTCATAATGAAGACAAATTACAGAAGATGGATCCCCAATACCAATCCCTCATCCACACCAACCTCCTTGGGCGCATCAGCAACATTTGCCAACAACTTCTCACACTTGCAGAGGACAAACAGAGTGCAACTGCCCCTGGAAGAGAAGATCTCCTTCTTCTTGAGGTTGTACTCAGGGATGAGAAAGTGGGGTTAGCTGCTCTACAGTCATTCTTGGATGACCTAGTTGCCATTGGACCCAATGGGCTGGTAGCCCTAGAGTCCCTTTTGGATGTGCAGTACAATGCCAATCCAACTGCATGTTCATTACCTTGGCCATGGACAACTCTTCCACCAAACACATCATCACCAGTGCCTAAGGACCTGGTTGTTTTGGACCAAACCTCACTTCCCTTCACTTCTCCAATTCCATCTACCATTCAAAATCAAACTCAAGAACCATCCTTATCAAATGTCCTTTATGCCTCTCCAGATTCACAGCCAATAGCTTCAACCTCACAGCTCCCTCAATCACACCCACACTCACCTCCTTCTCCGTCCCCTTCCAATAGGTCATTCTCAGCTCGCCTCAAGGGTGTTGTTTCTCCTTTGAAAAAGCTATTCAAGAAGTAGATGTCCTGATTGTATAGTTTTTCATCTTGTTTATGTGTTGATTTGTATGCATCCCTCCTGATCATTTTCCAACCCCTTGTTTTAATTGTGTAGTTTCCTTCTGGTTCATTTGCTAACCTGTCCTTGCTGTGTTCATCTTTTGTACACTCTACTGCTCTCTGTAGCTTTGCTTCTCAGTTCTGAAAAGTGTGTTTGTATATTTCATGTTTGATATAGTACATTCCTCCTCAAATATCATCCTGTATTGAAGACATCAAGTTCTTTTTTCTTCTCTCTTTCTTGTCTCAGAGCGGGAGGGATATCAACACAGCAAAATAAGGAACGAAAAAATGACTGGACAGAAGACTACTGACGCATGTAAAGATGACCGAAGAAAGCTCATGAAGGGAGGCGGAATGTAGGCTACAATTCTGACCGACATACTCTATGTCTGATCTTCGCCCACGAGCGTGTAATAAGCCTCAGTTTAGACTCCCGAATTCCCTCATCCTTTTTAAGGGTGACCGGTCACTTCCCAGTTTCACCATGTTTCTGTTTTACTCTTCGAAGCCACAGCAACCCTACGACGACACGACGGTGGGACTGCCACCACTCCTTTTTAGCTAGCCTATACCGTGATCGTTCAATTCATTCACAGTCAGATCCCCCGGTGGGTGTGAATAGGGATATAGATATTTTACAATCGTCCCTCACTGCATATATTTTCAGTCATATTGTATTCCCGTCCGAATCATCACCTGCTTCTCCTGCTATCATACGAACGCACATTGACAAAGCCATCCATCGCATCACCAAACTCTCCTGTCAGCCTTACAATATCGCCCCATGCGGCCATTTCCACCACAGACGAATGTACCATACGGAAACCGCATCAGCAAGCTCAAACCAACCTAGTGAATTTCCACCACAACGCAGACATAGAGTTGCAGGAGTGGGAATGGGAATGGGAGTAAGACAGTCAAGTGTTGGAATACGTGCGAATGGCGGAAATATACAAGAAGTGTATCCATACACAATATAAGACAATTCCGTTGTGCGCAAGAAGCACTACATTGCTAGGTAATAAACTGGGGTTCTTCGTAAAAAGGCGAACTCGAGGTTTCATATTTTAGGGTACAATCCAAGAAACAACCAATTGAAGTCGTGAACCATCAGAAGAAGCGACGCGCTATGGGAGTGGGGAAAAAAATGGTAATCCAAACATCGTAACGGCGGATATTGATATCAGAGTTGGATGAGCTGATGTATGAGTCCAAGTGTTGCTGTACAACGATTTTCACAACCACCCACGTCCAGCTCCTCGCGACTCGTATTTAATTGATGAAGATATACTGTCTGTGACGCAGATGGATACACCATTGCATATGTGCGATGGACGACTCTGAAGGAAGGGATGAAGTGGATGAAGCGAATTGATGGTGCGAAATTCATGATGAGGGCAATAGGTCACCTTTATTCACGTTCCAATGTCAGTCAAGCAGGGGTGTCATCTGAAAAACCGACATAATATAAGACGAGTCTACTAAAATTACTGACAATCAGTCAGACAGCGAACTCAGAACCGCATCTAAATCAATTTTACAAACAAAAATATCCAGCCCTAATCACTTGAAACGTCTATGATATTGAAAGCTGGTACGTCGCTCCAGTCAATATCCACCCGTACCCCCTCGTCTTCTTCCTTCCCAACTACCGCATCCACGCCCTCTCTCATCCCACCCATCTTTCCACCCCCACCCCCAACGCCTATACTGCCAAAACGCGACACAAAATCCAAATACCACCCATCCCTCCTCTGCAACCCCAAACCCACCCAATACTCCGACAACGTCCAACAACGACGATTCCTGCCGCATTAGCAATACCTAGAACCACCAAAACGCCATAAAAAGCAAAGTGTGGTGTCAAGGGAGGTGGTACGGGAAGAGTGAGGTGCATCTCTGTCGCCGGAGTTGACATATGAGCCAAAGTGTCGGCAGGTCCACGTCGGCCGTGGCCTCCCACCATCACATTCCTCTTTCGTTGTGTCCCCCAACTACATGGCCTCCACCACACCTACCCCTCCTGAATCATAAGAACGGCAGCGTAAATGCGCTGGAATTGAATTGTGAGAGCTGCGCGGTGAGTGGTGAGGCGTTGAGTTGACTGGGGTGGCGACGGAAACGTATTCCTGAGAGGTCCAAACTCGTTTCTGATGAGCAAAACGACGCAGTAATGTGGACGATGTAGGCGTTATGTGGCGCATTGGCGAGACCTAGCAACAGCAAGCGACCATAAAAAGCAGGATGGAGTGTTGATGAAGGTGTTACAGAAGAAGTGAGCGTCGTCGGCGGAGTGCGGCCCGCTTGAGAACCCGACAGTCACCAGTAATGAGGGAGACCAACGACGACATTGACGAGGTGTCAGTTATCGTGTCGCTGTCGTTCATGATATGTTCATGATAGGCCGCTCTCGTCCTAGTGGTGAGTGGTAATTGTGGATTGTGGATACTCCCAAAGCGCCGAGTGTGTTGTTGGCCGACTAAGGCGACGGGAGCCGGTGGCACCTGGAGATGAGGGGAAAGAGGCTGAAGGGAGTGAAAACGTTGGGTGTGTCCAAGTGACTACTTAAGAATACAGCTGACGACACTGGAGTTGGATCTAAGGTTAGTTGAGGTCTGGTAATATTTGGAATGAAAGCAATCAACGATACCTGTGGTGCATTCTTTACAACTCTCCCTCCTTTGCATCACGATAACACCGCCAACATCCTCACAATCCACCTCCGTCACTCGTTGCTCCACCACAGCCCTCGCAAAACGCCAAAGAGTCACCTCAACCCGAGCTTCCTCCGCTATAGTCCGATATAAATCCCTGCAGAATTACGATATAAAGTCGCGCGTGTTTGTACCAGCGGTAGCGCTTGGCATCTTTCTTGCCTACACCCTTCAAAAGGTGGAGAAAGAAAGTGAATCTGACTTGTAATCTTGGTGGTGTATGAATTGCCAATTGAAGTTGAACACAGAGGGGCCGGGGAGCGATGGAAATAGGGGATTGGATGATCGCAGCGATGGCAGCGGGATGAAGGACGTGGATTAGTGAGGGTAGTAGAGGGATGACAGAGGCCAACAACGACGTTGCTTGATGATCTGTCAGTCATTGCGTTGCTAGAGCCGGTGGTGGTGGTGATATGTTCATGATAGGCCACTCTCGTCGTACTGGTGAGTGGTGATCAACAATTGCAACACTCCTGGTGGGCTATATGCGCTTTCAGCCAACCAAAATGGTGAGGTGATGGCTCGGATATCACCTTCAGGCGGCCACTGTGCAGGGAACAGAGGCAATAAAGAAAACGAGGGTGTTTGGGGCGATCAAGCTGGAGCGGAAGTTAGCATACACAACGATGCTGCGTGCAGTCGTATTACTCACAAAATATTATGCCATAACCACTTGAAACAACCATTGTATTGAACGTTGGGTCGCTGCTCCTATCATTCCCTCCATTCATCCCCTCGTCCTCCTCCTTCTCATCCACTTCCCTTGTATTCCCTTTCATCTCATTCTTCCATTCACCCCCACCCCAACTGCCAATCCTACCCAGACGCGACTCGACATCCAAATATCACCCCTCCCTCACTGTAACCCCAACCCCACCCAAAACTCCGACGACATTCAACAACGATGTTTCCTGAGGCATCGGTTACAACTAGGACCAGCCAGCTACCCTTAAAAGCATCATAAGGTGCTGAGGTTCGTGCTATGGGAGGAGTGAGAACCATCGTCGCCACCTGACTTGACTTATGAGCCAAAGTGTCTGCGTGTCCATGTCACCCGGTGGCCGGGGTCCAACAGCATTTCCTGCCGCAACGACGGCAGTTAGAGCGAGCGAATGACCATGAAAAGCAGCGTAGGATGTCGAGGGAGGTGTTGTAAGAGGAGTGAGGTCCATTGTTGGACTCTGGCTTGACTTATGAGTCTAAGTGTTGGCGTCCGGTTCGCCTGATGGCCGAGGTCTCCTCACACCAACACCTTCCATTTTCGTTTCCTCTCGCTCACAGCCAGCCTTTGACTACTCCTACCGCGCCTTAACTATAGAGAGGATAGCAGCATGAGCACGTTTGCACGAAATGGCTGAGGTCGGAGGATAACTGTCAGGTTGACCGGGGCGGCGACGACAACCATGCGGGTGATAGATGATAAGGTGCTTGAATGGTCGGAAAGTCGGAGATGATACGTGAGCGATATGATGACGAGAACAGAGTTTCGTTGGAAAGTCAGCACTAGGTGGCGTTGTGGAAAGGTGGAGGTAGATTGAGAGGGAGAATAAGCAACGGGAGCCCTAGAGGGGTCATCGGAAGTGAGGGGGGATGAATGGGGATGGAATTCAGAACGAACGGCGCAGGGAGTAATGGCGATGAATCGGTGGTGGGATGGTCCTGCCAACAGGAGTACGTTGAAGATGTGGTCCCGCCACAATCCCAGAGGGATGAGTGAGACCAGCAGCGATGTTTGATGAGACATCAGTCATCGCGTCACTTCCTTGGTACGTCGTATGTAGGGAGAAAGCGAGACCGTTGAAGCCGGGGGGTACAGAGTAGAAGTGGATTTAAAAACAACATCTGCGGAACGACAAGACCAGATCCGTAATGCATGCAGAAACTTGCATCGTCAGTATCGCCGGGCATAAGGTGAGGAGATGGCAGACATACCTTGTTTTGATATACCGTTGGCCGAGGGACACGTAGGCCTGAAGAAATTCTCGTCGTGTTGGGTGGTAAATGGTGGATGAAGCGAGCGTGCATTGCGGATGTAGTGGAATGTGGTCTGAAACTTAGCGATTAGTTAAAGCTTTGAAAGGTTGGTAACAAAAAATACCCACGGAAAACCAGATGAATAAGTTGAGGATCACCCGGGCGTGCATGTTCACTCAACAATCGCCGTGAGTACATGTTCCCATTTTGCTCTGTTGATTCTTGCAAAACCTCTATAAAAAAAGTCCCTGCCCGGCCAGAGGACAACCTTAGAGACGATGACGAGATCAGGGGTCAACCAATTCATTGAGAAAATAACAGATGAAATTGTGATATAGAAGTACACTGAAAATGACGAGCATAGGTTAGCAGGGAAGGTAAAACGATGACCTCATGGTACTCACAGAAAACTATGCTAAGCCATTTGAAATTCCAAAATACAGATCATCCCTGACACTGCGACTGACGTAGGTTGACCAGGTCACCTAGCAATCACCACCCAACCCACTTCAACCTACAGCCGCTTCTGAGGCATTCCTTTGTCCACAATCGACCATGAACGACAAATCAAAAAGTGAAAAACATAGAAAGAATGAGTTGACGAGGGATAGCAATGGTTCAACTTCGGTGCAGCGCAACGACCATGATGGTTTGGAACAAACCCTGTTGGGTTGACGGCTTGATGTCAATGATGAGTTCAAATACCGACAAACAATTTCCCGCTTGAAAGTCAAGTCGTCCCATCCACCTCCCCGCATTCAACATACTCTACGACCAAGACACGTAGATATGTCTTCTCTTCGTTCACATACCCTTTACCAGTCAGAGATCGACGTTCCTTATTTGCGTGATTTCTCGCTATTCTTTACTGACGTCATTGGTTCGTACTTGGGGAAGAGTGAACCCTGAGCTGAATCGGGTTGTGCTCCTGGGTGGCGGCGACGATGTCGATGGTCGATATCGAGCAACACAGGTGACAGAACATGCCAATAATTCATTGAAGTGACTGAATTTCTAGCCTAAGTGGAGTCCAGAGAGATGAGGTGGACAGAGACGAAGAGGCGACAGAGACAATGTTCCAGGTCGGCGGCAGCGACGCTGAGAAATGTAATGCGAGAAAACGGGATGGAGGATTGATAAATACAAACTATAATTTCCCCGTTATATTTCATCACTTCTCCCCTTGAAAGCTTTTTCAGAGCGCTTTAAAAGATTTTAGGTCTAACGCTTCCTTCGCTTGTTTCTCTCCCGGTCAGGAACCAATCTTCAAGGGGTATCGCCATCTCTCCAAGGTATTCCCTCCTTTTCGCATCTTCATCCCACACGACTAACCCCAGCACACGCACATGATTTTTAACGAGATATAAAGCCGGAAATCAAATATCGACACCACCCTTTCCTCATACAATCCTATGCATGCTCCGTATCAGTCGACATCGTTTCACTCTCACGGCCAACTTTAATTAACCCCGGCGCGCTTTACATTGGACCTTTTGAGCTACCCACGAGAGTGCTAAATTAGTAACCTGAGCGGGACCATGACAGGTAGTGTAAAACGTCAAGGTAAGTTTTACGAGAGGATGGGCTGAAGCGGCTCAAGTTCACATTGCCCAATCGCCAAGTGGTACACCACCCCTCTTTTCTTCCAATTCCTACCTTTCATCACTTCTACCACTCATTATTTCTATGGAATACGGCAGCGTGATCAGGTTGAAATGAAAGGCTGGGTACAAAGTGTTGGGCTCCCGCATTGGTACGGTTGGAGGTGGTGATCGTGTATGGTGGACGAGCAATATCGCGAGGTCGGTGATGATAGGTGAGTGATGCGCCGGGGACACAACAGTAGCCTGGTGCTGTAGAAACAGAAGAGGGTAAGGTAATAGGAAATGTGCATAAGGAGTGTCTATCCGGGAAAAACACATAGTGGGCTTGAGCTTTGACCAACATCACGACCAAAGCGTCTCACACTGGGCGACGATTAAAAAAGTCAGACCGCCAAACCAATCCAGTCCTCTGTTGGCCGCTCATCATAAGCGCTCACTATCTTCTCCATTCTCCTTAAAACGATAATTGTATCGAGATTCGGAATAAGTGCATTTTCGCAACCCGCGTCCCATGTCTAATTCACAGTCTGAAGTCTTTGGGATGCGATCACCTCGTCGACGCGGGTCGTACCTGGAGAAACAAAGAGGTCAGAGAGTGGCTCTACTCTTTGTGAGTAGCTGAGCGCAGGAGAAGTTAACCCAGCGTGAAGCGGGGTGGGGGAAAGCCGTGAGGCTTTGCGATCTGGACAGGCTCGCCTGATCCAGACTTTGAACTCATGGCGAGACGAGCCGCGAGAGGGTGGGTGGGATTAACACCGACGCTCTCTGATGGCTCGCTGCGTGAGTCTTCAGCCTGAAACGAAGCTGCATCCTGCCAGCATTTTTGGATTTTTGGGTGCTTCTCTGGCGACTCGGAAAATATGTGACATTGTGAAGCTGAGGATATACGTAGTAAAAGGGGGGGAATGAGCAGCTGTCCTGCGAAGCGCGATTGAGTACTTCTAAGCCTGCTGATAACATTAAGCAGTGAATGGTAATGTAGTGTGGAACTGGAATGGGATGATAAGTCTAGGAGGGAGAGGCGAAAGGTGATGCTACAGATGAGGATTAAGGTGGCTTGCTAGCCGCTATGAAAGTGGAAATCTACGAGTGGTGGTGTCGGGACGATGTGATGATGGTGCTTAAAATCTGATAGCCATGCGATGAATATGAGTGTCCGATGATGAGACTGATCCAAGGATGAGAGTCGGGTTGAGCCGTTCACTGGAGTCTAGTGATATGATGACAATGTATTATGATAGTTGGGGGCTCCGAGTTGGAGCAGCAAGTCCACGAAGTGGAGGGGAAGGTGGAAAAGAAAATGATGGATGCAGCTGTCGGTCGTGTCGGTGTTTTTCGAGGTGTGGAGGGTGGGATGAAAAAACGCGCAGCGAGTCTGCGGATACGACCGCCTGAGGTGATGGAGGTGAGAGGAATGATGTGGCAGTGTCACACCTCGACTGGCATCACTTCTCCCAAAGACGTCACCCTACCGCTTCGCTCATTCTTCGCTACGTTCTAGGCTTGGTAATGAGGCAAGTGCGTACCTCGCACTCGATGGCTTTTTTTTAGCCTCGCATCATTTCCAGAGATTATGAATTGTGACGTCCTTTCTAGTCATTATAAAATTCCTCACAATTTCTCATCCCTGTCCGAATAATTTTCGGATTCCAATGGACTTCGAGTGCGAATGCATAGACGGTCACTGGATGAAGCATGTAGAATGACTCGAGTCAATGGAGGGCGTAGTCGAGGTTGATATAAGGTAATTACAATGTAGCGACTTTGTTGATCCGCGGACTAGCTACAACGTAATGACTGAGTGTGATCCATGGATCGCCATGGATTTCCTACATTTTGGGTAACTACACTAAATAGTTATTTCATTAGATAGAATATAAGTGAATTAATTATTACTAGTAGGTGGGCGGGTTGGGTAGGGTGGATTTCCGAGTGAGCAGCGGGTGAGCTGGAATGGGTGGATTGGTAGTTTTCCAAGGGAATGGGAGGGGGGTAGCGGGTAGGTTGGGGTGGGTGGGTAGTAGTGGATTGGGGTGGATTGGGAGATTTCCGCGGAAATGGGGGGTGGTTGGGGGGTGGTTTGGGGTGAGTTTATTGTAGTGGATTAGGTTGGAGTGGGCACATTGGGGTGGGTGGGTAGTAGTGGAATAGGATGGATTGGTAGATTTCCGCGGAAATGGGGGGGGGGTGGTTTGGGGTGAGTTTATTGTAGTGGATTAGGTTGGATTAGATGAATTTACAAGGGAATGGGTAGGTAGGGATGGGGGGATTTTTATATTTCCGCGGAAATGGTGATCCAAAATTGCCCATTTCCGCAGAAATGGGGGAATTTAGAGATTTTTAAATGCATGGATTTTTATATTTCCGCGTCAATTGTTGAATTTCCGCGGAAATGGTGATTTGATTTGTAGATTTCCACATAAATAGTTGATTTGTGCATTTCCGCAGAAATAGGAAACATCATGCTTAACCCTTGGGTGCAAAGTTGCTGACCTGGACCCATACCTGAGGGTTACCTTACCCATGTACCCGCGGGTCTTCCACCCAAAATGAGCCCAACAACGTCCAAAACAGACATTTGTATTTTGAGCATATCTTGCTCAATTCTGGGCTGTTTCAGGTGCTCTTGGGCTTGTTTTGAAGCTCACAGGTATGCCGAGGCTGACCCATACCCGTACCCGTACCCGCGCCCAACCCAACCCAACACATAACCCATCTGGGTCACCATTTCCACGGAAATGATGGATTTCTGAATTTCAATGGAATGAAGAATCTGATGTAATAAACAGAATATTGATAACATGGAAAATCTACATGCAAAGGAATCTTGAAATCCAGTAGAATGATAAGCACATAAGTGTTGAGTGGGAGAAAAAGTGCACATGTCCATCTGTAGAAACAATGCCAGTATGAAGTACAAGGCTGAGAAAGAAATACTTGACTTACCTATGAACAGATATGGGTGCTATCCCTCCTAGCAAATAACCTTGAAAAGCTGACCCCTCCCTGTCAAGAACAGTGGAAACCACTTACAAAGACAAGGTATTGAGTGTCAGAAGAAGATTACATGTAATAACTGTAGACCAGGGAAACAAGATTAATGACTGAAAGACAATTGACACTGATTGAAATGGAAACAGAAACACTTAAATAAGATGAATGGTGAAATACCAAGGGAGGAGATCAGAGGTAACAAAGGAAACAATAGATTCACTAAAGGTAATCAAGTACATGTAGGCGCCATATTTATACATAGACTACTTATTGTACTTAAGTATGGGTCAATGCATATAAACAAGAGTATGGTTAAGGAAATAGGTCAGTGTATGCAGCTTGTTATGAACATAAAGGTATGAGCTGTTGTATTAGGGTGATGTCAGTGAATGAAGTGACAATAAAATAGAAAAGACAATAAAATGACAAGTAAACACGAAAGGAAAGAGTGGGCATTAGCCCAGGACATAAGTGAGAAGAGCAGAAGTTAAAGTACAAGCAAAGCTTGTGGTAGAACAGAAAGAGAACTATAAAAGAATAATGAGATGATCAGGCAGCACACGGCACATAGCCAATTTCAACAGTTGATGTATGCCAAGGTGGACATGTGCCTGTAGTTGTGCCCAATTCACATGTACTGTCACCATTTCTGCCCCATTCCACTGAAATTCAGAAATCCATCATTTCCGCGGAAATGGTGACCCAGATGGGTTATGTGTTGGGTTGGGTTGGGCGCGGGTACAGGTACGGGTATGGGTCAGCCTCGGCATACCTGTGAGCTTCAAAACAAGCCCAAGAGCACCTGAAACAGCCCAGAATTGAGCAAGATATGCTCAAAATACAAATGTCTGTTTTGGACGTTGTTGGGCTCATTTTGGGTGGAAGACCCGCGGGTACATGGGTAAGGTAACCCTCAGGTATGGGTCCAGGTCAGCAACTTTGCACCCAAGGGTTAAGCATGATGTTTCCTATTTCTGCGGAAATGCACAAATCAACTATTTATGTGGAAATCTACAAATCAAATCACCATTTCCGCGGAAATTCAACAATTGACGCGGAAATATAAAAATCCATGCATTTAAAAATCTCTAAATTCCCCCATTTCTGCGGAAATGGGCAATTTTGGATCACCATTTCCGCGGAAATATAAAAATCCCCCCATCCCTACCTACCCATTCCCTTGTAAATTCATCTAATCCAACCTAATCCACTACAATAAACTCACCCCAAACCACCCCCCCCCCCATTTCCGCGGAAATCTACCAATCCATCCTATTCCACTACTACCCACCCACCCCAATGTGCCCACTCCAACCTAATCCACTACAATAAACTCACCCCAAACCACCCCCCAACCACCCCCCATTTCCGCGGAAATCTCCCAATCCACCCCAATCCACTACTACCCACCCACCCCAACCTACCCGCTACCCCCCTCCCATTCCCTTGGAAAACTACCAATCCACCCATTCCAGCTCACCCGCTGCTCACTCGGAAATCCACCCTACCCAACCCGCCCACCTACTAGTAATAATTAATTCACTTATATTCTATCTAATGAAATAACTATTTAGTGTAGTTACCCAAAATGTAGGAAATCCATGGCGATCCATGGATCACACTCAGTCATTACGTTGTAGCTAGTCCGCGGATCAACAAAGTCGCTACATTGTAACTTCCCTACCTGTGAGGTTGTGGAGTGGTCTACCATTTGACTTGTTAGTATTTTCGCCCTCCCCAGTTCTCGGCTTCGCTCACTCCTTGACGCAACCCGACCATTCCCAACCTATGATCCCCTGATTCAATCGCTCAATTACTTACATCAATTCTGCTGCTGTGAATGTAATTCATACGGAGCGCAGCGCGCTTGGTTACTTCTAATGTTAGTCTCTTTTGGACTTGAACTTCATCAAAAGGAGTGCTACCCAAATCATCGATGATTCCCGGCTCCAACGACAATGACGAAAGAATGATGCCAATTAGTCTCAGATTTCCTGCCTTTCGGTTTACATTTTAAGACTTTCCTAATGCTCGCCGCCAGCTATAGTAGGTCCTCATATCTTGCTATCCACATGCACTTTAAATGCATTCCTCCCATGTTCGCATGAAAGAAATATCAGTTGACTTCGACATCGAGGCAGTCATTCAACATCAGTATTGAGGAATGTGGGCAGACACATAGCTGTCACTAGTGTGGCCGCAGCTCCGCTCCGTTCAGTTTCCGCTTGCTCACGCCGGTTTTCCAGTACCTGAAGCTTGAACCAGCTCTGGAGCTGTTTGATACAAGTTCGTTTATAGCTAGTTCAAGCTCAAACTGGTTCAGCTGTTAGCTCACAAAGAATATACCATATTTGGTAGATACGACATCAGAACTCAGATAATTCACCATTCGCCTCTGCTATAAGCGTATTCCTAAAAGCATTTGCATCCTCTGAGGCGCAACTGATTTCTCTAAGAGCAGCTACCTCCAAATATGCCTTGACCTCATCAGATGACATTCCGACAGAGAAATCAAGGCCGTGGCCCTGCCGAAAGGAAAACTTCAACATTTGCAAGGCTTCCATTAGGTGTTCACCAACATGGTTTCGTCGGTCAGTCATCATTTCCTTTGCAGAAGAAAAAACACGTTTGCAAGGGACTGCTGAACCTTGGATGGGCAAATAGTCAAGAGTGGCAAGAAAGAAGGTCGGATAATGAAGTTGATTTTCCTGTAAATTTAGAATTATCAGGTTAGCGTGAATATAACAAAAATAATATAACCTTTCGTTTCACCTGCCAAAAACGAAGGATAGATGTGCCACGAGACGAATCCAGTAGATAGACATTAATTTCATCATCGAGAGACTGTATGGAACTAACAGTGCTTCGCCCGCCACTGGTTCGTCGTTCCTCGCTGTCAGAGTTGAAAATAGCAGCCAGACGAGATGTGAGCGGAGCACGTCCAGAGGCTCCTGGTGCTGTACGGACCCGAGAACGGGATGGCGTGAACAGAGATGCAGTGGGAGGCTGATCGGAGCTCGCTTGAGCAATTTGGGTGTCCAACTCCATGCGTAATTGCTGAATACATCGGTCATAGTAAGGTTGGAGCTAAATAATTGTGATAAACATGACCATCTATCAAAACAGAGTAATTTTAAAAACATACCGTTTCCTTAAGCAAGCGCTTTGCGCCTGCAACTTTGTGAGGTGCAGAAGCTTCGAAATATGAAAGTTTGAGATCAGGGTTTAAAACTAGATAGAAGTTATGGAGTCATTATAAGCGCACCACATCAAATGCGGACATACCCATGGCAATGATATAAGCTGGGACATCTTGGATGCGATTGTAATAGTCTTGAAGCTTATTGATACCACGTTGAATGACTGAGGCCTCAGGACCCTGCTGATCCTCGTACTTGGCCTGTAGATCCTTCCATAATTGAGTCATGGTATTGAAAGACTTGATCGCAAAGCCCAATGTTGGTGTTTTCTCAGCTGATAGAGCCTGTTGAAATTCAAACGGAACCTAAACACAGATGAGAACATAATTAATGCGAATGAATAAATTGAAGATGAGGATTTTAGCGTCATTTTACCAGTAAGATATTCAAAGCTGTGGCTAAGGCATCCCAGTCATTCTCCTCAAGCCTGTAGCGAGCGAGCTCAGGAGACTCATTTGTGCGTAACATGGCATCAATAACCTATCACACCAACGACTTAGTCTACAATTTTATGAATAAAAATATCATGACTATACTGTTTCGAGCTCCAATGCCCTCAAAATCATGTAATATGTTGAAGACCAACGGGTATCGACATCTCGAAGAAGCTCAAGGTCAAGGTGATATGTCTTGGCGACTTGGGCAAAATGTTGACGGCGAAGGGAGGAGACACAGATCTAAATCAGCAAATTGCAAATTAGCACTGCATTCTCGTCTCTGACTCAAAGGCAGATATCACATACCACACGAATGAGACAGCGAAGCTTAGCGATGGGGTCACCATCCACGTCTTCAAGAGCAGAGGGTTGGGTGGGATCGTTGGATGGGCGGTCTTGCACATAATCAAGATTAGTAAGCGCACTGAGGACTGCTTTGCACGCGAGGTTGACAATGTGAGGGAAACATCTAGACTCAGAGAAGTTAATCATTCAGAGTCGGAGTCTGTTCAAATTATTCAACTACAAACCGTATTCACTGTTTTACATGGTTAAAAGGGATGTGTCGTCTGCGCATTTCAACCTCAAGAGACTCCATGAAAGTATCATTGTTGGACGCATTGTCGAGAGTTGTCCACCCAAGCTAAATAATTATGAGCATCAACATGTGACATGTGAACGGATATTTTGCAGGACAACGCATACCTTGTCAGCAATACCAATACGGTCCAAAATAAACAAAAACGCTTGCATGAGATGTTCACCCGTGTGTCGTCCAGGGACACGGTGGAAGCCAATTAAATCAGCTTGTAGATCAAGTTCGAATTGCACACCATCTGGAGTATTGATCTCCTTGGATTGTATCCAGTGCGCTGTAACAGCCATGAATGGTGCCAAGCTTGGATCACTCCAGAGGTCCATTGTCGTTGAAATCTTTCCCATTGCATTCTGCACATTATGTCAATAAAACCCTAATATATATATAACAACAAAGCCATACCTTCATCTCATCTTCGAGTGAGTCCAGATGTTTGGTCCAAATATCAGAAAGGCGACTGCGAATCTTTGTACGATGGGGGATGTCAGAGTCCGTAAGCTCCTCGCGAAGCATCAGAAAAATGCGGCGGAGGTGCGGGCTCTCAATAACCCTCAAGGACTACAGGAACAACATGTTAATATGGAAATCAATACAGAAGAACTAATCATGAACGAAAACCAACCTGATCATCAGCAACAATAAACTCCACAATTGCATCGACAAATGCCTCCGGAGAGAATGCTTGCCTATCTGGCATAGATGGATTGCGTGGATTGGCTGTGGTACCCCTTCCTTTCCGTTGGCGATATTCGTTGATGGTTGCCTGAACACCTGGGACAATAATTGGTATCTTGAATTTATCACAGGCGTCAACCCAATCTTCAAGATGTGCGCTTGCAAGGTGTTTCCGCATGGGAGTGGTGCCTGTTCCCAGTCCGAAGGATGTGATATGAACTTCTTCATTTTCTTCGTTGTTGTCTGTCGTCGCAGATGTGGTATGCTTAAGCCTACAAATGTCGAGTGTTGTAAAGATGATGGAGCATGAGTGAAGGTGATTAAAGTACGTACTGACAAAAAATGCATTCACGCCAAGTCCCGACCTGCTTATAGAAAGTCCAAACATCCCTTGCAGATAATGCTTTGGGGGCAGAGGAACGGCCTGGAGCCTGGCGGGGAGACATGCGGCCAACACGATGGACACTATGACGTCCATTTCTCGGCGAACCGCGTGATTGCTCTGAGGGTGCATTACTGGTTCGATGACGGATTCCAACCTCAGCAATGGGCTGTCCATCACCAGATTCGGAGTCGCTTGATGCAAATGCAACATGATCGGACTGAGGGCGGGAAGGGGTTTCGAACGGGTTTCCGGGACTGTTTATGGCACCAGCAACTAAAGTGAAGAACAGAGAATCTCAGAATCAACGTCATCACCAAATGTATTAGACATACCTGCTCCTTGCAGACGAGCTGGAGTCTCTACAGTAATGGTTGATGCTACAGCAACGTTCACCAATGGAGATGCAGGTGCAGTGGGAAGCGGCTCTTGGAGCATTGGAACGGTGACGCGATTGACATCCTCTGTGTCGGCAGAGGGATTCGCAGGAACACGGGTGTGGTTATGTCGACTGGTACCTCCCTCCTGAGCTACTTGCTGACCAGGTGCTGAATGGAATAGTAAGGAAAACGTCGAGCTGATTGGGAAGAATGAAGTGCTTACCTTGGAGTTGGAATGTGATTTGTGCTGCACCATTTGGAAGTGCTGTTGTTGTAGATCGAGTGTTGCAGCGTCTCATGACTAGGATTTGAGTTGAAACTGGGGTTTTCGTCGTGCTCAGCGAGCTTTTATAAGCCGCTAACTCTTGAGCTGATTAGTTGCGGGCAGGGTAGCCAACCAATCCCATCAGCTTGTTGAGCGGTGAATAAACAATTCGGCCTTAAATCGATAAAAAGGCAGAAAAATGCAGCAATTTCAGTGGAATGGAAGCGAAGAACTTGAAAATGGTCAGTTCAATGCTTTGGATGGAGGGCGGATGACCTGACTCACCAGCGGCGCTCCACATTCCTATTGCGTCGTGCAGTGACCACCTCTACCCTGCAAGTTGCAACGGTCATAAGCAAGAAACTTCCGCCCATAGAGTGGAATGGAATACAGTTGGAAGGGGATGTTGCCTTTCGATATGCTGTTTCTGAAGGCCAATCGGTGGGGTTGTCGAGACTGGTGATGACAGTGAGCCAGGTGAGGTGAATATTCCAGGAACTGTACCTTATGTATTTATTCAATGTCTCCAGATGGAGGAGATGGAAGAACGGATATTCATGCTGGATCCTGCAATAAAAAGTAGGATTAAGTGAAGTGGAGGTTCCCGGGGTGGTGGTTGAGAAGACAAAGAGGTTTAACACAAGTTCGACACGAACTTGTGTAAGATACATGACGATTGATCAGAAGGGTGACGGGAATCTCACGGTTAGGAAATGAAGGTGCTAATTTGTGAATCAGCTTCTACATGTGTATAATGCTAAACGCATTATACCTCAACATGCTTAAGAGGCCGTCGGTGAAGCAATGTACTTAAATTTGAGGAAATGTGGTGGACTAGAAGACATGTTGACTCTGCCTGTATCCCTTCCTATAACAGGGCAAGAACCCTTAGCTCGACCAGTTCAAATCAGGGATAAACTGGTCTGAAACCGAGCTGGACTACAAATGATGTTGAGCTGTCAATACCAGACCGGCTCGGTTAATTGTGGCTTGGCTTCGGTCTGGAGCCCGCTCTGAGCAAACCAACAGCCACACTAGCTGTCACCTCAATCCTATTTGAATTGATGTCTGGATCTGATAAGATGAAATTGGCATGCTGTCAGCAACACGCGGACTGCAGCTGGGAAAATCACACCAACGTCTCTCAACATTGAACTAGAACCATCTTCTTGCCTTTCCTATCTCAGATTAGTACCATGTCGACCACCAGAGCAGAATATAATAATCTCAAAGTCAGAGGTCCTATAAGCATCAGATGTGTAACTCCAGAAGACGTTAAAGGGGAATCATTGTTGGTTTACCTGTATGTTGCATTTAAAATCCCACTCATCTTGAATAGCAATGCTCACAAGACTACTCATTCCTCAGTCTCATGGGTCCAACTGGATCTGGGAAGAGTGCTGTAAGTATAATTTCACTGCATTCATATGTTTTGCCTTCTTACCAATATCTCACCTTGAAAAACTGGCTTTTGTTCCTCCCCAGTTCATTGAGTCGCTCTCACCAGGTCACAAACTAGATATTTCAAAGGATTCACTTGAAAGTGTCACCCAGGATGTTGTCTGCTATCGAGTTGTCAGTTTGACTTGCTCTGGATGGAATGTTATACTAGTGGATACACCTGGCTTTCTAGATACCAAGATGTCTGAAAGCCGGATAACCAAGATGATCACAGAGACATTGGATGGTTTATGGTATGTTTTTAATTGTTCAACAACTCAATTGACAATGTTCTTATTCTCAATGGTGCTTCTTGTTAGTCAATCTGCTGCATCAGTTGCTGTAATCATCCTTTACTTCCAACCCATCACTGATATACGCATGGGAGGCTCAAAAAGGGATGCAGTCAAGCTTCTCAGAGCATTTGCAGAGTCATTTGAAGCTGAAGGAATCAGTGTGGTAACCACAATGTGGAATCAGATTTCATCCCCAGAGAAGATGGAGGATGCCAATCATCGGCTTAGCAATTTGCAAAAAGAAATATTTGTGGTAGGTGGTTTACATTTCTACAATGAAAATGTAATTTATTATTTCAATAGGAGTCTGATACACTTATCATCAATGTCACTCAGTTTGAGTTTTCCCATGGATCTGCACTGTCAATCCTAGACAAGGTATGGGGTGGATGGACTCATCGTCAAGATGAATTACAGAGGATTAGTCCTCAATACCAATCCCTCATCCACAACAACCTCCTTGAGCGCATCAGCAACACTTGCCAACAACTTCTTACACTTGCAGACGACAAACAGAGTGCAACCACCCCTGGAAGAGAAGATCCACTTCTTCTTGAGGTTGTACTCAGGGATGAGAAAGTGGCATTAGGGGCCCTTCAGTCATTTTTGGATGATCTATATGAGATTGACCCAGAGAGTTGCTCCTCACCTTTTCCCCAAGAGAATGTCCCTCAATCCCCACCTCCAGCCTCACCTCTGTCTCCACCTCCACCTCCCTTTCTATCATCATCCCCATTCCCACCCAATAAAAAGTCCATGTCTGCACATCTCAAAGGTGTGACCTCACACCTGAAAAAAATATTCAAAAAGCCTTAGTTATTTTCTGTTCCACCATACAATCTCAAATGCTACTATGATTTCTTATGCAGTCATATTCCCATCTCATCCTGTTACTCTATCAAGCCTATGAAGTCATGTATTTTTGCTTTCTTCTCAATTCATATACATTTCCATTCTTGTGCCCTTGTTTTCTCCAAATTTATGGTTGTTGTATCTGCTTGCATGATATCTTCATTAGAGCATGTTAGACTTGAGATCCAGAGGTGAGACTCAGACAAGACCAAGGTCTATACATGTGATGGTTGAGTTTTCCAGATGTGGTCAACAATGCCATTGACAGCATGAACAATACAATCACATGTAAGTACCTTTCCATCAGCAGATTTTTTTCACTAGGCAGTTATTGTCTCATCCACTACTCCACTTTTGATATGGAATGGCTTTATGAACAATACCTGTGGTCCATCTTTGACAACTCCCCTCTCCTTCCATTCACAGTAATCATTCCCTGCTCCACTCTGCTATATGTCTCTTACAAAGTGCCAAATGTTCACTCTAACCAATATTCCCCTACCAGGTGCATGCTGCTACAAGAGCCACAGAATGTGAGACAAATGGATGATCTCAGCGGAGAGGACAAGAAGTGGGACAAAATGGCTCTTAGTGGGTATTGGGAGGTGAGGATAAACATCATAGGGTTCAAAGTTGCATGCAAGAGTGACAATCACTTCCCGGAGCATTCAAAGGCAAGTGAGAGTGGACAGTAACCAAATGATGATACTACACAAAGATGAGTACACTGAAAACAAGAAATGCAGGTCAGCCAAGGCTTGTAAAAACACAAGCTAATTGTACTTGCATAATCCTATTCTAAAACACTCAGAATGCAGAATATACATCCCAGTTGTGTTGACTGTGCCTGTTCTGTCGGTTACCTTTTCCCTCTAGTTAATTCCTTCATGTAGTAATGTTCACATTTGGTGTAAGGATGTTGTCAAGTACACATTTGAATATATAGCAGGCTGAATTATATGTATTTGGGTGGGTGAGTAGTGGTTGTACTGAGGGAATGCAGATGATAAACTGGGTGTTCAAATGAATCTATGTGATCTGTGACGCAGTTGGGTACACCTTCACATCTGCAAGATGATTGATCAAGACTCAAGAGTGCTAGTGAGCATTATGAGCTGGATTGGTCGGGTGCCTCGAGAAGGAATGAACTCGATGAAATGAGTTGATACACGCAATCGGTCACTCCAACTAACATTCATATGCTAGTCAAATAGGAAATTTATAACAAAACGGATATAATATGAAACACATCCCCTAAAATTACTAATGATTGTTCAGAATGCAAACTCGTGAAAAGATATGAGCCGAGTGTTACTTACTAAAATATTCTGCCCTAACCACTTCAAACGACCATTGTGTTGAACACTGGTCGTTACTCGTGGCGTTCCCTACCTGCACCCCCTCGTCCACCTCCTTCCTAACCACCCCTTCCATATCCCCCCACATCCCACACATCTTTTCGTCCCCATCCCCAACCGCCAATCCTCCTCAGACACGGCTAAATGTTCGAAATATCGCCCCACCCTCTCTGCCACCTAACACTCCGACAACATCCAACAATGACAATTCCTGCCACATCGGCGACACCCAGGACCAGCAAGCCACCCTGAAAAGCAGCATCAGGTATCGATATTTGTTGTATGGAAGGAGTGAGAGCCATTGGTGGAACTTGCCTTGACTTAGGAGCCTAAGTGTCCCCGTGTCCACGTCGCCTGATGGCAAGGGTCCAACAGTGTTTTCTGCCGCATTGGCGACAGTTAGAGCGAGAAGATGGTCATGAAAAGTAGCATAGGATGTCCAGGGAGGTGCTATAGGAGGAGTGAGGCCCATTTCTGGACTCTGGCACGACTTGTGAACCAAAGTGTCGTCGTGTCCACATCGCCTGATGGCCGAGGTCTCCTCACATCAACACCTTCCTATTTCGTTTCCTCCCCCTCAACAACCTGTCCTGTCACTGATCCGAACATGCCTGACCGTATGCAGGGCGAGAGCGCGAAAACTTTGAGTGGGGTGACTGAAAGCGGAGTGTTGTCGGGTTGACGAGAGCGGCAACAGTAACCACACGGGTGATAATTGATTCAGACGGAGATGATGGAAAGAGAATTTCGTCGATAAATTAGCACAGGGTGGCGCTTTGGAGGTCGTAGAGGTAAGTAGATGGAGGAGAGAGTAACGGGAGCGCTAGAGGGGTGGTTTGGAAGTGAGGAAGGGTGGATGGGGCCACATAACTTTCCTGGCCTAGGAATTGAAAATGAACGACGCAAGGGGTGATGGAATGGCATTGGTGGTAGGATGCTCGCCCTGACGGGAGTGAGTTGAAGGTCGTCTGGCATGGTCGCAGAGAAAGAGGGAGACCAACAGCCATGTCTAATGACGCGTCAGTAATTGCGCCGCTTTCGCCTGTTGAAGTCAATGGTTACAGAGTGCAAGTGGATTTAACTGTGCGACGCTGGAACTGAGTAGGTTAATTGATGTCTGCTGAGATTTGGAACGCAACAGAGCGATACTTATTGATGATGGCCTCAACTTGCGGATGTGCCCAGGTTTTACTATCTCCCCTCAATCATCATCCATAATGCTGTTCGCCGACTACAGCATCCCCACACCCTCACGATCCCTCTCCACTCGCTGGGTTCTCTCATCAAAGGACAGCTACCAACCCTATCAACTTTTTCATCGCGCTTCAACACAAACATCTGTGGAACAATGAGACCAGATGCAGATCGCACGCAAAAAATTAATCTAGGTATTTTCAGTATCGTCACATATATAACGGGGAGAAGGCATACATACCTTGTTTTGACATATCATTGACTGAGAGACACGCAGCGTTAATCTCATCTCATTGTATTGGTTGGTAAATCGTGAATGAAGCAAGTGTGGTGGTGGATGTGGTGGAAGGCGATCTAAAGGTCACAGTTTTAGGACATTAAGTACGAAATGGAGGAGAGAAAAACTGACAAAATATTATGCGACTCGCGTGTTCTCCCAACCCTCTTGCACTCTAAAACCGCTACAAGCGGAGGACCTGGAAACGAAAATGAGAAATAGTGGAGATAAATCCATGGTGGGGATGAAAGAAAGAGGGTTTCGATATTTAATGATCAAGAAGGGACGCCAGAGGAGTTCTTTCTTCACATAGAGTTAACGAGCAAATGAGGGGAAATGACATTTGCTATAAGAAGTACACTGAAAATGACGAGTCTATGGTAGGTCAGTCAGGGAAGGTAAAAAAGGGAATGATGGTACTCACATAAAACTACATTAAGCCACTTGAAAATACAGCATACACATTCCGTCCACTATGGGCCTTTGCCCCAAAACCGACACGTCGTAGTCTGCAGACAAAGACGGCCAGAGCCAATCCTCTTAAACACATCATGCACAGTATTTCGTCATCAGCCTCTGGCAAACAAGAGAGAGATAGAACAGAGGCCGAGATGAGATATAGAGATTGTTGACCTCAGGCTCAGCGCGACTCTGATGGTGGTTTGCGAACAAACCCTGATGAACGGCGTTGAGGGCTCGGTGCAGAATTCAAATACCAATATGTAAATAATTTCCCACAACCTGCCGATATTTTGGGAGGCGTCGACATTCGTTGAACACAATCCTCCACCAAATGCCTCACTTTAGCTATGAATTCTTCATATCCCTGTACTCGTCGAACCGCTTTCCCTCATATACCATGCTCAATACGATGATCAATATTGAAACATTACATTTACTCTGATCTATCTCCCATTCCGCACCTATTGCTACCGGACAATGCTCCAGTACGAGTAGACAATACGTAGTTGCAAAGCTAGTCCCGAACACAGACTGGGAATGCGCGTGTCTCGACGTCAGAGTGCAATTATTCGGCGTCAATTGCAAGGTGCAGGTGGGATAACACGAAAGAGAGAGGGAAGGGAAGATGCAACGGCCTGTATGTATCGCTCTGGGAAATCCTGAGTGGGAATATTGGAGACATATTGTCGGGTAACTCATATGGAAAGTGCTGTCAATCTCACAGAAAGTGTATTCAAAGAGCGATTTAGAAAGAGAAAAAGAAAGCAGAAACGGAATAACATTCCAAATGACAATCACAGCCGTCAACACAGGTCAAGTGCCATAATGGGTAAAACAGCCAGATGATAATGAGGCGTCGTCGAATAATAGCGGACCTGGGATTCAAGGTTGTGAGTATCGTAAATGGACTGATCCATGCTCTATCGTAATGGTCATCCTATCCCGACGTCGTAGGAGAGCGGCTAGAATTTTTCACACCTGAGACGCTAGCCATCAACCGTCCCCCATCTGGACATTGTGAATTCCTCTTCCTGATATGCTCTTCCAGCGCGTGTTATTGTTATCCTTTTTCATCCCGTGGAATCCCTACCCCTCAACCTCATTATTATCTCAGGTCATCCAAGCTTTACTCATTTATCCGGTAGTACTTGATTGATGAATAAATACTATCCGTGACGCAGATGGATGCACTGTTGAATATGCGCGATGGACTACTATGAAGGAAGGGATGGAGTAGATGAAGTGAAGTGAGATTCATGATGAGTGCAGTCCATACTGATTAACGTCCCAAGGTGAGTCAAACAGGAATGTCATTTCAAAAACCGATACATATAACACAAGTTCATTAGGAATACTGACGATCAGTCAGAACGCAGACTTAGAATCGGATATTGGTTAAATTTTACTCACCAAAATATCTAGTCCTGAACACTTGACATGTCTGTGATATTGAAGACTGGTACGTCGCTCCAGTCAGTATCCACCCACACCCCCTCGACTTCTTCTTTCCCAACTACCTCCTTCCTGCCCACTCTCATGCCGCCCAACTTTCTACCCCCACCCCCAATGCAAAACGGACCCAGAAGCGACTCAAAATCCAAAATACCACCCCTCCCTCCTCCGCAACCCTAAACCCACCCAATACCCCGACAACGTCCAACAACGACGATTCCTGGCACATCGGTGATACCTAGAGCCACCAAAACGCCATAGAAAGCAGAGTGGGGTGTCAAGGGAGGTGGTACAGGAAGAGTGAGGTCCATCTCTGTTGCCGGAGTTGACGTATGAGGCAAAGTGTCGGCAGGTCCATGTCGGCCGTCTCCTCGCACCATCACTTTCCTCTTTCGTCTTGTTTCCCCAAAAAACATGGCCTTCTACCACACCTACCCCTCCTGGACCATAATAAGAACGTCAGCGTAAATGCACTGGAATTTAATTTTGAGAGCTGCGTGGTAAGTGGTGGGCCGTTGAGTTGGCCAGCGTGGCGACGGCAACGTACTCCTGATAGGTCCAAACTCGTTTCTGATGAGCAAAACTACGCAGTAATGTGGCTGATGTAGGCGTTATGTGGCGCATCGGCGAGACCTAGCAACAGCAAGCGGCCATAAAAAGTAACGTAGGGTGTTGGGGGAGGTGTTACAGAAGAAGTGAGCGTCATCGACGGAGCGTAGCCCGACTTGAGACCCCGACAGTCACCAGTAATGAGGGAGACCAACGGCAATGATGAGGTGTCAGTTATCGTGCTGCTGTCATTCGTGATATGTTCATGATAGGCCACTCTCGTCGTACTGGTGAGTCGTGATTATTGATTGTGGGTACTCCCAAAGCACCGAATGTGTTGTTGGCGGACTAAGGCGACGAGAGTCGGTGGTACCTGGATATGAGAGCAGAGGGGGTGAAGGGAGCGAAAGCGTTGGGTGTGTCCAAGTGGCTACTTGAGAATACAACTAACGGCGCTAGAGTTGGATCTAAGGTTAGTTGAGGTCTGGAAAGATTTGGAATGGGATTAATGAACTATACCTGTGGTGCATCCTTTACAGCCCTCCCTCCTTCCCATCGCAATAACACTCCCAATGTCCTCACAATGTGCCTCTCTCACTCGTTGCTCCACCACACCTCTCTCGCAAAACGCCAAAGAGTCACCTCAACCCGAGCTTCCTCCGCTATAGTCCAATATAAATCCCTGCAGAATTGCGATATAAAGTCGCGCGTGTTTGTACCAGTGGTAGCGCTTGGAATCATTCTAACGCATCGCCAATGTCTACACCGTTCAAAAGGTGGAGAAAGAAAGGAAATCGTCTTGGTGGCGTATGAATCGCCAATTGAAGATGAACACGGAGGTGCCAGGGAGCAATGGAAATGGGGGGTAGAATGATCGCAGCAACGGCAGCGAGATGAAGGACGTGGATTAGTGAGGGTCGTAGAGGGATGATGGAGACCAACGACAACGTCGCTTGATGTGTAAGCCATCGCATTGCTGGAGCCAGTGGTGGTGATACGTTCACGATAGGCCACTCTCGTCGTACTTGTGAGCGGTAATCAACGTTTGCAACACTCCTGGTGGGCTATATGCGCTTTCAGCCAACCAGAGTGATGAGGTGATGACTCGGATGTCGTCCTCAGGCAGCTACTGTGTAGGGCAGAGAGGTAGTAAAGAAAACGAGGGCGTTTCGGGGCAATCAAGTTGGAGCGGAAGTTAGTAGACACAACGATGCTGCGTGGAGTCGTATTACTTACGAAACTACGTTGCCACAACCACTTGAAACAAGCATTGTATTGAATAGTAGGTCGCAGCTCCTATCATTCCCTACATTCACCCCCTCGTCCTGCTCCTTCTCAGCCAGTTCCTTCGTATCCGCCTTCGTCTCATTCTTGTTGTCACCCACCCCAACCGCCAATCCTACCCAGACACGACTCCACATCCAAATATCGCCCCTCACTCACTGTAACCCCACCCAAAACTCCGACGACATTCAACAACGACGTTTCCTGAGGCATCGATGACAACTAGGACCAGCAAGCTACCCTTAGAAGCATCACAAAGTGCTGGGGTTCGTGCTATGGGAGGAGGGAGAACCATCGTTGCCGCCTGTCTTGACTTATGAGCCAAAGTGTCCGCGTGTCCATGTCGCCCGATGGCCGGGGTCCAACAGCATTTCCTGCCACAATGACGACAGTTAGAGCGAGAAAATGACCATGAAAAGCAGCGTAGGATGTCGAGGGAGGTGTTATAAGAGGAATGAGGTCCATCGTTGCACTCTGGCTTGAGTTATGAGCCCAAGTGTTGGCGTCCAGGTCTCCCGATGGCCGAGGTCTCCTCACATCAACACCGTCCATTTTCGTTTCCTGCCGTTCACACTCAGCCTTTCACTACCCCTACTCTGCAGAGTGAAAAGGTTGAACGGAATGACTGAAGGCGAGCGTTCAATTATCGGGTTGAACAGGGCGGCGACGGCAACGACGCAGGTGATAGGTGGCTATGTGCTTCTTCTGAGCATAAAGGGGAGTTGGAGATGGCACTTGAGTGAGATGAGGACCAAAGCAGAAGCTAGTACTGGGTGGCGTTGTGGAAACCGTAGAGGTAGGTTAACGAGGAGAATAAGCAACGGAAACCTTAGAGGGGTCGTTGGAAGTGATGGAGGGTGGATGAGGATGAAATTCAGAATGAACAGCGTAGGCAGTAATGGCAATGAGTCGGTGGTGGGATACTCCTGCCAACGAGAGTACGGTGAAGATATGGTCCTGGTATAATCCCAGAGGGATGAGTGAGACCAACAGCCATGTTTGATGAGGCATCAGTCATTGCGTCGCTTCCTTGGTACGTGGTGCGTAGGGGAGAAAACGAGACCGTTGAAGCCGGGGCGTACAGGTAGAAATGGATTTAAAAACAAACATCTGGGAAAGACGAGACCAGATCCATAATGCATGCAGAACACTAGTATCGTTAGTATCGCTGGGCATAAGGTGAGGCGACGGCAGACATACCCCATATTGATATACCGTTGGCCGAGCGGCACGTTAGACTCAAGCCCTTCTCGTCCTGTTGGGTGGTAAATGGTGGCTAAAGAGAGCGCGCATGGTGCGTGTAGTGTAAGGTGGTCTGAAATTCAGGAATTAGTTACAGCTTTAGAAGGATGGTACAAGTAATACGCGAGGAAAACCAGATGAATAAGTCGAGGACAAACTGGGCGTGCGTGTTCTCTCAACAATCCCAGTGAGTACATGTTCCCAGTTCACCGTCTTGCTTCGCGCAAACCCTCTGAAAAAAGTCCCTGCCCGGCTAGCAGAGGACAACCTTAGCGACGATGACGAGATCACAGGTCAACCAGTTCATTGAAAAAAAACAGATGAGATTGTGCTATAGAAGTACACTGAAAATGACGAGCCTAAGTTAGCTGGGAAGTAAAACGACGACCCCATGGTACTCACATGAAACTATATTATGCCATTTTGAAAGTCCAAAACGCACATACCCTCCATCATCGTCGCCTACACTGCAACGACATCGGCTGACCAGGCCACCAGCAATTAACCCATCCAACCCACTTCAAACTACAGCGCTTCTAAGGCATTTCTTCTTCCACAGTCGACCACGAACGCCCTATTCAAATGTGAAAAGTAGAGAAAGAATGAGGTGACGAGGAATAGCAACCATTCAACTCAGGTGGAGCGCGACGACCATGATGGTTTGGGACAAACCCTGTTGGGTTGACGGCTTGATGTCAATGATGAGTTCAAACACCGACAAACAATCCCCCACTTGTGAGCACATCCACCTCCCCGCCTTCAACATAACTCCCCGACTACGACAAATTCATCTCAGTATGTCTTCTCTGGATTTACATACCTCGATAGTCAGAGGTCGATGCTCTTCATTCGCCTGATTTCTCGCTATTCTTTACTGACGTCATTGGTTCGTACTTGGCGAAGAGTGAACCTACGTGAACCTTGAGCTGAATCGGATTGTATTCCTGGGTGGCGGTGACGATGTCGATGCTCGATATCAAGCAACACAGGTGACGGAATATGCCAACAATGGATTGAAGTGAGCAAATTTCTAGCCTAAGTGGAGTCCAGAGAGATGAGGTGGACAGAGACGAAGAGTGGACAGAGACAGTGTTCCAGCTCGGCGGCGGTGACGCTGAGAAATGTAATGCGAGAAAACGGGATGGAGGACTGATAAATACAAACTATAATTTCCCCGTTATACTTCATCACTTCCCCCTTTGAAAGCTTTTTCAGAGCGCTTTAAAAGATTTTAGGTCTAACGCGTCCTTCGCTTGTTTCTCTCCCGGTCAGGAACCAATCTTCAAGGGGTATCGCTGTCTCTCTGAGGTATTCCCTCCTTTTCGTATCTTCATCCCACACCACTAACCCCAGCACACGCACATGATTTTTAACGAGATATAAAGCCGGAAATCAAATATCGACACCACCCTTTCCTCATACAATCCTGTGCATGCTCCGTATCAGTCGACATCGTTTCACTCTCACGGCCAACTTTAATTAACCCCGGCGCGCTTTACATTGGTTCTTATGAGCTACCCACAAGAGTGCTAACTTGATAACCTGAGCGGGATCACGAAAGGTGGCGTAAGACGATAAGGTAAGTTTTACGAGAGGGTCGGCTGAAGCGGCTCAAGTTCACATGGTCACCCGGTCGTGGTACATCCCCCCTCTTTTCTTCCAATTCCTATCTTTCATCACTTCTACGACCCATGATTCCTATGGAGTACGGCACCGTGAACGGGTTGAAATGGAAGGCTAGGTACGAAGTGTTGGGCTCCCGCAGTGGTACGGTTGGAGATGGTGATCGTGTATGGTGGACGAGCAATATCGCGAGGTCGGTGATGATAGGTGAGTGATGCGCCGGAGACACAACGGTAGCCTGGTGCTGTGGAAACAGAAGAGGGTAAGATAACAGGAAACGTGCATAAGCCGGGAAAAACGCATAGTGGGTTTGGGGTTTGACCAACATCACGATGAACTCATCTCACATGAGTAACCAGGGAAAATATAGACCCGCTAACCCAATCCAATTCTATCCTCCATTGGCTACTCACCATAAACTCACATTACGTTCTCTATTCTCCTTGAAATGATAATTGTATCAAGGTTCGGAATAAGCTCATTTTCGCAACCCGCGTCCCAGTGTGGAGATGACGCAAGTGGGTAGGCCACACTCGACGTCTTTTCTTCACGCCTCGCATTATCTCTGGAGATTATGGATTCCGAAGTCCTTTCTAAACGTCGTAAAATTCCCGTACCGCGTTTGACTAATTATCAGATTCCGAAGGACTTCGAGTGCGAATGGATAGTGGGTAACTGGATGAAGCAGATAGAATGACCCGAGTCAATGGAGGGTGTAGTCGAGGTTGTGAATATCGTACCATTGGACTTGTTAGTGCTGTCGCTTTCCCCTGTTCTCGGCTTCACTCACTCTTTTACGCCGCCCAACCATGCCCTACCTACGATTCCGCTCATTCAATCGTTTAATCTTACCCCGTGCCTATTGGGATACGTAATTCATACTGAGCGCAGTGCAGCGCGCTGGACTACTTCTAATGTTAGTCTCTGTTGGACTTCAACGCTACCAGAATGATCAACGATTCGCCGCACACAACTACGGCGATTGCAACACCATCCCAAATAGTCCCAAGTCCGCACTATTTCCGCTTTGTATTTTTGTGAGGTTCGCCTCCAATCATAGCGCCCAAATCATACTATTCAGGCGCATTTTAAATATGTTCTGCGCGCAATTGTAGGACTGCAATGTGGCATGGTAAACATATCTGTTGGCTTCAAGATTTAGGCGATTGTCAAACATTGGCATCGGTACCGAAGACTGGTAGCAGACACGTACCTGTCATATCGGTCTCATTTTTCTGAAATTGATGTCCAGATCTGATAAGATGGAATTGGCATGCTGTCAGCAACACGCGGACTGCAGCTGGGAAAATCACACCACTGTCTCTCAACATTGAACTAGAACCATTTCCGTGCCAAGTTTCATATCTCAGATTAACACCATGTTGACCACCAGAGCAGAATATCCGCATCTCAAATTCTTGGACCCCATAAGTGTTGTACCTGTAACTCCAGAAGACGTTAAAGGAAAATATGTCATAGTTTACCTGTATGTCCTGTTTATAATTCCAGTCATCATGAATAGCCATGCTCACAAAAACTACTCATTCCTCAGTCTCATGGGTCCAACCGGATCTGGGAAGAGCACTGTATGTATAATTTCACTACATTAAAATATTTTGCCTTCTCACCAATATCTCACCATGAAAAACTGGCTTTTGTTCCTCCCCAGTTCATTGAGTCGCTCTCACCAGATCACAAACTAGATATTTCAAAGAATTCACTTGAAAGTGTCACCCAGGAGGTTGTCTGCTATCAAGTAGTCAATTTGATGTGGCATGCATGGAATATTTTGCTAGTAGATACCCCTGGCTTTCTTGATACCAAGATGTCTGAAAGCCGGATAACCAAAATGATCACAGAGATATTGGATGGTTTATGGTATGTTTTTAATTGTTCAACAACTCAATTGACAATGTTCTAATTCTCAATGGTGCTTCTGGTTAGTCAATCTGCTGCAACAGTTATTGTATGCATCCTTTACTTCCAACCCATCACTGATATACAGATGGGAGGCTCAAAAAGGGATGCAGTCAAGCTCTTCAGAGCATTTGCAGAGTCATTTGGAGCTGATGGGATTTGTGTGGTAACCACAATGTGGAATCACATTTTATCCCCCACAAAGATGGAGGATGCCAATCAACAGTTGAGTGATTTGAGAAATGAAATATTTATGGTAGGTGGTTTACATTTCTACAATGAAAATGTGATTTATTATTTCAATAGGGGTCTGATACAATTCCAATCGATGTCACTCAGTTTGAGTTTTCCCATAACTCTGCACTGTCAATCCTAGACAAGTATCTGGGTGGATGGACACATGATGAAGACAAATCACAGAAGATGGATCCCCAATACCAATCCCTCATCCACAACAACCTCCTTGAGCGCATCAGCAACATTCAACAACAACTTCTCATGCTTGCAGAGAACAAACAGAGTGCAACCACCCCTGGAAGAGAAGATCCCCTTCTTCTTGAGGTTGTACTCAGGGACAAGAAAGTAGCATTAGGGGTGCTTCAGTCATTTTTGGATGATCTATATGAGATTGACCCAGAGAGCTGTTCCTCACCTTTACCACATCTTCCACTCCATGCTGCTTTGAAATCCCACTTCAGACGTTTTGTTGTGACTGGGAAGAGGGTATTCTGTAAATACAAGTAGATAGGCAGTTAATTGTACTCAATTGTCAATTTCTCTTCTCAAATGTTGGAATTTAAATGCACTTATATTTTATTTTGGCAAAGGCTCTTCATGGACAAAGGGATAAACATAGTGCTTCCACACAGGACAAACAGGGCATGGTGAGTGCTTCAAGAAGGGATGATGTAGGTGATAATGCTGAGGTAAGGCAAAGACAGGAATATGAAGTAATTTATGCAATGAGTCATTAGACAAAAGAACCTTTCAAACTTGGGTTTGAAAGTAACTGCATTTAAACAAGATTTCCATACAACACAAAAAGGCTGGCACACATAACTTAATCTAGATACCACACAATAGTACTCAAAAATATATCAACTCATATTGGTAGTTGGTTCAGTCCTTGTCTCACTCCCAACCTTCATCCCCTCACCCTCCTTCCCCACTACCTTATTCACACCCTCTCTCTCATCGCACCCATCTTTCCAACCTGACACTCAACACCAACTAGACCCAGATGTGACTCAACATCTGAAATATTACCCCTCCTTTCTGTACCCAAACCTGCCCAAAATGCCAACAATGTCCAACAACAACATTTCCTGGCACATTGGTGACACCCAGGTCAAGCAAAGCACCCTGAAAGGTGGCGTACAGTTTCAAGTGAGGTGTTACAAGAGAGGTGACAACAATCCTTTGAGCCTGGCTTGACTTAGGAGTCAATGTGTCACCATGTCCCTGTCACCTGATGAGCAAAGTCCAACAGCATTTCCTGCTGCATCAGTGACACCTAGAGCAAGTAAATGACCATGAAAAGCAGCCCAAGATGTTGGGGGAGGTTTTACAGAAGAAGTGAGGTCCATCGCTGTTGCCGTTGTTGACATAGAGGTTGAAGTCATCAGGAAAATGCACTTGGCAGCCGGAGACTCTTTAGTATCTCTGGAAGTCTTTTACATCTTTTAATCATCTCCAGGAGACTTTAGCATCTTTCTGAAGCTTTGAAAATGTCCAGAGTCTCCTGGAGGTCTTTCAAAAGATTTCCAAAATCTTCTAGTGTTTATTCAATAGCTTTAACAATACTTCATTATCTCTGACTCCTTTCACAAAATTTTAGCTTGGAGGATTATTGTCAGTTATTACTAAAGACTAAAAATTATATATTTTCCAGCTTTGTTTTTGCTAGATAGATCAACAACACTCAAAATATTTAAAAGTCAGAGTGTGAGAAAATGGACTTGTACATTTCAAAGTATTTAACTTGAACAGTATATTTAGTAGCATCTCTTAAACTGCACTTAGAATTATGATTTATATATCAAAATAAAGCTAAAAATAAGTGGGATCTAACTACATTCACAGCGCTTTTGTGCGCTTTTTCATTTTCCCAAAATGGCAATTTTAGTGTTTTAAGAAGCTGTATTTTGCCATATCTCAGCCTAAGAATTGACTGCACAAGAGCGCCATAAGTACAGTTAGATTCTATTCTATTTTAGCTTTATTTTGGTATATAAATCATAATTTTAGGTGCAGTATAAGCATCACAATTGAATAAATACAGTTAAAAGTCAATCAAGTATTTAAAATCAACAGCATTTTCAGTTGCACCTCTTACACTGCACGTAAAATTATGATTTATATATTAAAATAAAGCTAAAAATAAGTAGAATGCAAATATACTTAGAGCGCTGCTGTGCGCGCTTTTATTCTCCCAAGATAGCAGTTACAGTGTTTTGTCAAACCATATATTGCGATATGTGGGCTGATAAAATAACCGCACATAAGCGCTCTAAATTGAATCTAACTCTACTCAATTTTAGCTTTATTTTGATATATAAATCATAATTTTAGGTGTGGTGCAAGCGTCACAATTAAATAAATGAGCTTGAAAAGCGGCTCAAACATCGGAGCATGCCATTGACTGCCACATCATCACTTCTTTCCTTCCTTCCACCACCATCCCCACTTCTGCACTCACCACATTTCATGGTTTCCTCTTTATTCATCTGTTGGGAGGGATGGGATGGGATGGTATAGGGTTATTGGTGAGTCTATTCCGCTTTTTTGAGGTTTTTCTGCTGTTGACTATCTTTCTGCTGGTTGATTCCTCTCCATTGCTCCCCTCTTGTCCGCTTTTTTTGACCTTTTCCCTCTTTTATTCTCTGACCACTCCTCTTTTCTTCTGCATGTGTTACTTGTACAACCCTTCCACCTATGTCTGACCCCTCTTCCTCTTTTTCCCTACATTTTAGTCCGCTTTTTTATATATTTTCTGTCCACCATGTACTGCTCATGCCTGTCCTCTCTTGCTGCTATTACTTCCTCCTCCTCTTGTTCCTTAGTTTTTCTCTTGTCTCAAGGTTCATTTTGGGGGTTGGTGACTGTGGAACAGACTCACATGTCCGCTTTTTCTCCCTTTTTAAATTATTCACTATCTCTTTGACTGTGTCCACTGCCATGTCATCACTGTCACTATCTTGCTCCTTAGCTCCTGCACTATTGTTTCTACTCTTTATTTCTCATGTTATTCTCTCTCACTGGCTAACTTTCCTACCATGAGATTCTGGCTTCATCCTTCTTTCTCTCCTTCATTCTTATTAGTCCGCTTTTTTTGCCATTTTCATTCTCCTGTACACATTTCATATTCTACTTTCACTCTTTATGTCTACTCATAATAATAGTCTACTGTAAGCTAGTTATATATGTCATAGGTTCTTAGGTGCAATACATGCTTTTTGATCTTTCATATTACATGTTGGACTTGGAATTGAAAAGAAAAATGAAAGCTGCTATGCAAATTACAAGACTTTCAGAAATACTACAAAGACTATCAGAAAGCTCCTGGAGACTTTCCAAAGTCTTCGGAAAGCTGTTTCAAAATAGGACTTAGAACCTCTAAGACTCTCAGAAGACTCCAGGTATCTTTGTTAGGTTTTGTTCTTTTGGAGTCTCCAGGAGTCTCCAGGTGGCTTTCCAAAGTCTCCACACCCGAAGTGCCTTTTCCTGATGAAGTGAGTGAGGTCCACATCACCTGATGGCTGTGGTTGTGGCTCATGCAACAATACCTTCCTCTTTTGTTTCAACCCCCTCAACAATGATTTCTGTCACCACAGCTACAACGCCTGAATGGTATGGACGTTAAGAGCATAAAAACACTGGAATTAAACAACTGGAAACAGTGTGCAGAACTGGCTCTTCAACCAGACCAGAAGCAGAATTCCCTTGTGAGGGTTCATAGCATGTATCTGATGAGCAGAAATGATGGACTATTTGGCTTGAGACATGAGCACCATGAGGAAGAAATCAGGGTTTTGCTGCGAAATCGCAGCAGATTGCATTATGGAGAAGGTAAAGGTAGGAGGAGACATGCAATGTAGCATCTTGGGATTATGTGGAGTGAGCGAGGTGGAGGGAGGCATATGGGTTGGTCTAAGAAAAGAGTTTGACTGGCGCAGAGGGTGTTTGAATCACATTGACAGATGGATAATTGTGGCAACGATGAGTGAATCAAAGCACAGGTCCCACAATGTTCATAGAGAGATGAGGAAATGATGACACTAGATGGCATGTCAGTCATTCCAGTGCTGTCGCCAGTGATATGTTCATGGTTGCTCTGTCTTGTTGCCAATGAGCAGCAATTCCATGTAGTCCCAGAGAGTAAAAGGTGGTGAGGCGACGAGTTTATCTCCAGGAGGTGACACCCTGTAGTGCAGTGTAGCAAATGGGCAGATATGGAAGAAAACAGGGGCATTGGCTGTGATTATTTTAAGCCATTGGTTATACAGCTGGAGGTGGATTTAACTGGCGACACTGGAAGTAAATGAGAGGTTAGTTTTAATGAGATTTGCGGTGATTGATAATAAGAGAAATACATGAAGCTTACAGTCTAAGCTCTATGACATCCACTCATGTGCAGGCAGGGTCATCTCCCTGCTACAACAACACTATCCCAACACTCACAATCCTGAGTGGCAACTAAGAATGATAAAACATGAACTCACTCATCCAGCAAGATCAGAGAGTGGTATCACATTGATGATAGGCAAATTGAGCTGGTGAATTCCAATGTAACTGCACTTGCATCCACATACTCCCAGCCATCCCCCAGGCCTCAAAGTCACTCTAGATGCAAATTCAATGAGAGTTTCATAGTCATGTAACGCGAATCATGAGTGAAGACAGCAGAATCAATGTTTAAGCTGGGTTGGAGCAATGACCCTGTCATGGAGCTTGAGAGCGTGGGTCATAAATGGCGTTCAAATGGATAGTATTCTTCTATCTAAATACACTGAAAATGTTTGTGGGTCAGGCCAGTCCAGAAAGTGCCAGCATAAACTTATACTCACTTTTATCTATTTGGAACCAGTCAACATCAACCAGAGCCAACTCTTATCCCTAAGTGAGCCAATAGATGGCTCAGCCCACAGTAGCTTTGTTAAAAGAAGAGTATTTAATCCTCAAGGGGAAAAAACATAGAAAGTGAGAGAGAAGTAGAGAGAGGAATGAAAGAGGGACAACAATTGTTCAGCTCAGAGTAAGCAAGAGTACTATCACTGACCAGTACTTCGTGTTAACCAGGACTTCGTGCTGTGTTATGTTTTGGTGGGGAATTTGTCACTCTCAGGAACAAGCTGTCACTTTTCCCTGCTAAATTTTGTGACTGCACAAAGTTCTGGTTGGCACAAAGTACTGGTCAATGATAGTAAGTGCAACAATGATGGTGGTTTGGGATCAACCTGGTTTGATGGACAGGCACTGTGAACCCAAATTGGGGGTTATTAACCCCTTTGAATTGTACAGAGGAGAAAACCCCCATTGAGACGAAGTTAAATAAGGGGTTTTTGTGGGGGTTTAGTCATAAACTCAAATAAGGGAGTGAAAACCCCTCCTGCAGAAAGGGGTTTTTTACTTGTCATCAACACCCCCTCTGAGGTGCAGTATTCATATTTGGTGTTTTTTCAAGCCTCCTTTCAGAGGGGTTTTCGTACTTGTGATTGACAACCCTCTGAGGCCTGGTTTCTGTATTTGGAATTTTGTCAGCCCTCCTTTCAGAGGGTTTTTACTCTTGGGAGTCAGAACCTCATGTTTGTGGGGTTTGTTGCTGTACATCAAACTGCGCAGTCTGGGGTTTTATAAACCCTTGCAAATTGGGTTTTGATTAGGTATGTCAAGGTGTTTATGAGGAACCTCTATTAGAATGCTGGGCGGGGTGAAAAGGGGGTGTTTGAGGAATTCATGGAAAACCCCTTCTGGGAGGGGTTTATGTCACTGTTTATACTACATCCATAGACTCATATTCAATAGTTGATAACAAAACTGTAATATCTGACATCACACTTTGCATATATTAATTTTTAAGTAAAACTCAAATAGTCAAATGTTGTTACTTGATGCTATGAGTTTGAGCGACCACTGATAGCCAGTGGATTTAGCGAAAAAAAAGTGTCTTCATACAAACAAAGGGTGATGCTGAGGTGTGTTTGGACAAACACATGACTGATGGTTGAAGTTTGTTCAACGGTTGTCCACTTACTTTACCTTTCTCCCTTTGTCTTTCTCATACTCACCATCATCTCCTTCAAAGCCACCATTGTATATTCACCACATATCTGCATTTACTGCAATTTTCGGGGAAATGGTTTGACAAGGCAATGAAGCCAGGCTGACATATTCCAAGTATGTTATTTAATGTCCATGTCTGTTTTTACTCCAGCTTAATTATTTATGCAGCTTGGTGTGCTTGTCAAGGGGGAGGTTGGGATGAAAAGGATGCCAGTACAGGTCGCAGCATGCCTTAGATGTCTGGCAGATGTTGTAGCCAAGTCTTGGTGAGTTCTTGTATCTTGTTTTTAGCTTATTGTGTGCACCATCTATGGCTTTCCTGAATGTAGTTTCAAATATATCTGCATTATTCTAGTTAATACCGGGTTGTATTTCTCTATAGCTTTGATATAATATGATATTTTTATTATACAGAAAGGGTGGAAAAAATCCCCAGCCAAGGGCTATGGTAGCACTTGACTAGAGGGAATAACCCCAAAATAAGGAGTTTTAGTGTTTCAAAATTAGGGAAGAATTTCCTTCCTGTTGTGGGGTTCTTCAGTGGGTTATAAACCTCTTTCAGAGGGGTAAAATTTAGTACTAAAACTGCCTGCAAACGCAACTATACCCCCTGTGTAAGTGTGCTTTAAACTCCTTTTGCACAAGTTCCAATTTTTGGCTGACCCTCTTCAGGTGATGGAATACAGTCGTCTCTGATATAACTGATACCTGTGATAACTGATACTCTGCTCTAACCGATAGATTTTTGCGTCCACCAATTCAGTAGGCAGGGAAATTGGCTCCATAACTGATAACTCTCCTCTATGCAATAGCTGATAGTTCAAAACTAGAAAAAGCGATAGGTTTTCGACCCTTCAGGGTCCAATTTTCGAAAAAATTTCACCCTATTTGATAGATTTGGTCAGGTTTTGAGCATATTTGGCCTTACGTTGACACCAAGACAGAAATGGAGGTGAAATCAGGCGAATTTGCGTCAATCGAGACCACCATGTGGTGACTTTTAGTCACAATAGGTCACAATCAGGGTCCTGCTACCCTGAAAAATATTGAATTTTGTCTATATTTTATTTTTATGCTCTGAGGTACCCGATACTCTCCTATAACCAATAGCGTGTCCACCGACTGCTATCGGTTATTTCAGAGACGACTGTACCCCCTTTCGCAGGAGGACTTGACCGCTCTTCAAAGGGGTTATTAACCCTGACGCAGGGTTTACAGTGTGGTTCCCTTTATCATCAATTCAAACACTGGCACCAATTTTCCCATGTTTAGCAGCAGCTTGCTCTGTTGGCGATCCCTATCTAATATGGATCTGAGTGCGAGTTGACTTTTGTCTTAAGCTGAAATGCTCATCACAAGCACAGGTGTCAGCATTACCCGACTATCCATTGGCCCCTACATCATTGAATCTATTCTTGAACTCAATCGATGCTATTTCATTATTCACTGGTTTTTCTTTTTTTCCTTTTTTTGTCTCAGAGCGGGACGGATATCAACAACACAAAAAATAGTAATAGATATACAAGAAACAAGATAAGGAGTTCACGGAAGACTACTGATGCAGGTCAAGGTGACGAAGAAAGCTCATGAAGGGAGGCGGAGTGTAGGTTATCATTTGAACCTACACACTCTATGTCTGACCTTTGCTGACAAGCCTGTTATCACTGTCAGCTTACTAGACTCCTAGATTCATTCATTTTTTCTAAGGGTGACCAGTCGCTTGCCAGTTACACTGTGTCTCTGTTTTCCTCTTTGAAACCACTGCAACCCCATGATGATGCTATGCCAGCAAACTCCTTTTCAGCGAGCCAATCAGGTAGGGAAGTTACAGTGTAGCGACTTTGTTGATCTGTGGACTAGCTACAACGTAATGACTGAGTGTGATCCATGGATCACCATGGATTTCCTACATTCTGGGTAAGTAAGGTTATATAATTAGTTCATTAGATATAGTATCAATGTAATAAATAAATACCGGATGAGCGGAATGGGTGGGGGTAGGTAGAGAGATAGCAGATGGGGTGCGGGGGAGGGGAGAGGGGGAGGGGAGAGGGGGGTGGGTGGGTGGGTGGGTGAATGGTGGATGGAGCGCGGGAGGGGGTAGGTGGGGCATCAGGTTGGGATGAGCGGAAATGGGGGTTAGTGGATTAGTGAATTGGGCACGGCGGAAGGGTGGGGCAAGTGTGGGGATGTATGACTGGTAGATGGATGGTTGGACGTGGAGGAGTGGGAGGTAGGGGATTAGGTTGGGAAAAGCGGAATGGGGAGGGGGAGGGGAGAGTATGGATTGGACACGGTGGAGGACTAGGGTGGAAAAATTGATCGTTGGGAGGTGATTGGGAAGTAGGGCACGGAAGGGGTGGGGGGGGAGGAGAAATAGGTTCGCATGGATGGGTCGACGGGTCTCTCTGAAATATCCACGGAAATGTGAGATTTAGAGAAAAAGTAGACGTTGGTAAAGAGACAATTTGTGAGCTGCAAAATGGGTAATGCGATACCTTGAAAGAAACTAGCAGGATCGGTGGGTGCCCAACCTGCGGCGGCGGAATGTATTAAATGAAATGGTAGAAGAAGCCGCGATGTTGACTCCGCGGCGGAGATGTGTACGCGATCTAACAATCTGTGTCGGTGGATTCGAGGCGCGATGCGGACTCCATTCCATGGGATATGCCTGAACAAGTGGGTCCAAAAAAAAGAAACCTTCTGCAGATACGCTTCGCAAGAAAATGTCATAAATGAATATCGGAATAGGCTGCGTTGGTGGAAGCTAATCAACTGAAACGAGTGGCCCGCCATTACCGCGGCATCAGTCATTTTGCAATATATGGCTACACTGCAACATTGTTTCTGCAGCAGGTCATTGTGTTTGCAATCACAGTGGCACAACCAGTCTGCAGGATTGTATGAAACAATAAGCACCCCCGATAGATGGGATATTCCGCAGACGTCGTCCCTCTCCACAGAAATATAATGATCATCCGCAGCGCAACAGATCAATTCTGACGGCATCATCGGTTTCTAAGTTTGGCAAGAATCAGGTGACCTTATCATATCGGTCTCCATCTTTCAATCAGTTAGTTGTCTCACATCCACCATCATGTCTCATTCTGAAGAATACGTTACCGACAGCCTATTCCTTGCTCAGAAGCCATTCCGTTTCTTTCAAGGAATGCATCGTTATCATGACATTCCTCCACCCCACCGGACCTATTGGGAAGAGGATATTTTGATGTACAGCAGCTATCGACTGGCTGCACAGATCAAGACAGCCATCAACTTGGCCATGCGCCTTCCATTTACCGCATCTGACAAGGCAAGTCTCATGTTGCTGGAAACAGGCTTGAAAGGGGAAGTGGTGTGTGGTTCCAAGTTGCCCATTGCATTGCGGTCCGATGAACATTAATCAGTTCGATGTAGGAGTTCTTGTTAAGCATGATTGGAGCTTCTTTTTGCAACGGTCACACACCTATCATGTGCAGCCCATTGAAGATCCTTGTGCTTGAATATTTCTCCCCAGAAAAATGGGGAACTCATAATCTCCATGAAGACGGACAACATTGGACGAACATGATCGAAAATCTCGCACCATGGTTGCCTGCAGATGTTCTTTTCGCGAACGACTGGTGGAACCACTTGGATAGCGGGATGCCTCCAACCAGCATTCTTGACTTGACGAATGTCGGTGAGTGTCTGCAGGCCTTCTGGGAGTTCATTCCCGTGGCGTATGCACACGCACGCTTCTATGACCAGGCGTGGAGCGACATGCCACAACCGGTCATCCCGAAGCGCCAGCAAGAACCTTCAGAAAAGGAAAAGGATCCCCTCTTTCTTTATGAGATGCTTGCACTCCACTGGGAAGATGATTACGATGTTCAGAGGGGGTCTGCGACAGAGGAAGACATTGAATACTACATAGATCACTGGGGACTGCGAGTGGAAGAAAAGTATTGCGCTGCGGCGGATGGTACGGTCTCTGCAACTTGATTTCCGCGGAGGACGCTCATTGATCAAATCACAGAAATGATGGAATCAGTCTCCGCGGCGGATCTCGACGTGGATCATAATAATCTCTTGGCTTTACTCAACAATGCCCTGCAGGCATTACCATCCTCCGATGATAAAGACGCACTTCTACAGGTCCTCATGGCGGCGCCTCCACATTTGCCACTGACTCAGGATGATCAAGGTCTTCTGGAATTTTTGAAAACAGCACCACCTGAGTTACCTCAAGTGGAGGTAGACGATATCATGCATGTGCTCGAGAACGCCCCTATGGAGCTTGTAGGTGAGGACACCACCGACGAGTTTGCCGCTACCATGGAACTTCACGACCTCATGGATCTCTTGGGCAAAGCTCCACCGGAGGTCCTACCTTCCAGTGAGTATCAGTCTCCCGACCCCAATGTCAGCTTTACTGCAGAACAGGATTTGTTGCATCTATTGGCTACCGCGCCAAGTCAACTGTCAGAGCCGCCCCACAATACGGGTCTTTCTCTGCTAGGTGGAACTGAATCCGGTGATCTTGATATTTTTTCCATCCTACACAAGGCACCTCCTCAACTTCCTTTCAGCCCTGATGCATTGTCTGGTAGGAATATTATATTATTCATACAAGGATCTGTGTCCTAATTAATTCATTTCAGCTGCTCAACCCAGCAATATCGATAACGGCTTGTGGACCATGTGTGGTGAGACCCGCGGTGGAGATGTAATGCACAGCAATGGGGGCTCCTCTGGATATGTCAGTGATAGGGCTTCAAGCGACAATTCGGAGAATGATGTTAATGATGATTCTGATCCCGTGGACTTGGAGGTAGCCACATCAGATGAAGGAGACGATGACGATGACGAGGAAGAAGACGATGACGATGAGGAGGAAGAAGAAGAAGAAGATGATCACGATCACGACGAGGAAGAGGTAGTAAGTGGGTTGTTGAGGAGGGAGAGTTCTTCCTCCGTGGGAGGCACGCAGTATGGGTCTGATGATCAGCTCTACGTCTCCTCTAACTAGTCAACTCAGTCCTATATGTCTAATGTATCTGTCAAATTATGCAATGCTTCTTTTGAGTGTAACCAAATTGTCATTTTGTTTTGGTAAAAAATGGCGATTGATACTGCATACTAGATTCTGTAAACAAGACGGCTACTTCAACAGCAAGGCGCAAATATGAATCATGTTTCCGACGTGCGTATGCCGTGGCAGGGGGAACTTCCCCATGTGATGTTGCGAAATCCCTCCACAATTTCATGTGATAGAGAAAATATCTGACCGTCCATTCCATTTCATGGTAGAGTAGCTTAACTTCTTCTCCCCACTGTTGTGATAGGGCCCTCGCTCGAAGCCAATGAACACGTAAAACTTTGAAAAATTAATGAATAGGCCGCGGCGGCGGATTATAAACACTTACATTCTTTCACTGCCTCAGGGTTGTCAGAAGTGTCACCAGTAGGTGGTGCCATTCCGGTCTGCTGAATCACCCTTGAACACCAAATCCAGGACAGAGAAAGCACAATTTTAGTTGAACCCCTTTCATTGGGAAGAAGCAATGCCGAACTTGAATTGAGATCACTGCATTGAAGGGGTCTTGGAGCCTTCAGTACAGAAGATTGTGGGTTGAGGTCCTCTATGACTTTGCAGGAGTGATTGTAGACCTTGCAATGGTAGTCCAGAAGGTGTGCAATGTCATTGACTCTGCGGCGTGACCTTGTTTGTATTGCACGCTTGTTTGCATTTTGTAGGAAATTTGTGAAGTGAAGGGACTTTTCCACAATGAGCTTGCGGATTTGCTTGAGATGTCGGTTTGCTTGATCCTCTCGTAATTGGGCTTCGTCCGCCACGTAGCCAGGTTGTACGTTGCCCTTGGATGGTAGCAGTAGAATGTGATTTTCTGGTAGAGTTATATCTTGCAGGCCCTCATTGGGCACAATATCAACTCGTAATGGTTGTATACCAGCCGCCACCTCCAAAGGTTTAAGTGCCAAAATCGATTCCAGCACTGCTTGACGGCCTGATTCTATGATATTCATATCCTCTTCCGAAGCGGATTTCCCAGCGTGCTTAACACGGAGGTGGAGTTCCATTCTACAATGAAACCTATGAATCAAAATGAACAGATAAATATATCTTCAACTCACTGTCTCTCTTCAGTGTGCAATACCAAATCCAGATAGAGGTGTATGGGGCTATTCGGCGATGAAGGTGGTTCCCGCGGGACTGGATTAGAGTTCACGATTGCTGGGTCCGCGCCGTAAATGTCCATGACCTTAGGATTTTCATGTCAAGTTGCTTCTGCATGGTTGATATCCTCTAGCCATTTCTGTGAATATCCTAGATCTTTCGCCCGACTGTTGATTTCGTCAAAGATTTCACTGTGTTTGGACATGCTCTTGATAGCCTCACGAAAGCTATCAGCCAAAGATAGAGGCATGTTCAAAATCTTTTTGTGGTTGGAGTCGTTGGTGTGGTCATCCAACATTTCCATGCAGAACGCAGGTCCTGACGTCCGTACAGCGATGGAAATTTCATTGAGCGCTGCCCAGAGGGATTCAAGTATTTCCCCTGCCACTGTGCCAAGTCCAGGAATAAATGTTGGAGAGAAGCGAAAGAAACATTCATCCTTATGATCATGCACATGGAAAAGGCCAATTGCATGATCAATGACAAGTTCCCGCAGATTCGGAACTCCCGCGGAAAGCAATTCGTCGATACGTGCACGGAGGTGGATCGAGTATTGGCAGGTGATGTCATATATGATGGTCACCTTCTGCCTGACGTCGACATGAGTATGTTGGAGGGCTTTGACAAATGCATAGTCAACATTCTTTTGCTGTTCACCCTTCTGCAAATTGACTAATGTGTTTGGACAGTAACAACCATGTCGAGCACAAGCTACACCAACAACACCAATAACATCACATCCTTTCTGCATCACGAGGGCTTTGTCGATTGCGCGGAAACTGTTATCGCACGGCGCTCTCTGCATGACAGGATTGGGTTAGCCCGCGGAAAAGAATATTATTTTCACTCACCATCGGAGCATGATTTGCCTGCTTCAAATAAGATTGATATTCTGAACTGTTCGGCATCATTCCATGTCTGTCATAGAGTGGTGCATCCTTTCCGTTGTATTCCACGTGATCTGCCTTGAAATTACCATCTGCGACAAAAGTTCGTCTGTAAACCGCTGCGTCGGGCTCTTCATGCCAGTTGTCGGGAATGTTGATACCAGGCTGAGGGCAGGCCGAGCAGAAAACCGTAAACTGGCCACTAGTGGGATTTCCTGCTTTCCTGTCCAGTCGCAAGCCAGCCCATTTTAGCTTTTTCATCCATCGCCATATGTGGCACATCCAGTGGAATTCATGGTAGAGACTTTTTACAAGCGCAGGAGCCAGCGGGTGGGTAAGGCGACGGAGCAGCTGATGAAACTGGTAATACGAACATTTCAGTTCGAGATTGCACAAACGGCTGTAATCGAGCATCTGTGTTGTGAAAAACGTTTTCGGCTGCTTAAAGGAAGCTGGAAGGATGGAAAATGCAACCAAGTCTGCCAGGTGCTCAGCCTCTCCCTGGCAATCACAGGATACGATATGAAGGTAATGGATGCCATTGGTGTGTACAACTCGTTTGAGGTCTGATTTCTGTTCCTGTTGCTGAACATCAGGTTCCAAGAGATCCTTTCCTGCGGGGGCGGACGACTCTGCGGTTCGTCCCCGATCCTTGTATGCACGATATGCAGTTTCCATCTCCTTTTCAAAATCTTCATCACTGAGCGCATTGGAGGATTCATTGTCTTCTACGATCATGGCTTCATCTGAGTCAGGCACCTTGATTGGTGCATTTGGGAACCTCCCTCGCATCAAAAGACTAGATTCCTCCATGTCCTTGTCTTTCTCCAGTTGTTCCATTCTGAGGATGTTCTGTTGTCTCTTGTTGCAATTGTCTCTGAGGGACTTGGAATGATGTGGCACAGCAAAGTAAACCCCAACTTCCCAAAGTGCGGCAGAACGAAAATGATCTCCAAGCCAGCACTGAATGTGATGCAATGGATTTGCCATATGTCGTTTGCGTATACACCCCCAACAGTACATGTTACTGTCAAAGCACGTTGAACAGTGCCATATACCCTGTGATGAGCATTCTCCGCAGAGCCTCTGGTTGGAATTGAGATATTCACTGGACAACAGCACAGGCAATATTGTATCCACAGGCGACGTGAATTCCTCAATGTACTCTGTTTGTGTGAGTTTCTTGGCAAAGTTTTCAGAATACATATTTTCTGAGCACAGTATGGGGTGGGACACATACCTGGTTCGATGACCCCAATTCTGGCTCCTCGGCTCTTGCATCAGCAAAACGCATATTGTCCGCCTCCTCGGATTCGTCTTCCGCAGCGGTGGGAATAGGTGCTCGATCGAGCTCAAACCCCAACGGCACATGTCCTTGGGCAAACTGCAGCTCAAAGGCGTCCATATTGGCTGGGCGAAATGGCCAGTGACTTCCCATGTCAAACATCGAACTATTTTCGTGTGTCCCATAGTAACCCATTGTAGGGATCATGCTTGGGCCAGCAGTAGAAGAATCATGACCTGCCTGTCTGCCAGAAGGTAAGGCAGAGACTGTGGCACCTGCCTCGTAACCCTCGTCTAACTCATTCAGCACATCTTCAAGCTTCCTTTTGGGTGCACGCTTTTGTTCCTCCTGTATCTCCAACCGACGTTTGGTGAAATCAATGGGCTGTGTGACTGCTGATTGAGAGCCATCGGCATTTGTCTTTGTAGTTGTTTTCCTCAATTGAGGTCCTGTTGAAGGTTTGGGCCTTGGTTTTGCTCCTGTCTTGCAAGGCTTTTTGTGGGGATCTGGAGCATCTTGAAGGGTGTCCATTGTGCAGATGATGGTTAGACAGAAAGACAACCTCACATTCCATAGATGGGTAATGTCTAATGTCTAAATATATCAATCACCACCCTATGTCCACCCAATTGTAGATGGCCACAATATCATAGATATGGTGGGTGCAGTTCATTTTGCACAACATACCCTTCTTATTCCCATGTCACGACTATCAACCTCACCACTTCGCAAGAAAGCACCAATCAAACCCCCATCTCGGAAACCCAAGCGCAGAAAACCACATCGTGATGCTAAACACTTCACCGTGGAGGAGCGCGAGCTTATATATGACTTGAAGGGTGCTTATCGATCAATGCCTGGAAAGAACTATGTGGGCCAGCGACACTACATCGAGAACCATGTCAATCCTAGACTACAGGCCTATTGGAGGGGGAAAGGCTTGACCGATCACATTGTGGAACCCGATGGGATAGTTGAAAAGTGGGATGAGGTCAGTCATCTGAAAAACATAAATTTGAAAGCTTGTCTGACAGTGATGGCAGGCGCTCACAGTTGATCAAAAATTACATTCGCAAAAACTGGCACTCAGTCATCGCAATGGCGCCACTGAAGGCCCCTTCGCTGAGGATCACAAAATCAAACTACATCTACAATACAGAGCGGAAGGCAGTCATTACGAAAATCCGCGGAATGTTGGAAGAGGATGAGGAGTTGACGACGGGGTTGATATCAAAACACCGCCATCAAGCAGTGAGGAACATTTTGCAGGATATGAACAACGAAGAGCTTCAGGACTTGGAGGATAAAATTGAAGAAGCGAAGATTGTTGGGTACACACCTGAAGTCAAGGAAAGGTATACATTGTTGAATACTTCAATTGAAGAAGCTACTAATTCAGGCTACAACCACAGGATCTACATGAAATGATGCAACCAATGCATGCAGCAGGCGGCTCATTTACAGCACATAGAGATGGGAACACTGTCCATACAAGTGTCCGTCTTCATGGATCAAGAGGGTCAGACTCATATTCAATTGTAAGTTTTTATCATAGTCCGGTGCGGCGGATATGAAGTTGATGAGTTGTAGCCACGACCACACCAGGGAACTTTTAGGCATGAACACAAAATCCTTTGAGGATACGTTCCCTAACGAGTTGAACAATTTGGCAAATGTCTTTGAAAAATACGTGCAAAAATTATTATCCATAAAAAGTCGAATGTCGGTCACTCAGAAGGACAAATCACAACCTCATGCTGCAGACGGATCATCTTCCGCTGCGGCGGAACCTGGCAATACCCCACCCTCCACTTCAATCACAGAGTCAGACGAAGCCTGTTTAGCTCATTATCGGCTTGCAGCAAGTCAGCTCCGAGACAGTGCAATGGACGGAACTGTGAAGATCACCGAAGAAGGTTTTCCTATTTTACCATCACCATGGCCATCAAATCTCAATAAGAGGTTACAAAACAAGTACTATGCCAAGTTTATGAAAGCCCACTATGGTGAGTATATTGGTATACACGTACTCATTTATTGATGGTCTCACACTGATTTGTTTGGGTGTTCAGATTTGGCCCGCGGTGGATGTGGTGATCAAACACCGGTTCCCTGGACAGCTCTCAACAACAATCCACATGAATTTTTCCACGAAGCATATGTAACAACAGACCTCATTGGAAAGTTGAAGGATGCACAGAACACAAATCAAGGGATCATTAATACATTCTTTGAACATGTTACCACCTGTCAGGATCACCTCGGACTGCAGCACTCTTTCCGATTTCTCCAAACACACAGCAAAGCTCACAAAGAGGACGATAACCCAAGTGGCACAATTCTATAGCGATATCCAGGACCCCCCCTCAGCTCTCCAAACCTGCTCCTCCCAAACAAGCTTGTGAAACCGACTCCTCATACCATGACAAGGCCACGGGATACACTGACATTATCTTCGAACAGCGCCATGGGAAATGCAGCAAATGATCTCACAGTGGTATTGCCTGCAGAGACTCATGGGTCAACGACAACTGGACCAATGCCTACCGAAGTCACACCCATAAACAAGGAAGAAGAGCGGTTAACGCTGGCTAGAATAATAGGCACAAAGAGCCATCTCATTACACCTATTGAGAGTGTGAAACGACCTCGAAAGGTCAAAGAGAAAATGTTGAGCCCTGCCGCGGGGGGATCATCTCCTATCACAGATACACAAACACCGCCAGCCCGCGGGATTGAGCAAGCCTCTCAGCCTATGGAGAATGATCATCCGCGGGGTCATTGCACTCACAAGACTCCGAGCAAAGTTCCTGTCATTGTGAGCAACATAACCAGTACCCTTTAGCTTGTCACCCATTCGTACAATTTATTGCTCTTTTCCTGAATTCAAATGTCATATATATGGAACTCCATTCAACAAGTGTCAATCAAATAAAAAGTCCAACAAGAAATACAAGTAACAAGTGTCCAAAAGGTAACAAAAATAGTAAAAAGATATGAAGCAACAGTCCAAAATCATGCATGTAAAAGTCCAAAATCGAGTGTATCAGGTATGCAACTAAAGTCCAAAAAATCCAAAATATGTGTAGAGCACAAACGAAATATCAGGCCCTAAGCTCCCCCTCTGCCGCGGCCTCTTCCCTGTTTAGCCCCACGCACCGCTTTTTCAGCAGCACATTGCCTTGCATGAGTCCTATCTGTGGGAACAGATTGTGGTTCATCAACATCCATTGGTTCAGAATCGTCCGCGGCGGTCTCAAGATCAGTGGTACCTGTTTCCTGCCCAGTAGATGATTGGGCTGTTGGTCCATCCTTGGAACCCAATCTGGTACTAACTGAGGGCGCCAACTGCGGGTTTCATAGTGCTTGCAGTGGGGTTGGCGTCATTGGTGCAACTGGGAAAGCCCAACAAAGCGTAGGAGAACGAGGCACCTGTAGAGGCCACTTGAACACATCAGAGACTGCAAACTGGCAGTCCGCTCGATACCATCAGGACTGCCAGATTGCAGTGGGCCTTTTGGCAGAGGGATTTCGTCGTAAGGGGGGGGGGGCAGGGGTTAGGGGGAGGGGGGTGGGTATGGGGGGGTATGAGGAGCATATATGGGTGATTTTCCGGGGGTAGGAGGATGGGTAGGGGTGTTGGGGATAGGGGGGAGGATGGGGGGATACTGGATAGGGGCTGATGGCTTATCTGGCTGGGTGGGGGTTGGGCAAATGTTGTCGGATAGATATGATATGGGTATGGGGGTGTAGAGAAAAAAATCAGGATCCCGGAATGGGTATTTTCGGGGTGGGGGGATCAGTGGTTGGCGAGCAATTAAGGAAATACACTCTCAGAGCCAGACACAAATCAAAATAAATCGAAAAAATAATATAAATCGCAAATAGCGCGCTCATTTCTGCTCCAATTGGGCTGAAATTTTGAACGCAGCCTCCCGCATATGAACCCCATTGATCCTTAAAAAATATTTTTTTACATGGGTCACTAGAAAAGCCCCTATCTTTGGCCAAAATAGTATCCTGCTCCATATTGCACTGCTCTGGGCACTATTTTGGGTGATCTATATATCGTTAGAAAGATATTTACAGCCTCTATAAGATCCCACCATCCGATCTGCCAAATTGTACCAGCAACCCAGCAGATGAGGTTCGCTTTTTCCGCTTTTTTAGCCCCTATTCCCCCTACTACAATTATTCCCTCAATATTGCATCGCTTTGTGCACCAATTGGGGGGGATATATATACCATTAGAAAGGTATACACTATATCTATCTATTCATGTGGTCCGATCTGCCAAATGTGGCCACAGAAGCAGCAGATCTGCTCTGGTTATTGTGCATTGATGAAATGAGCCCCTATTTACAAATCAAATCTTCGTCCTGATCAGGAATATTAGTGTGATGTCATTGATCCCATTTAATCTCATCAATCCTCATTAATTAGCTTCGCTTTTTTGGGAAATTGGCATCACTGATCCGCTTTCAGGCACAAATGACATCACACTAATTAATATTCCTCTTCCACCATTATTGCAGCATTTATTCCACCGCTTTTTTGGCACTTTTATATGGACATATCTATATCAATAGAAAGCTACAGCTGCCTAGTATTTGAATATGAATTTTATTTATTTATTTTCTTGCAGGAGATCACCCAAAACAGCTCTGCTTTTTTGATAATCAATAGCCCCTATTTATTAATAGCATTATTACTGCTGCATTTTCCACCGCTTTTTTGGCTCTTTTTCTGCACACCATATATACCATTAGAAAGCTATAAGTGTCTAGTTTAAGAATTTATCCTTATATCATCACTATCCTCACTGGGGACTGCACCATTCAATTTCGCTTTTTGGTAATTAAATTAGCCCCTATCTTTAATTATATTTCTTTGTGCACCATTTGTATTTATTCCCTTTATTATTTTAATTGACATATATATATCACTGGAAAGCTACAATTGCCTACTTTCAGAATATGAAAACAGAATGGAAATGTTGTGCTTGTGGATGGAGCAATTGCATTTCGCATTTTGGGTACTAGAGCGTGGGAACACCCCTTGATCCTCCTTCTCCTCCTCCCCCCTCCGCTTTTTTGGCTTCATTCCTCCACACCACCTGCAGCTACAAACATGAAACTTGGCACACCTTTTTATAAACATTATTGAATGCCTCTCACCAGCCCAATAGTTAAAATACACAGTATTATGCATTCTATTGGCATATTAATACCTAATCCCCTAGATTCTCAAAAAAGCGCAGCAAAATGTAATGCTTCTGTATGATGTATGCCAGTAAATGATATTGCTATATTACTATTGCATACTGGGGATCTGAAATCCAATGAAAGTGCATTGTATATATATATCTATGCCTGTAGAATTGGCAAAATGCATATTCCAGTTAGTCTGTGCTCCTATGGCTTTATCCATTACCATTTCACTATAAATATAGATATCTAGCATTGTCCATGTGTTCATATGAACTATATTTAATGTTCTAACCTGCCCACCACCTGATATATTGAGCCACATTTGTAATATTAGCCATATATATATGAAGTGCTTAAAATACACGATTCTGCAATTTACTATACCACAACAACATTATTTATATATACATATAGTAGATGTAAAGGTGTGCCAAGTTTCATGTTTGTAGCTGCAGGTGGTGTGGAGGAATGAAGCCAAAAAAGCGGAGGGGGAGGAGGAGAAGGAGGATCAAGGGGTGTTCCCACGCTCTAGTACCCAAAATGCGAAATGCAATTGCTCCATCCACAAGCACAACATTTCCATTCTGTTTTCATATTCTGAAAGTAGGCAATTGTAGCTTTCCAGTGATATATATATGTCAATTAAAATAATAAAGGGAATAAATACAAATGGTGCACAAAGAAATATAATTAAAGATAGGGGCTAATTTAATTACCAAAAAAGCGAAATTGAATGGTGCAGTCCCCAGTGAGGATAGTGATGATATAAGGATAAATTCTTAAACTAGACACTTATAGCTTTCTAATGGTATATATGGTGTGCAGAAAAAGAGCCAAAAAAGCGGTGGAAAATGCAGCAGTAATAATGCTATTAATAAATAGGGGCTATTGATTATCAAAAAAGCAGAGCTGTTTTGGGTGATCTCCTGCAAGAAAATAAATAAATAAAATTCATATTCAAATACTAGGCAGCTGTAGCTTTCTATTGATATAGATATGTCCATATAAAAGTGCCAAAAAAGCGGTGGAATAAATGCTGCAATAATGGTGGAAGAGGAATATTAATTAGTGTGATGTCATTTGTGCCTGAAAGCGGATCAGTGATGCCAATTTCCCAAAAAAGCGAAGCTAATTAATGAGGATTGATGAGATTAAATGGGATCAATGACATCACACTAATATTCCTGATCAGGACGAAGATTTGATTTGTAAATAGGGGCTCATTTCATCAATGCACAATAACCAGAGCAGATCTGCTGCTTCTGTGGCCACATTTGGCAGATCGGACCACATGAATAGATAGATATAGTGTATACCTTTCTAATGGTATATATATCCCCCCCAATTGGTGCACAAAGCGATGCAATATTGAGGGAATAATTGTAGTAGGGGGAATAGGGGCTAAAAAAGCGGAAAAAGCGAACCTCATCTGCTGGGTTGCTGGTACAATTTGGCAGATCGGATGGTGGGATCTTATAGAGGCTGTAAATATCTTTCTAACGATATATAGATCACCCAAAATAGTGCCCAGAGCAGTGCAATATGGAGCAGGATACTATTTTGGCCAAAGATAGGGGCTTTTCTAGTGACCCATGTAAAAAAATATTTTTTAAGGATCAATGGGGTTCATATGCGGGAGGCTGCGTTCAAAATTTCAGCCCAATTGGAGCAGAAATGAGCGCGCTATTTGCGATTTATATTATTTTTTCGATTTATTTTGATTTGTGTCTGGCTCTGAGAGTGTATTTCCTTAATTGCTCGCCAACCACTGATCCCCCCACCCCGAAAATACCCATTCCGGGATCCTGATTTTTTTCTCTACACCCCCATACCCATATCATATCTATCCGACAACATTTGCCCAACCCCCACCCAGCCAGATAAGCCATCAGCCCCTATCCAGTATCCCCCCATCCTCCCCCCCTATCCCCAACACCCCTACCCATCCTCCTACCCCCGGAAAATCACCCATATATGCTCCTCATACCCCCCCATACCCACCCCCCCTCCCCCTAACCCCTGCCCCCCCCCCCCTACGACGAAATCCCTCTGCCAAAAGGCCCACTGCAATCTGGCAGTCCTGATGGTATCGAGCGGACTGCCAGTTTGCAGACTTGATGTAATCATCTAGCTTCTATGGCTGAACGAGGAGGAGCCAAAACATTTGGTGAGACACAATGTCCTGCCGAATTTAACACACCTTGAGCTTGGGGAGTACGGTGTCCGCTCGCGCTTGCTGCAGTCGGATTTTGGGCTCGATATTCCGCAAGGGACTGAGCTACCTGTTCTGGGGTGGCCATTGCTGGACGCTGAGGGTTCAACGGCTGAACCGGAAACATCTCCCCCATTCTAGCAAGCAGGAACCCAGTTGCGTATTTTTCAGGCCAAGGGCCATCGCAGTTTATTACAGTACCTTGAGGAGGAAGAGAATACTTCGTGAATCCGAGTACGGGATTTGCAACCCGGTGTTGAATAGGCTCCCCTGCAGAATCTCTGAGATTGAGGTGAGTTGGTTTCACCTTTGGATCTGCGCCCCACCACTCCAAAGGAAGGTGCGAGCACATCCCCATCGACGCGGCCTTGATGTTGTTGAAGAGGAATTGGTCCGTGCGTCCAAGGGTGAGAACGTGCCCTCGAAGTTCGTTATGGGCCACACGCAATTCTTCATAGGCCCTCGAAATTTCCGCTAAGTTCCTATCCGCAGCCTGCTCGAGTTCCTTCCGTATGGCGCAGGTTGTGTGCAGCGACTCAACCAGAGATCCAGATTCTAAATCTGAAATTCGCTCTTCAAGCTTCTCAATGATGCCGTGAGCTTGAGAGAGATGTGCTGCTAATTCTAATCATACTTTCTGGTCAGCGATGTCGGAGTTCAACTTTTGAATGAGCACTTACCTTTCGTCGCAGCACTACAGGACTTCTTGTCTTTGTTTTACCTGCGGACGCAGCTTTCTTCTCCTTCGGTTTTGGTCCTTTCAGCACTTTCAGTGGTTTGGGTTCCTTGGGTTCCTTGGAAGATTTTGAGGACCGCTTACTGAGCAAGCAGGAAATATGACGGCAGCTGCAGTAATGGCACGCTCCCTCTATGGGACCATCATCCCACTTCATGTAACACTTGTTGCCTTGTATTTGACACTTGGCACACCCTGGGATGTTGACCTTCACAGAAGCAATCTTCCCTGCCCATCCTTTAACAGTCCCATCAGCAGGGGGAGGGGCAATGTGAGTGCCTTTGGGAATCACCATGCCTCCTGGTGTTACAGCTGCGGCAGCAGGTTCCTTCTCATCTGATGGCTCTTCTTTGCGCGATTTACTGGAGCCGAAGCAGCTCTCCGTTCTCTGCCGATACTACAGTGAGATGGTATGTGGCTCAGTGGATGCATCAATTATATTTTCCTACTAATTGTTAAATGCATTCAAAGTATCAAGCGATCGCGGAAGTTGGAGTGAACAAAGCCCTGCTACCTAAACTATCACAATGGCCTCTGAACGCTGTGTTCCGTGTTGTGCAGGAAGCAGCCAAGAACCCGAAACTTACCAGTTTTTCGCCAGGGTTTTCATTGAACAAGGTGATCGATTCCCTCCGCCCAACAGTCATTACAGTGGAGGAAATACTGTCCGTGGAAGAGGACCACAACATGGAAGAAGCCGCGGCGTCGGCTGAGCAAATTTCGAGGTTGGAACAGGTGGCATTGGAGCGGGCTTGACGGAACAAGCAGTTGAAGGAGGAAGCAGATGCTCAGCAGCAGAAACGAGAGGGTAAACCTGCTGGGAAAGGCAAAGGACATGATGAGAAGGGAGAGGGAAAGGTAGCGACAGGTGGAAAGCGCAAAACACAACAAGAGCCATCCCCTGTCAGTGATGCTGCCATCAAACCCCACCAGAAGCCTACGACGGGGGGTGAGGAGTCAAGCGCAGAATCTGATGCTCCATCGGTCCCAACCCGCCGCAGCGACAAATCAAAGGGAAAGGGTAAAGCAACTGCGGAGGAATTGGACCAGCATATTCAGGAAGCGAAGGCGAGGGTCATCTGTCTGCCGCTGCGCTTAGAAGATGAAGAAGATGAAGATGAAGACCTGGCTGAACAGTTGGCCAAGATCCGGAGCTACCAACCTTGACCACGTGGAGAAGGTACATCCAAAAATGTTGCGTCATCCGAAGGTGAGGAGGATAGGATGGAAGGGGTGGTTGAGCAAGCGGAGGAGAAGGTGGAGGGCGATGACGAGGACGAGGAGGAAGATATCCTTCGAGGGTGGAAAGTTTGGCGTCCATGGGATTGAAGAGTTCACTTGCGGGATTGTGTTTGATGGTATGCAACAGGAAGGATCAAGTTGGAAAGGGATACACGTTTGACGTGTACAAGCTGACAAAGGAATCCGCGGATGCCCAGCCACGATGAACACGTTGTGACTACCTGCGGATCACGTGATGCATACTTGATTTCTATTAATATTTTCAATAAGCCTCGTGGCTTCGGATAATCATGCTTTCGTAATGTACATACAATCCTGTGGGATGGTTGTGCAACTGTGGCTGTAAACACCATGACCCGCCGTGGAACCAACATTGCAGCGTAGGAATATATTGCACAATGACCAATGCCGCGGTAATGGCAGGCCACTAGCTGCTGTACATCAAAATATCCTCTTCCCAATAGGTCCGGTGGGGTGGAGGAATGTCATGATAACGATGCATTCCTTGAAAGAAACGGAATGGCTTCTGAGCAAGGAATAGGCTGTCGGTAACGTATTCTTCAGAATGAGACATGATGGTGGATGTGAGACAACTAACTGATTGAAAGATGGAGACCGATATGATAAGGTCACCTGATTCTTGCCAAACTTAGAAACCGATGATGCCGTCAGAATTGATCTGTTGCGCTGCGGATGATCATTATATTTCTGTGGAGAGGGACGACGTCTGCGGAATATCCCATCTATCGGGGGTGCTTATTGTTTCATACAATCCTGCAGACTGGTTGTGCCACTGTGATTGCAAACACAATGACCTGCTGCAGAAACAATGTTGCAGTGTAGCCATATATTGCAAAATGACTGATGCCGCGGTAATGGCGGGCCACTCGTTTCAGTTGATTAGCTTCCACCAACGCAGCCTATTCCGATATTCATTTATGACATTTTCTTGCGAAGCGTATCTGCAGAAGGTTTCTTTTTTTTGGACCCACTTGTTCAGGCATATCCCATGGAATGGAGTCCGCATCGCGCCTCGAATCCACCGACACAGATTGTTAGATCGCGTACACATCTCCGCCGCGGAGTCAACATCGCGGCTTCTTCTACCATTTCATTTAATACATTCCGCCGCCGCAGGTTGGGCACCCACCGATCCTGCTAGTTTCTTTCAAGGTATCGCATTACCCATTTTGCAGCTCACAAATTGTCTCTTTACCAACGTCTACTTTTTCTCTAAATCTCACATTTCCGTGGATATTTCAGAGAGACCCGTCGACCCATCCATGCGAACCTATTTCTCCTCCCCCCCCACCCCTTCCGTGCCCTACTTCCCAATCACCTCCCAACGATCAATTTTTCCACCCTAGTCCTCCACCGTGTCCAATCCATACTCTCCCCTCCCCCTCCCCATTCCGCTTTTCCCAACCTAATCCCCTACCTCCCACTCCTCCACGTCCAACCATCCATCTACCAGTCATACATCCCCACACTTGCCCCACCCTTCCGCCGTGCCCAATTCACTAATCCACTAACCCCCATTTCCGCTCATCCCAACCTGATGCCCCACCTACCCCCTCCCGCGCTCCATCCACCATTCACCCACCCACCCACCCACCCCCCTCTCCCCTCCCCCTCTCCCCTCCCCCGCACCCCATCTGCTATCTCTCTACCTACCCCCACCCATTCCGCTCATCCGGTATTTATTTATTACATTGATACTATATCTAATGAACTAATTATATAACCTTACTTACCCAGAATGTAGGAAATCCATGGTGATCCATGGATCACACTCAGTCATTACGTTGTAGCTAGTCCACAGATCAACAAAGTCGCTACACTGCAATTACCTTACATCGCAATCCATCACTAACCCCCAGTGAAACAAGCATCTGAGCAAATAGCGCTTAAATGAGCATGTCTGAGCTGAACTGCGAATATGTGTAGAAATCTGTGGGTAGATGAGGACATTGTTCACCGTTTTACTGAACAACATGGACCTGAGGACCACTGAGCCAACATGACGCAGTTCGAGCTTCATTATCAAGTAATATATTGAGTTTTTTTTGAGTATTATTCAAGTGAATTTTCAAAACGCTCACATGATCACTTCGAAGTTTGTCAAGACCGAAGAATTTAATTTGTCTAAGTCCCCGCTCCTTCCTTCCTCCGTACCACCACCATCACCACGATCGACTTCACCCACATTGATACCGTCACCTATCCTTGTATCCCGAACTCAAGCTGACCCTCCCTATCTACAGTGTCTACCTTCGCCTCAGGCTGTCACGGTGATAAGTCCATCATAATATTGATGCCATTGGTGTGTTATCTCGAATGTATGTGATAGAAAAACGCGCATATATGCGCACTTTTAGGGGGCTTAACGTTGATGGCATTGTTCCAGATCAGGTGAGAGGGGTAGAGGGGCATCTTTCTGGTGCTATGGTAGTTTCAAGTGAAACTACTCTTTAGTTCAAGTTATCAGCCCCGCTGTGGCCAGGGAGTCAGAGTCGCTCTTGTGAGAAGGTAAGTTGATATATTTCCTCTTCTCTTCTCCACTGACAACCATTTTGGTTTCTTTTTCGTTGAGATTCACCCTCGAAGACCATCAAATTTTCCTGGTTTACGACGGACCAACAATATAAGGCTCATGGCTGCCACTCAAGTGTGTTTATTCTTCTTTGGGTGTCAGGTTGCCAGGCTGACTCTACTGCCTTTTATTAATAGTCGTATTTCTCTAGGAATACGAAGGAAAATGGTGGCCTCTGGCCTTGGATATGTAGGGCGCACAGGGAGCGGGCGGCAGGCAAGGTTGATACCCGTTGCACATATGTAACTCAGATGTGCTCAGATAAAATGAGGAATAAATCAATTTTATTATATTATTTTTTCAAAATTAATGCTCAGTCAGAATCAGATCCTCTCGGGTGTGCTCAAATTTTGTCGGTTTTCATCAATGAAGCTTAAGGAAAACTACAGTCCTTTTCCTCAGATGTGCTCAGTTGAGTGGAAAGATTACGGAGCACAAATGTGTATATCTGAGGAATTTCTTTGATCAGATACGCTCAGCTCTCCCCAGTGCTGCTCGGATGTACTCAGATGCGAGTTTCACTGGGAGCGCTGATACGAGAGGTTAGTACTAACCTCTCGTATCAGCCCTTACAACATGGCCTTCATGCTGCGACTTCCCCCACAGACGAATGTACCATACGAAGTTTACACACCTATTCCACCTTCTTCCAATTCACTCTGTTCAGTGTCATCATTCAACGCCTCCTTTCACAACACGGACGTGGACATGGACATGCGCGGGTGGGTGTGGGAGTAGGAGTAAGATAGTCGAGTGTCGGAATACGTGCAAAGATACTTACATACCTAATATAAGACAATTCTGTTGTGCACATGAAGCACGACACGACTGGGTAGTATACTGGGGCTTCGTAAAAATGCAAATTCGAGGTTTCATATTTTATGGTACAACCTAAGAAGCAACAAACTGAGGTAGTGAAGGGTACGAAACAGCGACACGCTGTGGGAGTGTGGGTAAAACTGGTAATCCAATCATTGTTACGGATATCGACGACAAAGCTGGATAGTGGTATCGTTCTACGTGTTGCCGTTGGTCGTGACCAGATTATGTTCTGTGCTCGGGTCTTTGTACTGGCGTGATAAAAAATGAGGGTACTGAGAGAGACGAGTGTCGCCCTTGAAATGAATAAGAATGCAAGATGAAAGCTTTGGGTTCGATTCTTGTTGCGTCCTCCCACACAAGCGTCTCCTGATGATCCACTGGCAGGTCGACTAACACTAGAGATTGAAGCAATATTATGTATAGTTGCCGATTTGAACCTGAATTGATATTAGCGATAGTACTTTTCTGAATTTATTTTTTACTGAAGGTGTCTTGTCGCGCTGACTTGAAAATGGAGGCATATCAAAAAGTGCCAACCTTCATCGGGTAGCACTTGGCGTGACAACGACAACTACGAAAAGCTCGCAGCTCGTATTTAATTGATGAATCTATGCTGTCTGTGACGCCGATAGATGCTCCTGTGCATACGCGCGATGGACGACTACGTAGGAAGGGACTAGCTAGATGAAGCGAATTGATGTGGTGAAATTCGTGATAAGTGCAATCGGTCATTCCGAGATGAAGCAGATGAAGTGAAGTGAGATTCGTGAAGAGTGCAGTCGGCCACCCCGATTAACGTCCCAACGTGAGTCAAACAGGGATGTCATCCGAAAAACCGAGATAAATAACACGGGTCTATGAAAATTACTGACAATCGGTTAGAACACAAAATCATAATCACATATCGGTCAACTTTTATTCACATAAATCTCTAGCCCTAAACACTTGAAACATCTATGGTATTGAAGGCTGGTACGTCGCTCCAGTCAATATCCACCCGCACCCCCTCGTCTTCTTCCTTCCCAACTACCTCATCCACGCCCTCTCTCATCCCGCACCCTCGACGCCAAGCGCCCCCCAAACGCGACTCAAAATCCAAAATACCACCCCTCCCTCCTCTGCAACCCCAAATCCACCCAATACTCCGACAATGTCCAACAACGACGATTCCTGCGTCATCGCCGACAGCCAGAGGGGCCAAACGACCCTGAAAAGTAGCGGAGGGTGTTGAGGGAGGTGATACGGGAGGAGTGAGGTCCATCGCTGTCGCCGGAGGTGACATATGCGCCAAAGTGTCGGCGAGTCCATGTCAGACGCCTCATCAAACCATCACTTTCCTCTTTCGTGTTCTCTCCCCCAACAACCCGGTCTTCCATCACACCTACGCCCTGAACCATAAGAAAGGCGGCAAAAACGCGCTGCGATTTAATTACTGAGTGCTGAGTGCTCAGCCGTTGAGTTGACCGGGGTGGCGGCAGAAACGTATTACTGAGAGGTCCAAACTCGTTTCTGAGAGAAAAGGGGCATGGTAATGTGGATAATGTGGGTGTTATGTGGCGCATAGGCGAGATCTGGAAACAGCAAGCAGCCATAAAAAGTAGCATAGGGTGGTGAGGGAGGTGTGACAGAGAAAGTGAGCATCATCGGCGGAGTGTGGTCCAACTTGGGAGCCAAGATGTCCACAGTTGGAGTGTGCGACGTGAGTTATGCGAATTGGTTCGTGTAAAAATTCTCAACGATGGACAAGCGACGCAGGGAGCGATGGAAGTAGTTGAGTAGTAGAGGGTTTGCACTTATGACAGTGTTGAAGGATGTGCTCCTGCGACACTCCGACCGTTCCCAACAACGGCGTTTCCTATCGCATCGGCGACCCCTAGGACCAGTAAAAAACATGAAAAGCAGTGTAGGATGCCGCGGTTCATGTTACGAGAGGAACGAGGACAATCGGTAGAGCCTAGCTTGCCTTGTGAGCCAAAGTGGCCGCATACTATGCCGCCGAACGGCCAAAGTCCCATCAGAATGTTGGAGATAATGTCTGAGAGGTGAGCGTTGAACTGTTGCGTCAAAGTGGGCAGCGATGGAGGGCTAGTGACATTGAGAGGCTACAGGCAGAATGCTGGCGATGAGACGGAAGCGAGGGAAGTAGAGGTTTATTTGGAGAAAAGCAATGGGATGACGTCGTGGAAATATTGGACGTAGGAAGAGAAAAATAAACGGCGTAGGGGCTCATTCGGAGTGCAAGAAGCTCTAGTTAATGATGATGGTTGGCGTAGAAGTTGCCACTTGAGGATGAAATACGCAGGTGCCGGGGAGCGATGGAAATGGGTGGTAGGATGATCGCAGAGACGGCAGCAGGATGAAGGATCTGAATTAGTGACTGTCGTAGAGGGATGTGGGAGACCACGACGATGTTGCTTGATGACGTGTCAGTCATTGCGTTGCTGTAGACTGTGGTGGTGATACGTTCATGATAGGCGTCGTACTGGCGAGTGGTAATCAATTACTGCAACACTCCTGGTGGGCTATCTGCGCTTTCAGCCAACCAAAGTGCTGAGGTGAGAACCCAGATGTCGTCTTCAAGCGGCCACTGTAGGGAAGAGAGGTGATAAAGAAACAAAACCGTTTTTGCTTTCTGGTGATCAAGTCACGGAATCTAGAACACAAGTGAGTATAAATGACGATACTGAGTCGAGTCGTGTTACTCACAAAAAGTATTTTGCCTTAAGCACCTGAAGCGACCATTGTATTGAACGCCGGGTCGCAGCTCCCGTCAATCCCCATCTGTATCCCCTCCTCTTCCTCAGCCACAGCTTTTATATCCCCTTCATCTCATCCTCCCCTTCATCCCCATCCCAACCACCCATTCTACCCCGACGCGACTCAAAATATCGCCTCTCTCTTCTTGTCACCTCAACCCCACCCAACACTCCGACGCCATTCAACAACAACGATTCCTGGATCATCAACGACACCTGGTCCTAACAAACACCCCATAATAGCAGCGTACAATATTGAGGGACGTGTTACAGGAGAAGTGAGGTCCATCGCTGGACTCTGTCTTGACTTAGGAGTCAATGTGTCGGTATGTCCACGTCGCCTGATGGCTGAGGTCTCCCCGGACCCGCACCTTCCTATTCCGTTTTCTTCCCCTCAACAACCTGACGTTTCAATATCCCTTGTACTCTGCCTGGACCATGCGCAGGACGACGGCGTGAAGACTTTGAGTGGAGTCACTGAAAGTGGAGTGTTGAACTGTCGGGTTGACCAGGGCGGGAATGGCAACCACAGGAGTGATAGGGGATGAAGATGGTACCTGAGCGATATGATGTTGGAACCAGATTTTCGTCGGAAAAATAGCACTGGGTGTGGACGTTGTGGAAATGGTAGGTGCAGGTAGATGAGGATAGTAAAAATTGGAATGCCTCAGTGGCTCAATTGGACGTGCGGGATGGTTATGGATTCAGAATGAACGACATTGGGGTGATGGAAACACATTGGTGGTAGGATGCTTGCGCCGACAGGGGAGAGTTGAAGGACGTCCAGCCGCGGTCATAGAATGAAGAGGGAGACCGATAAGTCAGGGGTTACAGAGTGGAAGTGGATTTAACTGGCGACGCTGGAATTGAATAGATGAGTCGACGTCTACTGGGATTTGGAATGCGGCTGATGAACGACACTTACTGCCCATGGCCTTCAACTGCTGCTCCTTCCTGTAAAGAAAACACCATCCCCACACCCCCACTATCGTTTCTCACTCGTTGGCTTCTCTCATCAAAGGATAACCTCCGGATTTCTTATCGCATTCCGACACAGACATGGGGGAACGACAAGACCAGGTTTAGATTGCATGCAGACGGCTCATCTATGTATTGTCAGTATTTTCACATAAAACGAGAACAAAGCAGACATACCTCGTTTTGAGTCTTGACGCACCACTGTCTGAGGGACGCGCAGGGCCCAACTCGTCTCATGGTGTTGGATGATAAATTATGTTTGTGAGAGCGGTAGTGGATGTGGTGGAAGGTAACCTAAAACTGGGAGATTGGTTACAGATTTAGAAGTTCAAGTACGAAAAGTCAACAAGGAAAACCGGATAAATAGGTCGAGGATAAATCGGGCGTGCGTGTCTCTCAACGAACCCCGTGAGTACACATTGCCATTTCACCGCCTTCTTCGCGCCAAACCTCTGAAAAAATTCCCTGCCCGGCCAGAGGACAACTTTAGTGACGATGACGAGATCAGTGATCAACCAGTTCATTGATGAAAAAAGGATGAGATTGGGCTATAGAAATACACTGAAAATGACGAGTATAGGTTAGCAGGGAAGGTAAAACAACGACCTCATGGTACTCACATGAAACTATACTAAGCCATTTGAAATGCCAAAATGCACATCATCATCCCCGACACTGTGACTGACGTAGGTTGACCAGGACACCTAGCGATCAACCCATCCAACCCACTTCAACCTACAGCCGCTTCTGAGGCATTCCTTCGTCCACATTCGACCGTGAACGACAAATCAAAAAGTGAAAAAGATTGAAAGATTGAGGTGACGACAGAGAGCGACCATTCAACTTAGGTGTAGCGCAACGACCATGATGGCTCGGGACCAACCCTGTTGGGTTGACGGCTTGATGTCAAAGGAAAGTTCAAATACCGACAAACAATCTCCCACTTGTGAGCCCATCCACCTCCATCAAGATAACTCTCGGCTACGACCAATTCATCTAAATATGTCTTCTCTTCATTCACATACCCTTTGCCAGTCAGAGATCCATGTTCTTCATTTGCGTGATTTCTCGCTATTCTTCATTGACGTCATTGGTTCGTACTTGGGGAACCTAAGGGAACCTTAAGCTGAATCGAATTGTATTGCTCGGTGGCGGTGACGATGTCGATGGTCGATATCAAGCAAGACAGGTGACGGAATATGCTCATAATTGATTGCAGTCAGTGAATTTCTCGCCTAAGTGGAGTCCTCAGAGATGAGGTGAACAGATACGAAGAGGCGACAGAGACAGTGTTCCAGCTCGACGGCAGCCTTGACAGCGAGAAATGTAATCCGAGCAAACGGGATGGAGTATAGGTAATGAAGAAGCAAAAATTCCCCTTTTATGCTTCATCACCACCTCCTCGGAAAGCTCTTTCAGAGCGCTTTAAAAGATTTTAAGTCTAACGCGTCCTTCGCTTATTTCGCTCCAGGTCAGGAACCAATCTTCAAGGGGTATCGCCACCTCTCTGAGGTATTCCTTCCTAATTGCATCTTCATCCTACACCACTAACTCCAGCGCACGCGTATGTTTTTTTGACGGGATGTAAACCCGGGAATCAAATATCGACGCCCACATTTCCTCATACAGTCCTGTATGCAGTGCTCCGTATCAGTCGACATCATTTCACCCTCACGGCCAACTTTAATGAACCCGGCACGCTTTACATTGGATCCTTTGAGCTACCCACAAGGGTGCTAACTTAACAACCTGAGCGGGATCATGAAATGTAGCATAAAACGCTAAGGTAAGTTTTGCGAGAGGATGGGCCGAAGTGGCTCAAGTTCACATTGCCCAATCGCCAAGGTCACCCGGTCGTGGTACATCCCCCCTCTTTTCTTCCAATTCCTACCTTTCATCACTATGAACCCTATGGAATACGGCACCGTGAACGGGTTGAAATGGAAGGCTAGGTACGAAGTGTTGGGCTCCCGCAGTGGTACGGTTGGAGATGGTGATCCTATATGGTGGACGAGCAATATCGCGAGGTCGGTGATGATAGGTGAGTGATGCGCCGGGGACACAACAGTAGCCTTATGCTGTGGAAACAGAAGAGGGTAAGGTAACAGGAAACGTGCATAAGGAGTGTTTATTGGGGGGAAACGCATAGTTGATTTAAGATTTGACCAACATCGCGATGAAAATGACTCATGCTGGGTAACTAGGAAAAACTTGAATGTAGACCGCCTAACCCAATCCTATCTTCTGTTGGCCGATCACCATAAACGCTCACTATTTTCTCTTCTCTCCTTAAAACGATAACTGTTTCGAGATTCGAAAGAAGCGCTGAATATTCGCAACCCGCGTCCCATGTCAAGTCACAGGCTGGAGATGAGGCAAATGCGTAGGCCACACGCGATGACTATTTTTTAGCGTCCCATTATCTCCAGAGATTATCAATTGTGAAGCCCTTTCTAATCATCGTAAATCTCCTCACTATTCCTTATCCCGTACTGCGTTCGACAAATTTTCATATTCTGACCGACTTCGAGAGCGAATGGATAGAGGTGAACTAGGTGAAGCACGTAGTATGACCCGAGTCTATAGAGGGCGTAGTTGGGGCTGCCAGAATTGTACCATTTGACTCGTTAGTATTGTCTCCCTCCCCCGTTCTTGGCTTTGCTTACTCCTTGACGCAACACAAAGATTCCCTACCTACATACAATTCCCCTCATTCCATCGCTCAATTGCTTACATCAAGTCTGCTGTGAATGTCATTCATACTGAGCGCAGCGCGCTTGACTAGTTCTACTGTTAGTCTCTTCTGGACTTTAACGTCACCAAAAGCAATGCTACCAGAATCATCAATGATTCAACGCACACAACTACGGCGATCGCAACACCATCCCAAATAGTCCCAAGTCCGCGCTATTTCCGCTTTGTATTTTTGTGAGGTTCGCCTCCGATCATAGCGCCCCAATCTTACTATTCAGGCGCATTTTAAATATGTTCTGCGCGCGATTATAAGACTGGTGTTGGCTTCAAGATTGAGGTAATTGTCAAACATCAGCATTGGCACCTGAGACTGATCAGACACGTACGTCATATGGGTGTTATTTTTGTGTAATTGATGTCTAGATCTGATAAGATGAAATTGGCATGCTGTCAGCAACATGCGGACTGCAGCTGGGAAAATCACACCAACGTCTCTCAACATTGAACTAGAACCATCTTCTTGCCTTTCCTATCTCGGATTAGTACCATGTCGACCACCAGAGCAGAATATAATAATCTCAAAGTCAGAGGTCCTATAAGCATTAGATGTGTAACTCCAGAAGACGTGAAAGGGGAATCATTGTTGGTTTACCTGTATGTTGCATTTAAAATCCCACTCATCTTGAATAGCAATGCTCACAAGACTACTCATTCCTCAGTCTCATGGGTCCAACTGGATCTGGGAAGAGTGCTGTAAGTATAATTTCACTGCATTCATATGTTTTGCCTTCTCACCAACATCTCACCTTGAAAAACTGGCTTTTGTTCCTCCCCAGTTCATTGAGTCACTCTCACCAGATCGCAATCTAGATATTTCAAAGGATTCACTTGAAAGTGTCACCCAGGAGGTTGTCTGCTATCAAGTTGTCAGTTTGACTTGCTCTGGATGGAATGTTATACTAGTGGATACACCTGGCTTTCTAGATACCAAGATGTCTGAAAGCCGGATAACCAAGATGATCACAGAGACATTGGATGGTTTATGGTATGTTTTTAATTGTTCAACAACTCAATTGACAATGTTCTAATTCTCAATGGTGCTTCTTGTTAGTCAATCTGCCAAATCAGTTGCTATATTCATCCTTTACTTCCAACCCATCACTGACATACGGATGGGAGGCTCAAAAAGGGATGCAGTCAAGCTCCTCAGAGCATTTGCAGAGTCATTTGGAGCTTATGGCATCAATGTGGTAACCACAATGTGGAATCAGATTTCATCCCCAGAGAAGATGGAGGATGCCAATCATCGGCTTAGCAATTTGCAAAAAGAAATATTTGTGGTAGGTGGTTTACATTTCTACAATGAAAATGTAATTTATTATTTCAATAGGAGTCTGATACACTTATCATCAATGTCACTCAGTTTGAGTTTTCCCATGGATCTGCACTGTCAATCCTAGACAAGGTATGGGGTGGATGGACTCATCGTCAAGATGAATTACAGAGGATTAGTCCTCAATACCAATCCCTCATCCACAACAACCTCCTTGAGCGCATCAGCAACACTTGCCAACAACTTCTTACACTTGCAGAGGACAAACAGAGTGCAACCATCCCTGGAAGAGAAGATCCACTTCTTCTTGAGGTTGTACTCAGGGATGAGAAAGTGGCATTAGGGGCCCTTCAGTCATTTTTGGATGATCTATATGAGATTGACCCAGAGTGCTGCTCCTCACCTTTTCCCCAAGAGAATGTCCCTCAATCCCCACCTCCACCTCCATGTCCCCTCCTATCATCATCCCCATCCCCATCCAATAAAAAGTCCATGTCTGCACATCTCAAAGATGTGACCTCACACCTGAAAAAAATATTCAAAAAGCCTTAGTTATTCTCTGGTTCACCACACAATCTCAAATACTACTATCATTTCTCATGCAGTCATATTCCTGTCTTGTCCTGTTACTCTACCTAGTCATGTATTTTTGCCTTCTTCTCAATTTGTATATGTTTCCATTTCTGTGCTCTTGTTTTCTCCAAATTTATGATTGTAGTATCTCTTTGCAATATATCTTCATGATCTTCATTAGAGCAAGTTGGAGGTCTATACTTGTGATGGTTGAGTTTTCCAGATGTGCTCAATAATAGGCAGCTGTTGGCAGCACATTGTGTTAAGGACTTGGAGTTCCCTGTATCCTTCAGATTCTCAACCAGAGTCTCTAATTTGTTCAAAGTCTATTCTTCATATGAACAATACAATCACATGTAAGTACCTTTCCATCAGCAGATTTTCTTCACTAGGCAGTTATTGTCTTGTCCACTACTCCACTTTCAATATGGAATGGCTTTTACAAATGATACCTGTGGTCCATCCTTGACAACTCCCCTCTCCTTCCATTCACAGTAATCACTCCCTGCTCCACTCTGCTACATGTCTCTTACAAAGCACCAAATGTCACTCCAACCAATATTCCCCTACCAGGGGCATGCTGCTATGAGAGCCACAAAATGCAAGACAAATGGACGATCTCAGCAGAGAGGACAAGAGGAGGGTCAAAATGGCTTGTAGTGGGTATTAAGAGGTGAGGATGAACTTCATAGCATTCAAAGATGCATGCAAGAGTGACAATCACTTCTTGAAGCATTCAATAACGAGTGAGAGTGGACAGTACCCAAAAGATGATATTACACAAAGATGAGTCACTGAAAACAAGATATGCAGGTGAGCCAGGGCACATACAAGCACAAGCTAATTGTACTCACATAATCCTATTCTAACGCACTCAGAATGCAGAATACACATCACTGTTTTGTTGACCAAGACTGTTCTGTTGGTTACCTTTTCCCTCTAATCAATTCTTTTGTGTAGTAACGTTCACATTTGGTGTAAGGATGTCGTTAAGTACATATTTGAATATATAGCAGGCTCAATTATATGTATTTGGGCGGGCGAGTAGTGGTTGTATCAGGGGAATACAGATGATAAGCAGGGAATTCAAACAAATTTATGTGATCTGTGATGCAGTTGGATGCACCTTCACATCTGAGATATGGCCGATCAAGCCCAGTCAAAACCGGCTCCGCAGAATTCTGCGTGATCTGGATCTTGCTGCACATGTCTGCTTCTGTCTGAGAAATCTGCAAAATATGCGAAATTCTGCATTTCAACGACATTCGAAACTTGAGAACCAAAGTCAAAATTATTTGTCAGCTTCTTGACTTGGAGTCTTGGATAACGTCAAAGACGAGTCGTCGTTCCACACAGATAGTTACAGATATTCGACCTTGACTCACCCCCATACATGCCCTTGTTGTTCTCTCTCTTACAGAACCTCCCGTGAATTTCAAAGTCAGCTGGAGATGGGCTTCTGTTGGATCTCGACGCAATCTTGACACCCTTAATCAACTCTTTCACCTTCCACCACCACTTCCCCTTTCTCTTCCCCTTTTCGTCCATCCCCTTTTTCTCCCCACTTTATATCGCGCTCCCTTCACTCTGATAACACCTTGGGATACACATTTACCTGATGACCTTTTCACGCCCCTTCAGCCTCATGACAATGTTTAGGGCCGTGCAACTTGACTGGTAAGTTTATGATATGCTTACGCAACGGTTTGACCGTAAATCTTTCCATATAGCTATCGGGTATCTTGTATACTCCCTGATCTTTGTTTAGTTACATTCCCATCACAGGTAAGCAGATATATTCTCATTCCTCGTGTATAAACGCACATATACTCACACATTGATTTCGAAAGCAGGTGTTAACCCCGTTCTTTATTCTTGGTATGTGACTATATTATTACGGGTCTCGTCAAATGACTGAACCATGTCCCTGCTCTAGAATACCCCTCTCTTCATCGACTTCCTAGGGTAGGCTAGTGTAGATGTTCGATGTTGTACACTCCGGGGTGTATTTTGTATGAAAATTAATCAGAATTTCATTATTTGTTATGAGCCTCAGATAAGCGTGGAGTTGTGCAGAATTTGCTTAAATTCTGCACTAGTCTGATTCAAATACGATTAAATACTCTCTGGACAGGTGCAGAAGCAACCAAATTTCTGCACAAAACCTGCACCAGTCCGGAATTTTCTGAGATCCAGAAAAAAGTCAGACCAACGCAGACCAGTGCGGCAGGTTGCATCTTTTCATCAGATTACCGCAGATTCCTGCAGAACCGATTTTCACTGGGGATCAAGACTCAAGAGTGCTGGTGAGCATTATGAGCCGGATTGGTCAGGTGCCTCGAGAAGGAATGACCTCGATGAAATGAGTTGATACATGCAATCGGTCACTCCAACTAGCGTTCCAATGCAAGTTGAATAGGAAATTTATATCAAAACGGATATAATATAAGACACATCCCCTAAATTTGCTAATGATCGTTCAGAATGCAAAATCGTGAAAAGATATGAGCCGCGTGTTACTTACAAAAATATGTTGCCCTAACCAACGACCATTGTGTTGAACACTGGTCGTTGCTCGTGGTGTTCCCTACCTGCACCCCCTTGCCTTCCACCTTACTAACTACCCCTTCCATATCCCCCCACATCCCACACATCCTTTCGTCCCAATCCCCAACCGCCAATCCTCCTCAGACACGGCTCAACGTCCGAGATATCGCCCCTCCCTCTCTGTAACCCAAACCCCACACAACACTCTGACGACGTCCAACAATGACAATTCCTGCCGCATGGGCGACACCCAGGGCCAGCAAGCCACCTTGAAAAGCAGCGTCAGGTATTGATCTTTGTTATATGGAAGGAGAGAGGGCCATTGGTTGAACTTACCTTGACTTAGGAGCCAAAGTGTCGGCGTGTCCACGTCGCCTGATGGCTGCGGTGCAACAACGTTTCCTGCCGCATCGGCGACAGCTAGACCAAGCAAATGACCTTGAAAAGCAGCGTCGAGTGTTGAGGCTCGTGTTACGTGAGGAGTGAGCACCATCGGTGAACTCTGGCATGACTTGTGAGCCAAAGTGTTGTTGTGTCCACATCGCCTGATGGCCGAGGTCTCGTCACACCAGCACCTTCCTATTTCGTTTCCTCCCCTCAACGACCTGTCCTGTCGCTAATCCGAACATGCCTGACCGTATGCAGGACAACAGCGCGAAAACTTCGAGTGGAGTGACTGAAAGCAGAGGTCAGGTTCATAAGAGCGGTGACAGTAGCCACACGACGCAGGGGGTGATGGAATCACATTGGTCATAGTATGCTTGCCCCGACGGGAGCGAGTTGAAGGACGTCCAGGCAAGGTCGTAGAGAAAGAGGGAGACCAACAACCATGTCTGATGATGCGTCAGTCATTGCGCCGCTCTCCCCTGTTGAGGTCGCTGGTTACAGAGCAGAAGTGGATTTAACTGTGCAACGCTGGAACTGAGTAGGTTAGTTGACATCTACTGAGATTTGGAATGACAGAGCGATACTTACTGATGATGGCCTCAACTTGCAGATGTGCTCAGGTTTTACCATCTCCCCTCAAAATTGTCATCCATAATGCTGTTCGCTGTCGACAACATCCGCACACCTTCATGACACCTTTCCACTCCCTGGGTTCTCTCATCAAAGGACGGCTACCAACCCCACCAACAAACGTTCTCAGTGCACTTAAACATAAGCATCTGTAGAATCGCATGTGAAAAATCAAACTAGGTATTTTCAGTATCGTCACACATATAACGAGGACAATGCATACATACCTCGTTTTGAAATATTATCGGCTGAGGGCGGGCAGCGCGGAACTTGTCTTATTTTATTCGGTGGTAAATCGTGAATGAAGCAAGGGTGAGGTGGATGTGGTGGAAGGTGATCTAAAGGTTATAGCTTTAGAAGGTTAAGTACCAAAAATAAAAAAAGCAAAACCCAATGAATGGAGGAGAGAACAAAACCAACGAAATATTATGTGACTTGCGTGTTCTTCCAATCATCTCTGTGACCTCCCACAAAACAGCTACCAGCGGAGGACCTTGTGGACGAAAATGAGCAATGGTGGGGATAAATGCATGGTGGGGATGAAAGAAAGAGGGTTTTAATATTTAATGATCAAGAAGGGACGCAGAGGAGTTCTTTCTTCACGTAGAGTTAACGAGCAAATGCGGGAAAATGACATTTGCTATTAGAAGTACACTGAAAACAACGAGTCTATGGTAGATTAGTAAGGGAAGGTAAAAAGCGAATGATGGTACTCACATAAAACTACATTAAGCCACTTGAAAAGCACCGCATACACATCCCTCCACTATGGTCCCTTGTACAGTACCCAACATGGCGTAGTCTGTGGACAATTTAAAGACTGCCAGAGCTGATCCTCTTAACCACATCATCCACAGCATTTCGTCATAAGCCCCCGGCCAACAAGAGAGGATGGAACAGAGGCCGAGACGAGATATAGGGATTGTTGACCTTAGGCGCTGCGCGACGATGGTGGTGGTTTGGGAACAAACCCTGATGGACGGCGTTGACGGCTCGGTGCACCAATATGTAAATAATTTCCCACAGCTTGCCGACATCTACCAAATGCCTCACTTTAGCTATGAACTCTCCATATCCTTGCACTCGTCGAACCTCTTCTCCTCATACGCCATGCTCAATACGATGATAAAGAGTCAAATATTGTGACATAGCTTGACCTGCCTTATAGCGTGTAATCGTCATTATATTTCCTTTCGTTTCTGTTCCCTTCTTCTCTTTCTAAATCGTTCTTTGCATACATTGCGTGGGCTATTGACAGACCTTTAACATGAGTAACCTGAAAATATATCTCCAGCATTCACACCCAGGCTTTCCCCGTAGTGATACATCTAGGCCATCGCATCTTCCCCTCCGTCGCTTTTCACAGTATCTTTCTCGTACCCTGCACTCGACGCCAAACAATTGCACTCTGACGTTGAGACACACGCATTCCCGGCCTGTGTTTGGGACTTGTCTCCTCAACTATGTATTGCCTACTCATGTTGGAGGACCTTCTGGTAGTCATAGGGTCGGAGTGGGACATACTTGTAGATCACCGTCAAGGTAATGGATAAACCCGCCAGATGATAATGAGGCGTCGTCGAATAATAGCGCTCCTGGGATACAGAGTCGTGAGCTTCGTAAATCGACTGACCCATGTTCTATCGTGATGGTCATCCAATCGTGACATCATTGGAGAGCGGCTGGAATCTTTCACACCACAGACGCGACCCATCATCTGTCGCGCATGTGGCTCTTATCAGTTCGTCATCCCGGTATACCCCCCAGCGCGTGTTGCTGTTAATTTTTTTCATCCTGTGGACCCCTTGCCCCTCAATCTCATTATTATCTCAGACCATCCAAGCTTTACTCGTTTATCAGGTGGTACATTCGAGAGGGCGGTCTCGGGACGTCCCGATAAGGGGGATAAGAACTGTGTTATGATGAGGTAGTAGAGAGGATAGAGAGAACAATGAGACTAATGTGATCAGTGCTCAGTGGAGTGGTGTCGGGTGATAGATTGGTAGAGGCCGCGTTTAACTAAAAGAAGGTCCCTCTATGCGACTGGTGAGTTTCATCCCAATGTCTTCCATTCAAGTTCTAAAGGGTCTGTCTTGTGCTTGCGTTTGCCGTGGGCCGACATGCATCGCACTTGAATAACCAACAACACCTCCCATCTCATGCATCATATCCACTACATGATCTGAGCACCTGGACCAAACGCAAACTTTATCTCAATGTTCGAAAAAATACTGCGTTCTACCACACCCATTGTTCGGCTCTCCTCGAACCCCGCGGGCCGCAGCACCAATGGTATCTGTTACTCCAATATCGAAGCTGATCATACAAGGTCGTGTTATTAAAGATGCTCGGAGAGGTTCAGTAGGTCCGCAATTAGGAAACAATCAGAGGTTTTTTGCACCCTAGATTTCGACGTCTCGACTCGAAGCGTGATAAGATAAGAGACGCAAAAATACGGTAGAGGATCAACGCAGAAATAGACAGCCAACGATGAACTTCTCTCCGTAACATACTTCATAGTACATACCTGACTGCGTCAGAATGTATTTAGTATTTGCTTCATAACCCTAGCATAGGGTCGCATAATGAAAAATCACAGGTGAGTGACGCTGCAAGCTTCTCGAAATCTGACTGAGTTCATGCCATTTGAGAACAGGTCCAAACGCATACCTTAAAAAACATCTCTATGAGTATCCCGATGGTATAAGGTGCATATTCCGATGGTTTTTACCCTTGCAAAAATGTAATGATAATTCAACATGTCTTATGTCTTCGTTTCAAGTAAAGATCTTAACTTCATTTTGGGTTACTTCGAAGCAGTAGACACTACTTTATTCAAATTCCCCAATGTGAACAGGAGCGTGAATGCATAGAGTGTATTTGGACCCTACTCGTTCTCTGCCTTCATCCCCTCGTCTCCCCACTACTATGTCCTCTGCACCGTCTTTCATTCTTCCCATATTTCTACCCCTACCCCAACGCCAATCGTGCCCTAACACGATTTACGATCTGAAACACCACCCCGCCCTTTCTGTAACCCCAAAACCACTTACCTCTCCGACGACGTCCAACAACAACTTTTTCGAGGGCATCAACGACCCCACAACCAGCAAACTGCCAGAAGAACGACGCAGGCCCCATGATGGCGAGGGAGGTGTTACAGGAGGAGTAAAACCTGTCAACATTGCTGGGCGGCCCAACCTCTCTATTGCCTTTGAGACCATGATTTCTCATCCTGCACCGCGTTCAAGTAATTTTCAGATTCCAAAGGACTTCAGGGCGAATGGATAGAGGCCATCTGGGTAAAACACACATAATTTACACGAGTCAAAGAAGGGCGCAGTCGAGAGACTGTGAGTAGCCTATAGTTGTGCACGTATCTGAATCATTAGTGTCATCGTTTTTCCCCGTTCTCTGTTTCACTCCTTGACGCAACCCAACCATTCCCTACCTACTATCCCCTCATTCAATCGCTTAATCGCTGACACCAAGTCTACTGTGAGTGTAATTCATACGGAGCGCAGTGCAGTGCGCTTGATTAATTCAAGACTCCATTTTTATGGTACAATGTAAGAAGCAGCTAGCTGGAGTAGTGAAGGATAAGACGAAGTGATGCGATATGGGAAGGGGGGTAAAACACAGATATCGACGACAGAGTTGGACAAGATGACAGTTTGAGTCCAACTTGAAGTGTTGCCGTCGGTGGTGACCAGTTCATCTTCTGTGCTTGACTCCTTGCAATGGCGTGATAAAAAAAAATGGGGGTACTGAGGGAGACGAGTGTCGCCCTTGAAATGAATGACGTCGCCTGGTGATCCAATGGCAGGATGCTATAAATACTTGGTGGATCAAGCCCTGAATTGATATCAGCGATAGTACTCTGCTGATTTTACTTTTTCATGGGGATCTCTTGTCGCGCTGACCTGGAAATGGAGTCGAATAGTAGCTTAGATTTGTTCCTGATTATATCAAAAAGTGCCACCCCTAATCAGATACCACTCGGCGCACCAAGCCTAACAACGTTTTTCACAACCACCAACATACAGCTTCTCGCGACTCGTACTACTTGATTGATGAATATATACTGTCTGTGACGCAGATAGATGCACCGTTGCATATGTGCGGTGGACGACTATGAAAGGAAGGATGAAGTAGATGAAGTCAAGTGAGATTCTCGATGAGAGCAGTCGGTGACCTTGATAATGTTTCCGATGTGAGTCAAACAGGAATATCATCTAAAAAAGCGACATAACGCCACTCGAGTCTATTAAAATTACTGACAATCAGTAAGAGAGTGAACTCGTAACCACACATAAATCAACTTTACGCACAAAATATCCAGTCCCAATCACTTGAAACGTCCATTGAATTGAAGGCTGGTATGTTGCTCCAGTCAGTATCCACCCGCACACCCTCGTCTTCTTCTTTCCCAACTAGCTCCTCCCTGCCCACTATCATGCCATCGAACTTTGTACCCCCACCCCCAACGCCAAGCGCACGCAGACGCGACTCAAAATCCAAAATACCACCCCTCCCTCTGCAACCCCAAACCCACCCAATACTCCGACAACGTCCAACAACGACGATTCCTGCCGCATCGGCGATACCTAGAGCCACCAAAACGCCATAAAAAGCATAGTGTGGTGTCAAGGGAGGTGGTACAGGAAGAGTGAAGTCCATCTCTGTTGCCGGAGTTGACGTATGAGCCAAAGTGTCGGCAGGTCCAGGTCGGCCGTCTCCTCGCACCATCACTTTCCTCTTTCGTCTGGTTTCCGCAAAAAACATGGCCTTCTACCACACCTACCCCTCCTGGACCATAATAAGAACGTCAGCGTAAATGCACTGGAATTTTACTGAGCGACCTGAGTGGTAAGTGATGAACCGTTGAGTTGACCGTGGTGGCGACGGAAACGTATTCCTGATAGGTCCAAACTCGTATCTGATGAGCCAAAGGGCGCGATAATGTGGATGATGAGAGCGTTATATGGCGCATCGGCAAGACCTTGAAGCAGCAAGCGAGCATAAAAAGCACAATGGAGTGTTGATGGTCATGTTACAGAAGAAGTGAGCGTCATCGGAGGAGCGTGGCCCGGCTTGAGAACCCGACAGTCACGAGTAATGAGGGAGACCAACAACGACACTGATGAGGTGTCAATTATCGTGTCGCTGTCCCTCATGATATGTTCATGATAGGCCGCTCTCGTTCTAGTGGTGAGTGGTAATTGTGGATTGTGGATACTCCCAAAGCGTCGAATGTGTTGTTGGCCGACTAAGGCGACGGGAGCTGGCGGTACCTGGATATGAGAGAAGAGGGGTTGAAGGGAGCGAAAGCGTTGGGTGTGTCTAAGTGACTACTTAAGAATACAACTGACGGCGCTAGAGTTGGATCTAAAGTTAGTTGAGGTCTGGAAAGATTTGGAATGAAATTAAGGAACTATACCTGTGGTGCATCCTTTGCGACTCTCCCTCCTTCCCTTCGCGATAATACTCCCAACATCCCCACAATCCACCTCCGTCACTCGTTGCTCCAACAGCTCTCTCGCAAAACGCCAAACACTCGTTTCAACCCGAGCTTCCTCCGCTGTAGCCCCATATAAATCCCTGCAAAATTGCGATATACAGTCGCGCGTGTTTGTACCGGTGGTAGTGCTTGGAATCTTTCTAGTGCATCGTCAATGCCTACATCCTTCAATAGGTGGAGAAAGAAAGTAAATCTCACTTCTCGTCTTGGTGGCGTATGAATTGCCAATTGAAGATGAGCACAGAGGTGCCAGGGAGTGATGGAAATAGGGGGTAGAATAATCACAGCGATGGCAGCGGGATGAAGAATGTGGATTAGTGACCGTTGTCGGGAGATGACGGAGACCAACGACGACGACGCTTGATGTGTAAGTCATCACGTTGCTAGAGCCGGTGGTGGTGGTGGTGATACGTTCATGATAGGTCACTCTCGTCGTGCTGGTGAGTGGTAATCAACGATTGCAACACTCCTGGTGGGCTATATGCGCTTTCAGCCAACGAAAGTGGTGAGGTGGTGACTCGGGTGTCATATTCAGGCGGGCCACCGTGTAGAGCAGAGAGGTAGTAAAGAAAACGAGGGCGTTTTTGGGTGATCAAGCTGGAGCGGAAGTTAGTATACACAACGATGCTGCATGGAGTCTTATTACTCGCGAAAATATGTTGCCCCAACCACTTGAAACGACCATTGTAGTATTAAATGGTGGGTCGCTGCTCCTATGATTCCCTACATTCATCCCCTCGTCCTGTTCCTTCTCAACCACCTCCTTCGTAACCCCCTTTATCTCATTCTCGTTGTCACCCCACCCCAACCGCCAATCCTACCCATACACTACTCTACATCCAAATATCGCCCCTCCTTCACTGTAACCCCAACCCCACCCAAACTCCGACAACATTCAACAACGACATTTCCTGAGGCATCGGTGACACCTAGAACCAGCAAATGACCCTTGAAAGCATCATAAGGTGCTGGGGTTCGTGCTATGGGAGGAGTGAGAACCATCATCGCCGCCTGACTTGACTTATGAGCCAAAGTGTCCGCGTGTCCATGTCGCCTGATGGCCAAGGTCCAACAGCGTTTCCTGCCGCAGCGACGAGAGTTAGAGCGAGCAAATGACCATGAAAAGCAGCGTAGGATGTCGAGGGAGGTGTTATAAGAGGAGTGAGGTCCAGCGTTGGACCCTGGCTTGACTTAAGAATCTAAGTGTTGGCGTCCAGGTCGCCTAATGGACGACGTCTCTTCACACCAGCACCTTCCATTTTCGTTTCCTCCCGTTGACATCCAAGCTTTCCCTACCCCTACACCGCGGAGTGAAAAGGTTGAAAGGAGTGGCTGCAGGCGAGTATTCAATCATCGGGTTTGAACAGGGCGGCGACGGCAACCACGCAGGTGATAGGTGATTAGGTGCTTCTTGTGAGCATAAAGGGGAGAGCAGTGGTGATGATACCTGATATGATGACGGAAGCGGAAGCTTGTAATGAAATCGTAGAGGTAGATTAACGAGGAGAATGAGCAACGGGAGCCCTAGAGGGTTATTGGAAGTGGGGGAGGGTGGATGGGGATGAAATTCAGAATGAATGGCGCAGGTAGTATTGGTGATGAATCGGTGGTGGGATGCTCCTGCCAACGGGAGTACGTTGAAGATATGGTCCTGGCGAAATCCCAGAGGGATGAGTGAGACCAACAGCGATGTTTGACGAGTCATCAATCATTGCGTCACGTCCTTGGGACGGGAGAAAACGAGACCGTTGAAGCCGGGGGGTACAGAGTAGTAGTTGATTTGAAAACAAACATCTGCGGAATGACAAGACCAGATCCATAATGCATGCAGAAAACTTGTATCGTCATTGTCATCGGGCATAAGGTGAGGAGATGGCAGACATACCTTGTTTTGATATACCGTTGGCCGAGAGACACGTAGGACTGAAACCCTTCTCGTCGCGTTGGGTGGTAAATGGTGGATGAAGCGAGCGCGCATGATGGGTGTAGTGGAATGTGGTCTAAAACTTACGGATTAGTTAAAGCTTCAGAGTGTTGGTATTAAAAAACACACCAGGAATGGATGCTGACAAGCTGGACGTGGGTGTTCTCCCAACAATCTCTGTGGGTGCATGTTCCCATTTCACCCTGTTGATTCACGCATAACCTCTGAAAAAAAGTTCCCCCTTCGTTAACAGCGGACGATCTTAGCGACGATGACGAGATCAGTGGTCAACCAGTTCATTGATGGAAAAAAGCATGAGATTGTGCTATAGAAGTACGCTGAAAATGACGAGTATAGGTTAGCAGGAAATGTAAAAACAACGACCTCATGGTACTCACATAAAACTATGCTAAGCCATTTGAAATTCCAGAATGCACATCATCCTCCCCTACACCGTGACTGAGGTAGGCTGACCAGGACACCTAACAGCCAACCCGTCCAACCCACTTCGACCTACAGCCGCTTCTGAGGCATTCCTTTGTCCACATTCGACCGTGAACGACAAATCAAAAAGTGAAAAAGATAGAAAAAATGAGGTGACAAGGGATAGCAATCGTTCCACTCGGACGCAGCGCAACGACCATGATGGTATGGGATCAACCTGCTTGATGTCAATGATGAGTTCAAATATCGACAAACAATCTCCCACCTGAGAGTCAAGTCGTCCCATCCACCTCCCCGCATTCAACATAAGTCCCGGCTACGACCAATTCATCTGAATATGTCTTCTCTTTTTTCACATACCCTTTGCCAGTCAGAGATTGATGTGGTTCATTTGCGTGATTTCTCGCTTTTCTTCACTGACGTCATTGGATTGTCCTTAACGAAGAGTGAGCCGTAAGCTGAATCAGATTGTATTCCTGGGTGGCAGCGACGATGTGGATGGTCGGTATCGAGTAACACAGGTGACGGAATACGCCAATAGTAGATTGAAGTGAGTGAATTTCGATCCTAAGTGGAGTCCAGAGAGACGACTCTGTTCCAGGTCGGGAGCAGCCTCGACGGTGAGAAATGTAATCCGAGAAAACGGGATGGTGTACTGGTACTAAAAAAGCAAAATTACCCCCTTATGCTTCACCACTAACCCCACGGAAAGCTCTTTCAGTGCGCTTTAACAGATTTTATCCGTCTAACGCGTCCTTTTGCTTGTTTCTCGCCTGGTCAAGAACCAATCTTCAAGGGGTATCGCCACCTCTCTGAGGTATTCCGTCCTAATCGCATCTGCATCCCATACCACTAATCCCAGCGCACGCACACGATTTTTTAACGAGATATAAACCCAGAAATCAAATATCGACGCCGCCCTGCGCTCATCCAATCCTGCGCATGCTCGTTTCACCCTCACAGCCAACTTGAAGTAACCCTTGTGCGCTCCACATCGGATATTTTCAGCTACCCACCAGAGTACCAACTTAATAACCTGAGCAACCATGAAAGGTAGCATAAAAAGTCAAGGTAAGTTTTACGAGAGGATGGGTCGAAGCGGCTCAAGTTTACATGATCACCCGGTCGTGGTACATCGCCCCCCCCCCCCTCTTTTCTTCAAATCCCTACCTTTCATCACTTCTACGACCCATGATTTCCATAGAATACAGCAGCGTGAACGGGTCGAAATGAAAGGCTCGGTGCAAAGTGTTGGGCTCCCGCAGTGGTACGGTTGGAGATGGTGATCGTGTATGGTGGACGAGCAGTATCGCGAGGTCGGTGATGATAGGTGAGTGATGCGCCGGGGACACAACGTAGCTTGGTGCTGTGGAAACAGAAGAGGGTTTTGTCGGGTATAGAGGTCACGAGAGGGAGCTGTAGGAGACAAGCTCAGTACATGCAATATGGACTGAATATATTAGAGTATACCTGTAGGAGACAAGCTACAGGATAAAGTAAGTAAGTATCTATGTAACGAGTGGAATAGAATGTAGCTCACCTCAGTACATGCAATATGGACTGAGGAGAGCCAGCGCGAATAGGAACTGAACTAAGGGAGCGGACGGAGGTCATGTGATGGGAAGCGAGATGAAAGGAATGAATCTAATCTAAGTGTCCATTCGACTACACTAATAAAATAATTACAACACGCCCACTCATCGAGCTGGATTATAAGCAGGAGAACGAAGTCCGAGATCCCAAACAAACCGAGTGAACTTTTCACGAGCAAGTGCTTTCGTAAGAACGTCAGCAACCTGATCACCAGTGGGTACGTATTCAGGATGAATAATCCCGTTTTCATACCGATCGCAAATATAGCGAAATTTGGTATCGATGTGCTTGGTGCGCTCATTTATCGTACCATTCTTGATGTTGTGGATAGCAGGTTGATTATCAATCAAGAGGTTGGTAGGTTCAGAAGGAGGGGTACCAAGGGAAGTAAAGAGAGAACGAAGCCAGGCGGCTTCTTGAGATGCTGTGGAAGCAGCGATAAATTCGGCCTCAGTGCTGGATAGGGAGACACAGGTTTGCTTCCTGGATATCCACGAAATGGCGCCACCAGAAAGAATGGTGACATATCCAGAGGTAGACTTACGAGTCTTGTGATCTCCTGCCCAGTCTGAGTCGCAGTAGACTTCAGGTTCATCTGGACCATAGGTGCTGTCATAGACCAGAGCATAGTCTGATGTTCCACGGAGATAGCGGAAAATGCGATTGACAGCAGTGAGATGTACCTCGCCAGGAGCGGCAGAATAGCGAGAGACAACACCCACTGAATAGGCAATGTCGGGCCGAGTACACACCATAAGGTGCATGAGGGAACCTACACGAGACTGGTAGTCAGTGATGTCGACTTCAGCCTTCTCAAGGGTAGGTAGTTGGATGTTGGGATCCATGGGAGTAGAGACAGGACGGCAATCAGCCATGCCATGACGTTCGAGAATGGTGTTGATGTATTGTTCCTGTGAGATTGAGATGGTGCCAGCTTCGAAATTGCGTTTGACGTGCATTCCAAGGATCCAGTTGACTTCGCCAAGGTCGGTAATTTCGTAGAAGTCGTCCAAAATTTTCTTGTACCGTTCGACGATGTCGAGATCCTTGCAGGCGATGAGATTATCATCAACATAGACAGCTAGAATAACCAGGTTACCATTCTCCTCTGTCTTGTAGAAGAGAGCGTGATCGGCGTCGCTTCGGGTGAAACCAAGTTCCTTCTCAAGCATGTTCCGGACAACCTTGTACCACTCGCGCGAGGCCTGTTTGAGTCCATACAGGGCCTTGTTGAGTTTCCAGACATCAGTTGGATTCCCTTCGGTCCAGCCAGGTGGCATCTTCATGTAGATTTCGCGGTCGAGATCTGAGTTGGTGAAAGCAGATTTGAAATCGACTTGATGCAAGTGCCATTTAAGGCGAGCTGATAGAGCAAGAAGGGAGCGAATGGTAGTTTGCTTGGTGACCGGTGAAAACGTTTCGTCGTAATCGATGCCCTCGACTTGAGTGAAGCCTTTGGCGACGAGACGAGCCTTGTACTCAATGACCTTGCCATCAGGACCGAATTTGCGCTTGAAAACCCACTTGCAATCGACTGGACGTTGTCCACGAGGTACAATTTCCTTCCCTTGTTGGTCGAAAAGGTGGATCTCCACGAAACGACTCAGCTCCTTGACTGTTGATACTTTCCAGTTGGGAGCATCTGGTCCAGCCATAGCTTCTTCATAGGTGAGTGGATCACGATCTAGACGCGAAGTCTTCGCTGATTCGTCGCCCACTGAAGCAGGATGGAGTGGAGGAGTGATAGTGGAGTTGGAGGCGAGATTCTGGGGTTCTGGAGGCGTTTCCTGTGGTGCTGGAGGTTCAGGAGCGTTGGAGGCCTTCCTACGAGCATAGGACGTCACTGAGTAGCGCGCGTCGTCGTCTTTGACAGGCTGGCGACGATTTCGGGTAGAACGACGTGTTTCAGGAGGAGGAGGGGGAGATGGATATGGTAGGGACGATTTCCAAGGTGGATCGCGCGGATATTTCGACGTGGCAGTCGATTTGGACGTTTTCGGGGTCGGCGAATCCGAATCTGAAGTCCGTTTGGTCGCGCGTTCGCTCGTTCCAGAGATATCGCGAGAACGAGTTGTAGGGGTGCTGGCAGGCTTGCTGGAGCCACTAGTGCGATCTGGGGCACTATTTCCAGGTTTCCTATCGTCGTCGTCATCGTCCTGATCGTCCTGGAGCTTCTCCTTGCCTTTAGGCTTGTCCCGAGTGCCTGGGACGTCGCTATCTTCAGGTTTGGTGTTCCCCCCTAGCTCCTCAGCATTTACCACCACTTCTTCCACAGTTTCAGAGTCGTTTCGCGAAGGCGATTCGCTAATGACAACCCTGGTAGTGCCAGACGATCCCCCCTCATCGAATATGACATCCCTGGACTGGATAATGCATCCAATCCCCTTCGAAGTCTTCTCACCAAGGACATAAGCTTTCCTATGCTCAGCAAAGCCTAGGAATACACATTCAATGGTTCGTTTTGAGAACTTCTGGCGCTTAGACTTAGGTATATGAACCCAAGCTTTGCAGCCAAAGACACGAAGGTGGGCGATAGAGGGCTTGTTGCCAGTGTAAGCCTCGTGGGGGGTGACATTGTCAGAGTTGGCACGTGTGGGGGAAAGGTTGTGGAGGTATGTAGCATGAAGGATGGCGTAGGACCAGTATTTCTTTGGAAGACCAGCCTCGGAAAGCAAAGTGACCGCCCGTTCCTGAAGAGTACGATTCATCCGCTCAGATTTTCCATTCTGTTGCGGTGTATCAGGGTTTGTATCCTCGAAATGGATCCCTTTTTCCTTCAGGAGTTCCAACAGTTCCGTTTTGATGTATTCACCTCCACCGTCGTTGCGAAAACGATCGATTTTCTCCCCAGTTTCAACCTCAGCTCGAGCGATGAGCTGACGAAGGTTGACTGTGGCATCCGACTTGTTCTTGAGGAGTCGAACTTTGGCGTAGTTCGATTTTCCATCAATGAATGTGATGAAGTAGTGGTAGCCGTCTTGGGAGAGAGTCTGGGATGGCCCACAGACGTCGGAGTGAATGCGGAAAAGGACACGTGGGTGTTCAATGTTGGAGACTTTGGGGATGGGGGCGCGAGTTTGCTTTCCTTCGAGACAAGGAATACAGGTGTTAAGGGAGGAGGAGTCATCCTCAGAGATCTCCATGCCATTGACCATGTTCTTGCGATGAAGTTTGCGCACAGAATCAGGCATGATGTGGCCGAGACGACGATGCCAGAGAGAGAAGGAGGCTTTAGACGATTTCTGCTTCGGAATTGAAGCCAGAAGAGCCTCTTCGTAATCGTCATCATCGCTGGAGTCAGGGAGGTGATCTGAAGGAGTCGCTGGAGCGCAGTAGTAGGCAACTTCAGGGAGAATCACTGTACAGTTCACTACGTGGAGCTTGCCTAAGCGAGTGGTGGAACCATGAACCTCATTGGTTTTGGCATTGAAAATCGTGCCTTTACCCTTAACGAAGGTAACTCCGAGACCACGATCATTGAGACCATCAACCGAGATGAGGTTTCCGTTGAGATCAGGTACGTGATGGACGTTGTTGAAGATCGCTGTGGTGAAGGATCCATCGGCATGATGAAGCTTCATCTGGACATGGCCAATTCCAGTCGCCTTGATGTAGGACTCATCTCCAAGATAGACACGTACAGGAGAGGCGAGAGGAGTGTATGACATGAACCAATCACGATTCGAGGTCATGTGGGCTGTAGCTCCAGAGTCGAGAATCCACGATTTGGTGAGTGAGGAGCGATTTTCAGTAGCAGCGGCACGAGACATGAAGAGGTGAATGACACCAGGTTCCGAATCGGCATCGGACCTTGGAGATGGGTCAAGTGTGGCGATTTTGGCTGAATGAGAGGTCGAAGCATTTCTGTTATCCTTCTTCTCCGAAGAGGATGGTGCTGGAGTGGCTTCCGATGTCTTCTCCTTCGCCTTGAGTTCGGCCTTTAGTTTCCGACACTCAGACTTGACGTGGCCCTTCTTCTTGCAGTGGTGACACTTTACGTCCTTCTTCTCCTTGTCCTTCTTCCCACCCGCAGACTTTCCACCAGGATAACCGGAAGAAGATCTTTGGGATGATCGCGTAAAGAGAGCGATTTGGGATTCCTGTTTGCGAGCCTTCTCAGCAGTGAGGATCTGATCAATGACGTGATCGGATGTGAGTTTATCCTCTGGTTGCATGATGAGCAACTCTCGAAGAGTGTCATAGGCAGAAGGGAGTTGGAGAATGAGAGCAGCTGCAATGGCCTTATCCGGGAGAGCGACACTAAGGGTCGATAGGATGTGAGCCTTATGGCGAATGGCGTTGAGCTGCTGCTCGAGTGACTCGTCTTCGGTGAGGGTGCCTCGGAAGATCTCCATGATGAGGTAGGCGATGGTGAACTTCCCTTTCCCTTCGTAGCGACGTTGGAGCTGGTCCCAGATTTCGAAAGCCGTAGTGAGGTGAAAAACACCAGCGAGGGGCTCGTCCTTCAACGTGAGGGTAATCTGGGCTCGTGCTTCCTTATCCTGTAGCTGCCATCGCTCTAGCAAGTCCTGATACGTAGCCTTCTTGGTACTGTCTGCCGAACTGTCTAGTGGGGTTGGTTTGAGGTCTAACCCACTGACCACATTCCAGAGTCCTCGTATATCCAAGACCATCTGTACTCGGAATTTCCAAGTCTGGTAATTCGAGCCATCATCTTCCAAAGATGGGATGTCGAATAAGCGGTTAGATGCACCAGGAATAGATTTCGAGGATGAAGAGGTTGCCATAGTTGGTAATTAGAGTTAGAGTTTGACAGTGTGAGAGCGAAGCAGTGATGAGGTGGCAGTGGAATGAATGGAATTGTGAAGGGATGGAGCAAGAGCGGGGATGAGGGAAATGTGAGCCAATGAGGAGACCAGGAGAGTATAGCCAGCGAGATGAATTAGACGCGGGCGGGGCCCATAACCTTTTGTCGGGTATAGAGGTCACGAGAGGGAGCTGTAGGAGACAAGCTCAGTACATGCAATATGGACTGAATATATTAGAGTATACCTGTAGGAGACAAGCTACAGGATAAAGTAAGTAAGTATCTATGTAACGAGTGGAATAGAATGTAGCTCACCTCAGTACATGCAATATGGACTGAGGAGAGCCAGCGCGAATAGGAACTGAACTAAGGGAGCGGACGGAGGTCATGTGATGGGAAGCGAGATGAAAGGAATGAATCTAATCTAAGTGTCCATTCGACTACACTAATAAAATAATTACAACAGAGGGCAAGGTAACAGCAAACGTGCATAAGAAGTGGCTATCGGGAAAAACGCATATTTGGGTTTGAGATTTGACCAATGTCACGATGAACATGGCTCACACTGGGTAACCAGGAGAAGTATAGACCGCCTAACCCAACCCTATCTTCTATTGGCCTATCACCATAAAGATTCACTATTTTCTCTTTTCTCCTTAAAACGATAATTGTATCGAGATTCGAAATTAGCGCTGAATCTTCACAACCTGCATCCCAGTGTGGAGATGAGGCAAGTGTGCAGGCCACACTCGATGACTATTTTTTTAGCCTCCCATTATTTACAAGATTATCATGAATCGTGAAGCCCTTTCTAATCTTCATAAGATTCCTCCCTATTCCACATTCCATACTGTGTTCGACTAATTTTCAGATTACAATGGACTTCGAGTGCGAATGGATAGAGGGTAACTGGATCAAGCCGATAGAATGACCCGTGTCAATGGAGAGTGTAGTAGCGGTTGCGGAGTATCCTACCATTGGACTCGTTAGTATTTTCGCTTTCCCCCGTTCTCGATTTCACTTCCTCCTTGACGCAACCCAACTGTTCCCTACCTACGATTCCGCTCATTCAATTGCTCCATTACTTTCATCAAGCCTGCTGCTGTGAATGTAATTCATATGGAGCGCAGCACAGCGCGCTTGAGTACTTCTCCTGCTAGACTCTTTTGGACTTCGGCTTCAATGCAACGCTTCCCAAATCAACGACGACTCACGGCTCCAATCAACTACAATGACCAAAGAACAATGCCAATTAGTCTCTGCTTCCCTGCCTTTCAACTTTCATTTAAGACTTTCCAAGTCTGCTGCCAGCAATAGTAGGTCCTCATATCTTACTATCCACACACACTTTCAAATCACATTTCTCGGCGATCGCGCGCATGAAAGAAATATCAGTCGATGTCGACCTTGAGGCGATCATCAGACATTGGCATCGGTACCGAAGACTGGTATCAGACACATACCTGTCATATCGGTCTTATTTGTGTGTAATTAATATCTAGATCTGATAAGATGGAATTCGCATGCTGTCAGCAACACACGGACTGCAGCTGGGAAAATCGCACTAGGGTCTCTCAACATTGAACTAGTATCATCTTCTTGCCTTTCATATCTCAGATTAGCACCATGTCAACCACCAGAGCAGAATATGAAAATCTTGAATTCAAGGGTCCCATAAGTGTCATACCTGTAACCCCAGAAGATGTTAAAAAAAAACTTGTCCTAGTTTACCTGTATGTCCTATTTATGATTCCAGTCACCTTGAGTAGCGAGGCTCACAACAATCCTTGGTCTCTAGCCTCATGGGCCCAACAGGGTCAGGGAAGAGTGCTGTAAGTCTAATTTTACTACATGGATACATTTGGCCTTCTCACCAACATCTCACCTTAAAAAACTGGCTTTTGTTCCTCCCCAGTTCATTGAGTCGCTCTCACCAGATCAGAAACTAGATATTTCAAAGGACTCACTCGAAAGTGTCACACAGAAAGTTGTCTGCTATCGAGTAGTCAATTTGATGCAGTGGATGTTTCCTATTCTACTAGTGGATACCCCTGGCTTTCTAGATACCAAGATGTCTGAAGGCCGAATAACCAAGATGATCACAGAGACATTGGATAGTTTGCAGTATGTTTTTAATTGTTCAACCACTCAATTGACAATCTCCCAATCCTCAATGGTGTTTCTTGTTAGTAAATCTGCTGCATCATTTGATGTACTCATCCTTTACTTCCAACCCATCACTGACATACGGATGGGAGGCTCAAAAAGGGATGCAGTCAAGCTCCTCAGAGCATTTGCAGAGTCATTTGGAGCTAGTGGGATCACTGTGGTAACCACAATGTGGAATCAGATTTCATCCCCCAAGAAGATGGAGGATGCCAATAATCGGCTTAGTGATTTGAAAAATGAAATATTTGTGGTAGGTGGTTTACATTTCTACAGTGAAAATGTGATTTATTCTTCCAATAGGAATCTGATAGATTTGGCATCAATGTCACCAAGTTTGAGTTTTCCCATGACTCAGCACTGTCAATTCTAGACTTTGGTGGTGGTGGATGGATTCATAATGAAGAGAAATCACAGAAGATGGATCCCCAATACCAATCCCTCTTCCTCAACAACCTCCTTGGACACATCAGCAACACCCAACAACATCTTCTCACACTTGCAGATGACAAACAGAATGCAACCACCCCTGGAAGAGAAGATCCCCTTCTTCTTGAGGTTGTACTCAGGGATGAGAAAGTGGCATTAGAGGCCCTTCGGTCCTTCTTGGATGATGTATATGAGATTGACCCAGAGAGCTGCTTCTCACCTTTTCCCCAACAAAATGTCCCTCAATCTCTACCTCCAGCTTCATCTCTGTCTCCACCTTCACCTCCCCTCCTATCATCATCCCCATCCCCATCCAATAAGAAGTCCATGTCTACACATCTCAAGGGTGTGACCTCACACCTGAAAAAAATATTCAAAAAGCCTTAGTTATTCTCGGGTACACCATACAATCTCAAACATTGCCATTATTTCTCATTCATATTCCTGTCTTGTCCTGTTACTGTATCAAGTCTGTGCTCTTGTTTTTCTCAAATTTATGATTGTAGTATCTCCTGGCAATATATCTTGTTAGAGCAAGTTGGACTTGAGATCCTGAGGTGCGACAAGACTGAGGTCTATACATGAGCTATGGGAAGACATAGTGGAAATACTGGAGATAGTAAGAAGAGATAAACAGCATAGGGGCTCATTCAGGAGTGCATGATGCTCTGATGAATGGTGATGGTTGGCATAGAAATTGTCACTCAAGGATGAATATGCAGGTGCCAGGAAACGCTGGGGATAGGTGGTAGGATGATTGCAGCGACGGCAGCAGGATGAAAGACGTGAATGAGTGATGGTCATAGAGGGATGTGAGAGATTAACAACGACAGCGCTTGATGACATGTTAGTCATTGCGTTGCTGTGATACATTATGATAGGCCACTCTCGTCGTCCTGATGAGTGGTAATCAATGACTGCGACACTCCTGGTGAGCTAAATGCGCTTTCGGCGAACCAAAGTGGTGATGTGATGACCTGAATGACATCTTCAGGCGGCCACTGTGTAGGGAAGACAAGTAATGAAGAAAACGAGGGCGTTTTGGTTTTTGGTGATCAAGTCATTGGATCTGGAGTGGAAGTGAGTATAAATGATGATACTGCCTGGAGTCGTGTTTCTCACAAAAATATTTTGCCTGAACCACTTGAAGCGACCATGGTATAGAACGCCGGGTCGCTCCTCCCCTCATTCACCACTTTGATCCCCTCGTCTTCCTCCTCAGCCACACTTCTGTATCCCCCTTCATCTCATCCTTCCTTTCATCGCCATCCCAACTGCCCATCCTACCCAGACGCGATGCAAAATATCGCCCCTCCCTTCCTGTAAACCCAACCCCAGCCAACACTCCGATGCCATTCAACAACGATGATTCCTGGGTCATCAACGACACCTGGATCTAACCATCACCCCATAAAAGCAGCATAGGGTATTGAGGGACGTGTTACAGGAGGAGTGAGGTCCATCGCTGGACTCTGGCTTGACTTAGGAGTCAATGTGTCGGTGTGTCCACGTCGCCTGATGGCTTAGGTCTCCCCGGACCCGCACCTTCCTATTCCGTTTTGTCCTCCTCAACGTCCTGATGTTTCACGAACCCTAAGCATGGACCGTACGCGACTACAGCGTAAAGACTTTGAGCAGAGTAACTGAAAGCAGAGTGTTGAGCTGTCGGGTTGACCAGGGCGGGGAATGGCATCCACGCTAGTGATAGGGGATGGAGACGACACCTGAGCGATATGATGGAACCAGGTTTTCGTTGGAAAAATAGCACTGGGGGACATCGTGGAAATGGTAGGGGTAGGTAAATGAGCATAATAAAAAATTGCGAGGCGTAGGTGGCCCAATTGGACATGCGGGATGGTGATGAATTCAGAAGGAACGACATTAGGCGTGATGGAAACACATTGGTGGTAGGATGCCCACGCCGACAGGAGTGAGTTGAAGGACGTCCAGGCGCGGTCACAGAAAGATGAGGGAGACCTACAAGTTAGGGGTGTGCAAGTGAATTTAACTGGCGACGCTGGAATTGAATACATGAGTTGGGATTTGGAACGCGGCTGATGAACGATACTTACTGCCCATGGTCTTCAACTTCTGCTCCTTCCTGTGAGGACAACACCATCCCCGTACCCTCACTATCATTTCCCATTCGTTGGCTTCTCTCATCAAAGGATAACCCCCGGCCCAATGCAAAAAATATTCTTATCGCATTTCAACACAAACATCGGGGAATGATAAGACCAGGTTGAGGGTGTATGCAGACGACTCATCTATGCATCGTTAGTATGGTGACATAAAATGAGGACAAAGCAGACATACCTCGTTTTGAGTCTTGACACACCAATGACTGAGGGACGCGCAGGGCCAAACTCGTCTCATGGTGTTGGGTTATAAATCATGTTTTGCGAGAGCGGTAGAAGATGTCGTGAAAGGTAACCTAAATCGTAGGGATTGGTTACAGATTTAGAAGATCAAGTACGAAAAGTCAACAAGGAAAACCCGATAAATTGGTCAAGGACAAATCAGGTGTGCGTGTCTCTCAAAAATCTCCGTGGGTGCATGTTCCCATTTCACCATCTTGCTTCCTGCGTAACCTGTGAAAAAAGTCCCCGCCCGACTACCAAAGCACAACCTTAGCGACGATGACGAGATCAGCGGTTAACCAATTCATTGATGAAAAAAGGATGAGATTGTGCTATAGAAGTACACTGAAAATGACGAGTCTAAGTAAGGAGGGAAGACAAAACGACGACCTCAGGGTACTCACATAAAACTAAACTAGGCCATTTGAAATTCCAGAATGCAAATCATCATCCCCGACGCTGTGACTGACGTTGGCTGACCAGGACACCTAGCAATCAACATCCAACCCACTTCAACCCACGGTGCTTCTCAGGCATTCCTTCGTCCACAGTTGACCGTGAACCTTTCAATGACAATTCAAAAGTGAAAAATATAGAATGAATGAGGTGATGAAGAATAGCAACCATTCAACTCAGGTGAAGCGCGACGACCATGATGGTTCGGGACAAACCCTGTTGGGTTGATGGCTTGATGTCAACGATGAGTTCGAACACCGACAAACAATCCCCCACCTGTGAGCCCATCCACCTCCCCGCCTTCAACATAGCTCTCCGGCTACAACCAATTCACTTGAACATGTCTTCTCTTCATTCACATACCCTTTGCAAGTCAGAGACCGATGCTCTTTATTTGCGTGATTTCTTGCTACTCATCACTGACGTCTTTTGGTTCGTATTCGGGGATGAGTAAATCTTGAGCTGAATCGGATTGTATTCCTGGGTGGCGGCGACGATGTTGATGGTCAATATCGAGCAACACAAGTGACGGAATATGCCAATAATGGATTGAAGTGAGTGAATTTCAAGCCTAAGTGGAATCCAGAGGGATGAGGTGGACAGATACGAAGAGGCAACACAGACGATGTTCCAGGTGGGCCGCAACCTCGACAGTGAGAGGTGTAATCGGAGAAAACGGGATGGAGTACATGTAACGAAGAGGCGAAAATTCTCCCCTGTTGCTTCACCACTACCCCGTCGAGCTCCCTCGGAGAACTTGAAAAGATTTTCGCTCTCCAACGCGTCCTTCGCTTGTTACTCTCCCGCTCAGGAACCAATCTTCAAGGGGTATCGCTACCTCTCTGAGGTATTCATTCCTAATCTCCTTCATCCCACACCTAACTCCAGCGCACCCACACGATTCGCTAAGAGATATAAACCCGGAAATCAATCATTGACGCCCCCCATTCTCTTCCAATCCTGCTCCGTATCAACAACGCCCTCACCACTCGTCGCCAGCAGGTTACTCCGGCACGACTTCACATCGGACTTTTTGCGCTACCTACTGGAGCTGCAACTTAATAATCTGAGCAGCCATGAAAGGTATAAGATCAGTTTTACGAGGGGAGTGACGTCCTTCGCATGAGCTTGAATTCATATGCAGGCCGAAGTAGCTGAAGTCCATGTCGGCCAGTCGCTAAGGTCACCTCATGGTACAGCACTCCTCTGTCTTCTACTTCCTGCCCTCCATCAATCGTACCTTTCACCACTCCTATGATCCATGATTCCTATGGAATATGGCAGCGTGAACGGGTCGAAATCAAAGTTTGAGTACAGAGCGTTGGGCTCCTGCATTCGGACAGTCGGATGTAGCCATTGTGTATAGCCTATGAGCAGAAATATCGCGAGGTGAGTGATGATATGAGAGTGATGTGCCGGGAACAGCGGTCAAAATCCTTAAGTTTGTTAAGATTATGTCAGCGCAGGGGTGGGTGGTTAGGAGTCTGACAGTTGCGCGGTGTTGTGGAAACAAAAGGGGTAAGATGACAGGAAACGCGCAATAGGAGTGGTTGTGTGGGGAAAACGCATAGATTTGACCAACATCACGACCAATGCGTCTCATACCAGGTGATCGGGAAAAATACAGACCACATAACCCAATCCTGTGCCCATGGCCGCTCACCATAAACGCTCCCTATCTTCTCTATTCTCTTTAAACGATAATTGTATTGAGATTCGAAATAACCACTGCATCTCCACAACCTGCATTTCACGTCAAGTCATAGTCTGAAGATGAGGCAAGTGCATAGGCCACGCTCGAGGGCTTCTCTGAAGCCTTACATCATCTATATGGATTTTTAATCATTGTAAAATTCCTCACCATTCCTCACCCTGTACTGCACAGCCTTAGACTAATTTTCAGATTCCATAGGACTTCGATTGCGAATGAATAGAGGCTAACTAGATGAAGCATATAGAATGACCCGAGTCAATGGAGGACGTAGTTGACGTTGTGAGTATCGCACCGTTTGACTCCTTGGTATTGTTTCCCTCCCTCGTTCTTGGCTTCACTCAACCTTTCACGCAACCCAATCATTCCCTACCTACGATTCCGCTCATCACTCGCTCTATTAAGTGTTGTCCCTACAACCCCAGAAGATTTTAAAGAAGAATATTTGCAAGTTTTCCTGTACAATTCAGATCTACATCCTCTATGTCTGATTCTCCATGCAGCCACTTCCACCACCCATGAATGTGCCATACGGAAACCGCATCGACAAGCTCAAATTAAGCTAGTGAATTTCAAAGCCTGCATATTTGTTCCACCCTTCTGATTCTCTTCTGTCCAATGACTCCATGAGTCAATGTCTTCTCCCACAGCGCGGACATGGAGGTGCGCGGGTGATAGTGGGAATGGGAGTGGGAGTAGGATAGTCGAATGATACCCAGTATAAAATAATTTCGATGTCATGCGCATGAAGCACGATGCTGTTAGGTACCAAACTGGGGTTCTTCGTAGAAAGAAAACTCGATGCTTCATTTTTTTTCGTACTATTCAAGAAACAACAAACTGAAGTCATGAAGGGTAAGAACATGCGACATTGGTGATCTAGTCATCGTTGCAGATACCAACGATAGAGTTGGACAAGATGAGAGTTTGACTCCCAGTCCTGCTGTCGGTGGTGACCAGTTCACCTTTTGTGCTCGAGTCCTTGCAGTGGCGTGATAAAAGATGGGGGTACCGAGGGAGACAAGTGTCGCCCTTGAAATGAATGGGAATGAAAGGTGAAACCTTTGGATTCGATTTTCGTTGCACCCTCCCACGGAAGCTTCTCCTGGTGATCCACTGGCAGGGCGGCTAATGCCAGAGTTGAATCAATATTATGCATACTTGGCGGATTAAACCTGAATTGATATTAGCGATAAACTCTGCTGAATTTGTTTTTTCCATGAGGCTGTCTTGTCATGTTGACCTGAAAATGGAGTTGAATGGTAGCTTAGATTTTGTTCCTGGTTATACCAAAAAAAGGTGCCACTCCTATTCAGATGCCCACTTGGCGCACAGGTGACAACCATTTACCAACATTCAGATCCTCTCAACTTGTACTTGATTGATGAATATATACTGTTTGTGACGCAGATGGATGCACCTGTGCATACGCGTGAGGGACTACTATGAAGGAATGGATGAAGTAGATGACACGAATTGATGGCACGAAATTCATGATGAGCGCAATCGGTCACCTTTATCAATGTTCCGATGTCAGTCAAGCAGGGATGTCATCTGAAAAATCGGCATAATATGACACGAGTCAACGAAAACTACTGACAATCAGTCAGAGAGCGAACTCATAACCACATACAAGTCAACTTTACACATGAAAATATCCAGCCCCAATCGCTTAAAACGTCTGTTGTATTGATCATGAAGGCTGGTACGTTGCTCCGGTCAGTATCCACCCTCACCCCCTCGTCTTCTTCTTTCCCAGCTACCTCCTCCCTGCCCACTCTCATGCACCCAAATTTCCATCCCCAATGCCAAGCGCACCCAAACGCTACTCAAAATCTGAAATACCATTTATCCCTCCGAGCCAAAGTGTCGGCGTGTCCATGTCAGCGAGGATGGCGATGGAAACTTATTCCTGATAGATCTAAACTCAACTCTAATGAATAAAAGTGCGCAGTAATATGGATGATATGAGCGTTATGTTGCGGCCATAAAGAGCAGAGCAGGGTGTTGAGGGAGGTGTTACAGAAGAGGCGAGTGTCATCAGCCGAGTGTGGTCTGACTGAGGAGCCAAGATGTCCGCGGTTGGAGTGTGCGACGTGAGCTACGTGTATTGGTTCGTGTAGGAATTCTCAACAAAGAATAAACGACGTAGGGAGCGATGGCAGTAGTTGGGTAGTAGAGGATTTGTAGTGACGACAGTGTTGAAGAATGCGCTCCTGCGACACTCCGACCACTCCCAACGATGACGTTTCCTACCGCATCGGCGACCCCTAGGACCAGCAAACGATCATGAAAAGCAGTGTAGGATATCGGGGTTCGTGTTACGAGAGGAGCGAGGACGATTGGTAGACCCCAGCATGACTCGTGAGACAGAGTGGCCGCATTCCACGCCGCCCAATAGCCAAGGTCCCGCCGCACCACATCATCCTCAAACGGCCCTACATCTTGTCACCCCTACCGCGCCTGAGCCATAACGAGAGGTGAGCGTTTAACGTTGAACTGTTGGGTCAGTGGGCAGCGATCGTAACGGCTGGTGATATTGAGAACCTCAAGACAGAATGTGATGAGACAGAAGCGATATGATCAGGGAAACAGAGATTTATTTGGAGAAAAGCAGTGAGGCGACGTTGTGGAAATAATGGAGAGAGGAAGAGAAGATAAATGGCACAGGGGCTTATTCAGGAGTAACGAAGGTGAAGTTCCTCATATTGATTGGCGTAGGAAATGCCAATTACAGCTGAGCACGCAGGTGCGGGGAACGGCGTAAATGAGTTGTAAAATGATTTCAGCGACAGCTAACGTGGACAAGTGACCGTCGTCGAGAGATGATGGAGGCCAACAACGACGTCGCTTGATGTGTAAGTCATTGCGTTGCTGGATCTAGTGGTGGTGGTGATACATTCATGATAGGCCACTCTCGTCGTACTGGTGAGTAATCAACGATTGAAACACTCCTAGTGGGCTATATGCGCATTCGGCCAACCAGGATGGTGAGGTGATGACTCGGATGTCATATTCAGGCAGTCACCGTGTAGAGCAGAGAGGTAGTAAGGAAAAAGAGGGCGTTTTGGGTAATCAAGCTGGAGCGGACGTTAGTATACACAACGATGCTGCATGATGTCGTCTTGCTCTACTATGCCCCAACCACTTGAAACGACCATTGTGTTGAACAGTGGGTCACAGCTCCTATCATTCCCTACATTCATCCCCTCGTCCTCTGCCTTCGCAACCACTTCCTTCGTATTCCCCTTCATCTCATTCTCCTTGTCACCCCACCCCAACTGCCAATCCTACCCAAACACTACTCGACATCCAAATATCGCCCCTCCCTCACTGTAACCCCAACCCCACCAAAAACTCCGACGACATTCAACAACGACGTTTCCTGAGGCATCGGCGACACCTAGAACCAGCAAAGTACCCTTGAAAGCATCATAAGGTGCTGGGGTTCGTGCTATGGGAGGAGTGAGAACCATGGTCGCCGCCTGACTTGACTTATGAGCCAAAGTGTCCGCGTGTCCATGTTCGCCTGATGGCCAGGGTCCAACAGCATTTCCTACCGCAACGACGGCAGTTAGAGCGAGCAAATTACCATGAAAAGCAGCGTAGGATGTCGAGGGAGGTGAGATAAGTGGAGTGAGGTCCAGCATTGGACTCTGGCTTGACTTAGGAGCCTAAGTGTTGGCGTCCAGGTTGCCGGATGGCCGAGGTCTCCTCACACCAGCAACTTCCATTTTCGTTTCCTCCCGTTCACACCCAGCCTTTCACTACCCCTATTCTGCAGAGTGAAAGGTTGAACGGAGTGACTGAAGGCGAGTATTCAATTTACAGAACAGGGCGGCGACGGCAACCACGCAGGTGATAGGTGATCATACGCTTCTTGTGAGCGTGAAGGGGAGAACAGTGGCAATGATATCTGAGTGGTATGATCAAGCTAGTACCAGGTGGCGTTGTGGAAATGGTAGAGGTAGTTTAACCAGGAGAATGAGCAACGGGAGCCCTAAAGGGTCATTGGAAGTGAGGGATGGTGGATGAGGATGAAATCCAGAATGAACAGCGTAGGCAGTAATGGCAATGAGTCGGTGGTGGGATGCTCCTGCCAACGGGAGTACGGTGAAGATATGGTCCTGGTATAATCCCAGAGGGATGAATGAGACCAAGAGCCATGTTTGATGAGGCATCAGCCATTGCGTCGCTTCCTTGGTACGTGGTGAAAACGAGACCGTTGAAGCCGGGGGGTACAGAGTAGAAGTGGATTTAAAAACGAACATCTGCGGAACGACGAGACCAGATCCATAATGCATGTAGAAAACTTGTATCGTCAGTATCGCTGGGCATAAGGTAAAGAGACGGCAGATATACCTCGTTTTGATATACCGTTGGCCGAGCGACACGTAGGCCTGAAGAAATTCTCGACGTGTTGGGTGGTAAATGGTTGATGAAGCGAGCGCGCATGGCGGATGTAGTGGAACGTGGTCTGAAACTTAGGGATTAGTTAAAGTTTTGGAAGGTTGGTATGAAAAATACACAAGGAAAACCAGATGAATGGGTCGAGGACAAACTGGGCGGGCGTGTTCTCTCAACAATCCTCGTGAGTACATGTTCCCAGTTCACCGTCTTGCTTCGCGCAAAACCTCTGAAAAAATTCCCTGCCCGGCTAGCAGAGGACAACCTTAGCGACGATGACGAGATCACAGGTCAACCAGTTCATTGAGAAAAACCAGATGAGATTGTGCTCTAGAAGTACACCGAAAATGACGAGTCTAGATTAGCAGGGAAAGTAAAAGAACGAAATCATGGTACTCACATGAAACTATATTACGCCATTTGAAAGTCCAGAATACACATCCCCTCTACCATCGTCCCCTACACTGTGACTGACATAGGCTGACGAGGACACCTAGCAATCAACCCGTCCAACCCACTTCAACCTACAGCCGCTGCTGAGGCATTCCTTCGTCCACAGTCAACCATGAACGACAAAATCACAAGTAAAAAAGATGGAAAGAATGAGGTGACGAGGGATGTCAACCATTCAATGATGATGGTTTGGGACAAACCCTGTTGGGTCGACGGCTTGATGTTCATGGTGAGTTCAAACACCAACAAATAATTTACCACTGTTATCCCATCCATCTTTGACTACTGACGAAGTTTTCACATGTTTGCAGAGATATACTCTGTGATGGTATCTGTCTCTCTTACGATATAGTAGGATAGAATAGATAATATTAATTTGCCTGCTACTGATTATTGTTGGGCGAGAGGCCCCCACCCTTCGAGGGCCGGGGGCTCTCCTGACTCGTCAAGTTACCTCCTAGATGGGGCCCGGAACGACCGCCGGCACCCGGTGTGTAGTCAAGCAGACTTGACGCGACGGTGTGTACCGGTCCCCATCATCAAGGAAAGGCTGTACATTCGTTGGTGGCTGACTATCTTGTCGGAGTAGTGTGGTAGTAGTGCATTGAATTAACTTATGTGACAAGCCGCCCATTTTGAATTCCAAATGTAGCACTCATGAGAGCATGTATAGAGGGTTCTGATATCCTAGATATAACATAAATTGAGTTAGCTTCGTACTTTAGGGTCTGAATTGCTCTTTACATCTATGTCCTTTTGCTGATAGTTATGAATGACTCCCAGATAGCTTTTATGTTAGGTTGTGGTCTAGGCAAATATATTGGGTGTTCAGGACTTGATATTCCACGGGTCGCTATTGTGACGATCGAAACAACACCTCCCAAATCTCGCCGTCAGCATAGCTACTGCCAGAGTGTGATACTGTATCGAGTCTGGTTATATCATGTTGAATTAAGGGTCTAATGTGTTTTATTTCATGTACCCATTTTTTTATCTGCGTTGCGAATTGTGATGTACCTGCAGTTCGAATTTCTCGACGTAAGCTGAGCTGATTTGTAAGTATCACAACAATGTCGAAACAGTAATAGCTATGTTCATCAACGTCCAGCTGCTCATAGCTCATATTCGTCTTTGATGACTTTGCTACATGCTTTGATGGGAAATAGTAATACTTCGAGATACCGAACGTTAGGCTGCAGTAAAACCTTTGTGGTACTTAAGTGTGTTACCAGAATTAGAAAAATCGGATACTTCATGAGTAAACTGAGATTTCTGATCATTCTGTGTTAGATGCCTGGCAGTGGCCTGCCCTATTGACTTGTGTGATCGCTTGGGATGCAGCGCACACCATTCATTATGGCGTGTCCTTATTCGAGCCTACTCCGAAGGTTTTATGTCCTCTGCTGGTGAAGCTTCGAACTCTCGAGAGGTTTTTTAGTTTATTTTCCAACTTAGACGTGATGCCCGCTACACCTTGGCATCACTATCAGCTCTGTAACTGACCTCTATGCCCTCCACGTTGGAGTTGTTTGTATATACTATCATCGTCGCTTATCGTGTTTTGGAGTTCACAGCTCACTCTGGTTATAAGACTATTATTTTCACCATTTGAACCTGTGTCATTGTACGGCGCCGAGAACACACTAGTCTCTATGGTTATGATAGATGCGAGATAATACAATGATTTGGTCTGGAGCGACGCTCTCAAAGTGACCTAAATATCATATCACATCTTCAAGCTGGAATCTGCCAATCATATTTTGGCCTGACTGCATTGCTACTGACCCAGGGATAGAACAGCATTCTGTGTTCTCAGTTAAGAACTGGGGCATATTGGTGATATCACCAGCGTGGATCGCTGTTGTCTTCTCTGTTTTGTTTACGAATTCAGCCTCTCGAGTCTCACTCTGTTTGGCGAATCATGCTAGTATTTACCACCGCTCCCTGCTTGAGCAGGCTGCAAACATATGTAGACAGACTGTCGAATGAATAGATTAAGTGAGCTGATGCTACACAATCTCCCTTAACCGCTGCTGAGCTTTGTATCCAATTTAACATTCCATTCGGGTGGGGAATATGGGGAATATACCCTATTTCTATGATAGGTAAGTTTAGAGCTTGATTCAAAAATCAACAGCGTTCGCTAGTTAAAAACCAGATTGTTGTGTAGTTGGAGTTGTTTCTCATGGAACGAGGTTTATGGTATGGCATACAATTTGTACCAATTTCGCAGACAGAATATCTCAAGTCTGCTGCCTTTTTTCGGAGTAGGCTATTTCCACATTCACTAGCTCGATATTTTGATGCTATTGACCCTCTTACTTTGAGGTCGATCGGTGCTTTCTGGGACCCAGACTCGGAATTCATGTTACGTCATATTGTTGAATGTCTTTAGCTTCGCACTTAGCTGATTGATGGTAAATGATTATGAGTGGTGGGCTTGCTGCAGCTGCCTCCACATCATTATGTAGGACACACGGCAAGGCAGGTTACCGATGGTATGTCTTGTGATAATGTTTTTTGTCCCTGCCCCTATCGCTTTGTTCCATGCACTCTCGATGTGCAGATCAGAAACTGAATGGACTCAGGGCAAAGGAGCTCGACGTAGATAGCCGATTGATTTTTAATTTTTGCATATTTTAGGAACTTGGCAAAACAAAGTTTGGGATAATACAGCAATATGGAGGCATGAGGCCCAAATAAAATTAACTTCATTCGAATCTTGATTTCAACATTTGTTGTTCAAACTTTCGTTTGGCATGTGTTGGCCATCCTAGGCCTGCTCTCTGGTTTGAGCAAAATTAGGACGCCCCACTCGAAAATTCCCTTTTGGACAATTTAGCGTTTCTGAGATGCCAGACTAGACTCCCATAGTCAGATCTATGCCCCCTTTTAGGGGGCACCTCTCGTAGCGGGGTCTGATTTGAAAACCTATTTGAGGCCGAAGCTCTGCAGAAGAGTAACAGTGAACTTCTCCAGCCTTGAATAGATGATAGAACGCCCATATGAGCCGCTGTCCAGACTACATATGCAGTGATTAAGCGCTGGTGGTGCTGAGGTGGAAGAATGTCATTTGACGATCACACTCCGTGTGCTCACATAGCCTGAATTTGGTTCTCCTGACTTTGGGAGGGATCGCCGATTTTTAGTATGTTAAACTGCGCTCGATACACTCCTATAGCCCTGCACGGTGTTTCGAACTATGCTCTGATCTTGGCTTATGGTCCCTTTTTGACCCTCACTGAACTAGAAGCGATACCGAAGTGTAATCAAGCTTGTTACATTCCTTTAACCTGTGGAGTATGGCGCTCAATCCCGCCCTCATCACTCTTAATGTGTTGTTCCTGCGCACTCGGCCTCTGACCGGTGTTCATGCTGGAGAATCGCATGCCTCACTAAACTAGGTGTGGTCGTCTGCTTTACTCGCTTTCGCATTGCTCACATGAGTCACATCTGAAAAGATGTTTCCTCATGCCTAGGAAGGGTATATGTACACCCATTAGCTCTGGAGGCTCTCTGAGAAGGTCACCCTATCTCAGAAAATCGCATGGGATAGTCCCGGTATAACCGTTGGACTATTCATAAAATACCAGGGATGCATTATGCATCCCCGAAACCGCAAGACGGTCAGGTTTTAAACGCCTGAACTGTCCACTCAACTGCTTTAGCTGTTGACATCGCATCGCATGTGGGTAATAACCCGGAACCGCAAATGAACGGACGCTAGGATTTTAATCCCGTAGGCGCCATAAAATAGATCGCAAAAAATTAAATTGAATGAAATAAGTAAAATGTTGTTAACGAGTCGCGAAGAAAAAGGGACGGAATGGGATAATGGGTTGGACCTGCACAGGATAGAGATAATCTCTGTGTAGTATCTGACGAAAGGATAATGAGAAGAAGTAATATATATGAAACGAATGGAGGTGTGTTGATGGGATGTTGGTGCATGGGGATGAGTGGGAGGGTATGGGAGATAATGAACAGGAGATGGGAAAAGTGATGATGAAACGGAGATGGGACTGTGATACGGGAGAAGAGAGTGGGGGGAAATAAAGGAGCGTGTATAGGGAGAAGAAAAGGGGATGTCGTACAAATATTAATGGAAAAGGTCTGAGGAGCCGCCTAAACGGGCGCAGACAATGGCTTTTTGCACTTATGCAGTGCTCTATGGCATGTATCGCAGCGCTCCGCACTCCTCCACATCACGATCTTGCGCTCAATTGCGCATGTCACCACCCAAGGATGGTAAGGAAGAATGAAGACGATACGTTAGACCGTCCATACACTATGTTGAGAGGATAAGCACATACCGCGCTCTTGCTGATCTGGACAGCTCTCATTTCCCGTCTGACTCCGTACTAGGTTATTTGCATGGCCGCGGTTTTCGTGAATGCTTCTTGGAAATAAGGTATGACCGACTTTTTGCACAATTGCGTGCTACGTGACCCCTCTCTGGTCCACCTGCCCTGGCGAGAGCATAGCGGGAACATTGCTTCTATAGCCCCTTGCTTCTGCCAATTGCCACGTCATAACTTTCTACTAAAGCGATGAATGTGGTTTATCAGTGAGCTGAGACACGTTCTATTGTGTAAAGAATATATTCAGTACTCCCTTGATACTATTTTTTGTTGTTCTGGCTATGGAGCAGCGAGCTCCAGCCCTTGAGATGAGCGAGATGGTGGTGGCACGGATGAGAGTTGATCACGTGCCACCTTCTCGCGTAGTCGAAGACATTAATCTCCCTCTCGTCTTCGCCTCCAAGTGAGATTGACCACCTCCCCGCCTTCAACATAACTCCCTGGCTATGATCAATTCATCTGAATATGTCCTCTCTTCATTCACATACCTTGGCCAGTCAGAGATCAATGCTCTTTATTTGCGTGATTTTTGCTATTCTTCACTGACGTCATTGAGCGCACCATCATCATATCACTCACCTTGCATCGTCACCCTCACATCTATCCCATTCATCTACCATCTCATTTTTGTGTTTGTATTGTTTTCCATTCGTCACCCCACTGTTGCGCGCTCATCAGCGGGTGGATCGGTCGGCATAGGTGAAATGGAGTCCAAGTCCAAGTGGTGTAATTACCCATTGATGACAAATCTCGGACCAACGGAGGTCGGTATCTAAAAGTATATCGACAACGACACGCAGACTTCACCTGGAGGGACCGGTCCCACCTCTTGAGATCGAACCATAACCATCATCCCTCATTCCATATCTACGAAACACAGAATGTCGACTATCACACAAGAGTATACACACCTGGAAATCAAGGGTCCACTTGGAGTTGTTCCCATCATCCCAGAAGATATAGAAGGGAAATCATTGGATGTTTACATGTACGTGCTGTTACCGCTTTATCCAAACCAAACGTCAAGGCTTAGAATGCTCCTCCGTCAGTCTCATGGGTGGGTCAGGATCAGGGAAGAGCTCTGTATGTATCATTTTACTTCTGCTCTCATCCCCCGATTTGCAGTTTTGAGAGTTTCTTTTCCAGTTCATCGAGCTGCTATCACCAGATCAGAACCTAGAGATTTCAGGGGGCTCACTGGAGAGCGTCACCCAGGAGGTGGTCTGCTACCAAATCGTCAATATGACGGTGGGGAAAGGTCAATGGACTGTCGTACTCATGGATACGCCTGGGTTTCGCGACCCCAGGATGTCTGAGAGTTGAATAATGGCAAAAATCATGGATGCGCTAGATAGTTTACGGTATGTCTTCAGTCGTCTTCCAATTCCCCTGACGTGGGCAATAGTACTGAGTGATTTTTCTGAATAGTAAATCTGCTTCAAGGGTCGCTGTGTACATCTTTTACTTCCACCCCATCACCGATATCCGCATCGCAGGTACCAAACGGGATTCAGTCAAGCTCCTGAAATCATTTGCAGAGTCGTTTGAAGCCAGCGGGATCACTGTTATTACCACGTTGTGGGATCGCATTTCCACCGCCAACGGCCAGCGGGTCGAGGATGCCCATGGTCGGCTTCGTTCTTTGGCCAATGAAATATTCGTGGTAGGTGACGCACAATATTACAGTGAAATTATATTTAGTATTTCAATAGCAGTCCGATGAGCTCCGTATCACGGTTACCAAGTGTGATTATTCAAAGGATTCAGCACTCTCTATCCTGGACACTGCACACGGTGGATGGCTCCACGAGAGACAAATGCCTCAGACTCGGGACCTCAAATACCAATCCCTCATTCGCGACAATCTTGTAGATCGAATCAACAATGCTCAACAACATCTCCAAATTCTTGCAGACAACAAGCAGAATGCGACCACAATTGGAAGTGAAGATCCTGTTCTGCTCCAGTTCGTCCACAAGGAGGAGAGACAGGTCTTAGATGCCCTAAAGTCCTTTGCCAACGACCTTCGCATTCTAGACCCAACAATATATTGATCTATTTTTCCGGATCCAGATGTCCCAATTCCCCAACATCCTTTACCACATCCTTCGCCTCTTCCAGAGACATGTCCACAACACATCACAGCAAAAGACTGAAAAATGTTATCGTCGAAATTCTTTTTGTAATATTATCATTTTCCATAAATATTTAATAAATATTGAAAATTATCGTTTTTCACATAGTAGAATGATAACAAAATGTTCAATCTGGGATAGTTCCATCATATTTGCTCATGAAAACTACAGAAGCTAGATTTTTAATGCATATCACTCATTGTAATATTAAATTTCTGACTTTAGGGTAGTTCAAGTTTAACTTGAGTGTTTTCCGGTCGTTTTCCGCCATGCACCTCCTTCAATACCTTGTTACAGCTTCTCACCAACAACTGAAACCTATTCTTCATAGCATCTAACACATCGTGATGGCAGATGATACTTAAAGGTATTTGTTCATCTGGATCATCGGATTTGGACTTCATCGGACCAGATCAGATAACATAAATTTGTTGCAGATTTTGTTGAGCACTTTGGAGTTATCCTCGTCATTGAACTTTCAGTCCTGATGGAACCTAAGAACTGGCTGCGAGCTGACAACGCGACAGATAATGCGCTGGGGTCAAGAATCAAAAGACCAAACAGGAGGAAGATAAATAGGTACACACCATGATCTCTGGTGTCTTTGTATATCTAACACTGTTGGTTACAGTGGCGACCAATTGCAACCTTGTCCTCTCCAACACGGCCTTGTTCATCTCCCTCATCATCTCCCTCTCCATGCTTTTGTGCAGAGTGTAAACGGTTTAGCAAGGATGTCTGTAGTGGGCTGGGTACGAAGGAATGAGGGTCAGAGGGGGTAGATTTTGGCTACGTGTTAATTTCTTTCAATTTCCGTCCTTCGTTGAGCTTCTGCTCTGAATTTTGACAGCTTCTACACCATTGGTGTTCTCTTTACGATAATTTGTACATTCAATTTAACTCTTATTAGACATCCTTTTGCATTTTATGGTGTACAAGCCCTGGGTGGGCGTATTCAGGTGCCAATGGGGCATTTAATCCAAGGATACGTTAGCAGAAGCCTGAGTGTATCGGTGCTGGAGCGCACGACCAGCGCTACAGCGATTCGGGACTGGTACCCGTATGGGCCAGCAGATTTCATTTTCAACAAGTATTAGTCTTAAAATATTTCTCATTAGCTGAAATATGTTTCTGTTATGTTTTAAAAGTGGAAAATATTGTCTAAATAGTTAAGTGTGAAAATATGTTATAATATTTAAGGAAAATCATTGAAATATCTTCATTATTCCCAAATTTTCCTGCGTGAAATATTTCCTGTCTTTTGCTGTGCATGGCAACATCTGATGATCCGATTCACACTGCAGCTCAAACATATAAATCCCTGAAAATCAATGGTCCATTATCTGTGGTACCTGTGACACCAGAAGATGTGAAAGGAGAAACCTTGTTTGTTGACATGTATGTTCTGTTGCTATGCCGCAAAATTGAACATCAATACTTATATTGGTATGTCTCTATGAATCTCTAGTCTTATGGGTGCAACAGGTACTGGTAAAAGCACAGTAAGAGTCATTTCACAACATGTTCTGCTAAGTGCTTACATATTTTTATGCAATGGCTTTTGTTCCTCAAGTTCGTTGAGTCGTTTCGCCAGAACAGGAGCTGCATATTTCAAAGGACTCGTTGGAGGGTGTCACTCAGCATGTCACCTGCTACCGGGTCATCAATTTAGGCCATCAATTATATAACACCAGTTACATACTGATGGATACTCCTGGCTTTCTTGACCCCAGGCTGCCAGAGAGCAGAATCATGACCATGATTACACAAAAACTAGATGATTTACGGTATGTTGTTTGGATCACTGTTTGGCATGTGTTCTAGATATTGAATGGTGTGGCTTGGCAGGCATTCTGCCACAATGGTTTTTGTGTCTATGCTCTACTTTCTACCCATCACTGATGTTAGAATCAGTGTTTCGAAAAGAGATGCACTTAAGCTACTCAGAGCATCTGCAGGGTCATTGGAAGACACTGCAGTCACTGTGGTTACCACAATGTGGAATCACACTTCACACCCCAAGAGGATGGAGGATGCTAGTCGTCAATTTAGGACCTTGTCAGATGAATTTTTTCCAGTAGGTGGTTTACATTTCTACATTGAAAATAGCACTTATTTCTTTGATAGTGATCAGATAGACGTCCTATCAAAGTCACAAAGTTTGAATTTTCCACAGATTCAGCACTGCACATTCTGGATGGGGTACATGGAAGATGTCACCATATAGAGGACACATCACAAAACATGGATCCCCAATACCAATCCCTCATCCACATGAACCTCCTTGGGCGCATCAGCAGCATTCAACAACAACTTCTCACACTTGCAGAGGACAAACAGAGTGCAATCACCCCTGGAAGAGAAGATCCCCTTCTTCTTGAGATTGTACTGAGGGATGAGAAGGTGGCATTAGTTCAGTCAGTTTTGGATGATCTATATGAGATTGACCCAGGGAGCTGCTCCTCACCTTTACAGTGCAGCACTGTCTGGCTGTACAGTAAATGTGCAAAAATGGTATATAGGTCTAAAAACTATACAATTTTTTAAAAAAAACATGAGCAGGGTATACATAGGCATGATACAGATGTCCATAAAAAATTTTAAGTAAAAATACGGCGATGCAAAAGCAGGAGAGGGAAAACAGAGATGGGGGTGGGTTTGATGGTTCCCACCACCGTGTTATACACCGGGTATCTAGGAACCCGGCCCATGATTGATGCGATCAATCGTTCTCCTCATCGCTCTCGCTCCCTGAGATGCTATCCGACGCTGCACTCGCAGGCGCACCCTGTTCCTCCTCCTCCTCCTCCTCGGTCTCTTCATCTGTTTCCTCAGCTCCGAACTTAAGGAGGCTTTCAATGAAAGCTTTCTTAGTTGTCCTCGCTACCTTGGGAGGCAACATGCCCTTGGCAGGTTTCTTGACACCATACCTCTTCCCCTGCTTCTTTGCCACTTCTTTACCCCTCTTCCAAATATCCACCTCCCGCTCATGCTTCATCTCAATCCTGTCAACCTTCTCCCGCCATTTCTCCTCCTCTGCCTCCCACTTTGCTTTCTGTGCCTCCCACAACTTGTTCTGGCGAGCCCTGTCCTTCTTCTCCTGCTCCACCCTCCTTCTCTCCTTCAACACCTCTTGCCTATGCTCGATAAACTCATCCCTCGTCACCAGCTGAGCATCTCCACCTCCGAACTTCAGCACACCATTATCCTCCCCATTCCTCTTCCGAACCATCCTCTTCTCCTTCTGTTCAAGCTGAACCCGTGCTTTCTTCATGTACTGCTGGTTGAGGATGTTGGAGGCCTGCAGAGCAAATATTTGCTCTGTAAGCGCCTTATTTTGGACTTCGAGAGCCTTAATGGCTGCCATAAAGGCTGCGCTTTCAGGCGAGGTGACTTGGAATTGGTTGCTGTAGATAGGGCGGACGAAGGTGGTGGCGGGTTGGCTGATATCAGAGGGGAGGGGTTGTGATGATGTGATGGGAATGTCAGGGTTGAAGAGGGCAGCCATGTTGGAGCTTTTGAACGTTGCTAGAACGTTCTGGACAGAGTTGAGGTTGTTGAGGTTAGTGCGATAGAGGGAGGCGATGACAGAATTGTTCTGGCCTGCAGCTTCGGCCCGTTGTCTTGGTGAGAGAGGTGGAGAGGGGGGGCGAGATGGTGGTGGTGATGGAGCAGGGGATGGGTGAGAGGGACGTGATGGTGCGGAAGGGAGGAGATGTCGAGAGCGTCGAGGTGGTGTGGATGGTGGAGGGAGTGGTGGTGGTGATGGTGGTGGTGATGGTTCAATTTCAACAGGAGCATCGCCACCTGATTCGATGGTGATTTGTTGGAGCAAATCGGCAACAGCCTTGATTGCCTTATCGGGAATCTCAGGGACGGGCTGCTGCGATGGGAGAACGGCTTGAGCATTGGTGGTGGTGGCACGGCTTGGAGCAAGGTTTTCTGCTGTAACCTTGGAGGAATCGAAAGGATGGACACCAGTTGCTCGGAAGGCAGACTCGATATTTCCCTGGGTGAGTGCACGACGAAAAGCAGGGGTGAAGATGATGAGAAAGTTTTCCTTGTCCATCTCCTTCCCATAAACCAAGAAGTATTTGTCGCGCTCTTCTCCAATAAAGCGCTTCAAGGGGCTAAAGATCACAAGATCGAGCCCTTGATAGACATGGGTAGCATGAGAAATATAACAAAGAACAACAATGTGATGCTCGCACGCATAAAGAAGGAAAGGGACTGTGTAGTGGGAATTGTGACCATCAACAAGAAGTAACCGGTACTCGCCATCTTTAACCTTTCCCTTCGTTTGCTTATCAAAATCTTCAATCCACGAGACACCAATTTCACCATTTGTCCATCCTCTTTCCTGGCGACCAATCCTAATTATATAGTGAATGTATTAATATAGATTAATCAATCAATAAATCAAATTGCTTGCCTTGCATTCAAAACGTCCTCCCCCTTTGCCCATCTCATCCTAAATGCTTTCCCTTTGAAGATGACAGTTGGTTCAGGTAGGTAAGCTACACTGTAGTTACTAAGTACTCTATGGAACAGACTACATTGTATATACTTAGTTGTTCCATGGAACGCGCATGGAATTCCTTCATAGTAATATAAGACTATTATTAAGATTTGTGAATGGTAAGGATTGTGTGAATGAAAGCATTGAATAGGTGAGTGGGGCGGCAGGAGGGACGGACGGATGAGATGGGGGGTCGTGAGGGTTGGGAGGACTCCGGGACATGGGGATGTATATGCCGGGCAGAGAATGGAGTGGGCGGGTGGTCGGAGGAAAAACAACTCCGTTGTACGGGCGGACATGTAGCCGGGTGGGGGACCAAAATAGTCGGATAGGGAGTGCATCAGCGGGTAGGCTTGCGGGCGGGTGGGAGAGCGGGTGAATGAGCGGGTGAGGGTAGGTGAGCGGGTGGGTGAGCGGGTAAGGGTTGCTGGGAGAGCGGATGGATGAGCGGGTGAGGGTAGGTGAACGGGTGGGTGAGCAGGTAAGGGTGAGTTAAAAGAGCGGGTGGATGTGTATGCGAGTGAGCGGGAGAGCGGGTGGATGTCTCTGTGACGGAGAGGGAGAGTGGGTCAGAGTGGGGAACACGAGTAGATGAGCGGGTGACTGTAGACGTGAGCGGGTGGGACTGTGGGGGACTGTGGATGAGGATGGCGGGAGCGGAAGCGGGTGAGGGTGAGTAAGAAAAGTGGGTGGAAGTGGATGAGAGTGAGTGGCAGAGCAGGTGAAAGTGAGGTGAGCAGGTGGGTGATGTCAGGCGGGTGAGCAGGTGATGTTAGATGGGTTAGAGCGTGAACGATCACGGGCATGATCGGACCATCTTCTGATGATGTATTTGATGTGTTCGGCGATTAGTCCGACTGACGGACATGGTGGGTGTCATGTGAGACGGGTGGGCTGTGCACACCGCGGAATCTTACTCATCAAGATGGATTGAGCAGATGTCGTTTCAAAATGTTTCAATCTTTACCCATTCTTCCATTTTTTACTATTCTAAAAAAGAGGCTGCGCAGGGTGATATGACTGAAAACGCTCCGGACACAATTACCTCCCTCGAGACGAAGGTGGAAGCCACTCTGGGTCTGTTGGAATTTGCCCCAAACGAAGACGTAAAAAAGGAGTGGGGGAAGAACTACAAATCGTTGGTGAGTCGCGCAAGTATGCGTCGCTTAGTGATCCATTATTTTAACGATGGTATCATTGTTTTTAGATGGAGGACCTCAAGAAACTGGGAAGTTTATCGGGAGGCAAACAGCGACTACAACAGTGGCCGTCTGTGGCCATTATCGACGTGTTGAAGGTGGCAAGAAGGGATCCCAATTACAAACTACCGAAGGACTTTGATCTGAAGACGTTCATTCAGGAGCGGAGAAGGAAAGGGAGTAGGCCGCCCGGGGTGCCCGAAGTAGCGCGTTCATCGGGAGAGAAGCAAGCTGAGGAACCGAAGAAGAAGATGGAGGGGAAGCCGGGTAGTGCCAAAAAAAAAGAAGATCCAAAGAAGCGGGATGAGCGTGTGAGAGAAAGGGCAAAGGTTAACGAAGCTGGGTTGAACGCCCGGCTGCACGAAGTGGAAAAGCGCATGCGATTAGAGTCGGAGTACGATACAGGAGAGGGAACGGGTAGAGAAAGTCTGGAGCTGAGGGGGAAGAGGAAACGTCGCGGTTCCGAGAGTCCTCACAAAGACGACAAACCGGACAACAAACCCACTGAGAAGCCGGACCGGGCTTTGAAAAAGAAGCAGAGGACGGACGACGAACAGGATGAGAGTGAATCCAAGGGGAAACTGGTGACATATACCAGTAAGCAGCAGCGAGGCAAAGGAGGAAAACGAGAGGAGGAGGTTGAAGAAGCGGAGAGTGGGACCGGATCGGACAAAGAAAGTCGGAGCGAGGAGGACAGTGACGGGGATGACGCCAATGAGGAAGAGGCGCAGGAGGAGGAGCAAGAAGATATGATGGAAGTAGAGGATGGTGTAACGAAGAAGAAGAAAAATTCAAAGAAGGGGAAAGAAAAGGCGACGGACAAGATGGAGGTGGATGAATCCGACGAGAGGATTCCGACGACACCCACTGTTCCCGTCGATGCCCACATCCCATCAGCACCAAGGTCGACGAAGAACGGTGCGGCTTGGACTCAAAAGGCGACCTCCGATAGGATTTTCGCCACCTTATACACAAACAAACCCCCATGCGACTGGTGTGCGGAGAAGAAGGATACTTGCTACAAGCAGTACTTCCCGGTGAATGCCAAGAAGATAGCGGACCAGGGAGGGAAGGCTCTTGGACGGGCCTGCTATTACTGTGCAGGTTCGCATCAAAAGTGCTCCCTTAACGCAGACGTGAGTAAGGCTGGTTCTGCTGGTGAAGGTCCTTCCAGGATTAGTGCTCCCCCGCCCGAGGGGTCGAAGACCACTAAGCCCGCAAAGACCCCACCTGTTCCGCCTAGCAACCTGGCAAGGACTATTCGCCCAGCGCCTGGTAATGTCCCGTTGGACGACTTCAATAAAAGTAAGTTTTGGTAACGAAGTTGTATTGGGGCTAACAACGGTTTTCAGCAAAAGAACAATTGGATCAAGCCTTGAACGTCATCCAAGATCTTTTAACGCGCGTGGAACTGTTAGAAGGAAAGCTTGCAAGTGGCGAATCAGCTAGTCATGGTCCTTCCGCCCAGGTCGCGGACGAAGAAGGCGGGCGATCCTTCCGTGCTTCTACCCGGTCCGCACGGGCTGCACGTGCAGCGGAAGAAGACTCCGCCCTTCGGGATACCGTGGAGCTGCTCCGGCAAACGTCTGACGCCAATATTCAGGCCATCGCCGAAAGCTATGAAGGAGTCCGTATATCTATTGCGGATCTTCGCAAACACGTTGAGAGGGTCAACCGGCAGACCCAGCAGCTCTACAACTCCCATCGGGCCCACTTGGCGTTCCCCGGCTTCACAGCCATGCCTCCAGAGCGGTATGCCAGACCGGAATTCCGAGGAGTGCCTATACCACTCATCTTGCATATGACGTCCGGAGCTAAAGTTGATATCACCACCGATATACCTCAAATCGCGCTTGCCGAACACATTGTCACTACTTCTGGTGGAAACGGGTTCGCTGTTTCCAAGCCCTGGGATCCTGCCCACCTCTTCATGCCATGCAACCCGAAAGAGTGGGTACAAGCTCCTATTGTGACCTTCATGCAACGACCACCGTCGGGCCAACAAATTATGACCCCGCCCAACATGCATCAAGCAATGTCCGGCCCGTCAAGTGCATCAGGTTTATTCGATCCACCGAACACTATTCCAACACCTACAACGATCGGGGCACCGGCCATGCCAATGCCTCAGGGGGACACCGTCATGATGCCACCTCCTGCATTCGCCCCATCCATTAGCCGACCTCCTCCTGCACATCCAACTACCGTTTCGACGAAGGTGGTCCCTGCTACTTCAATCCGTGGACAAATGGCTGCCCCCGCAGAGGTCGTTTCCCAAGCGGAAGACAGTACACCTGCTGGAGAGGACGATGCAGGCGAAGAAGAGGTTCCAACGAAAAAGTCTAAAAAGAAGCCTGGCAGGCATGCTGCCAAGAAGAAGACGGGTAATTGATTGTTATGGTATGAATTGGACTTCCGGGCGATGTAGCCCTTCGTTGTATCACATCCGCTATTTTGTGTGTTTTTTGACTATGTAGTCTCTATTTGTTTTTTTTGTATTGCGATTCTTTCATCAAACTATTCATTCTATTATTGTGAAGAATTACATTTCTGTGTCTACAAGCCGTCGTTGATTGGAAGCTTGGACGCGTTTCTCGTTGATCTCCGAGGACCATCCCCGCCCTCCGGACAGGAAGCGAGATGTTCCGGCTTCGTCCGTGCGCGTTTCTTTTCCTTTGCCGGAATCGGGCTTCGAGAAATTTCCAAAAGAGGCGTTGGTGGCAGTGGCACAGAGTCCTCACGTTCTACAATATGACTCAGATTGTGGAGCATACCTATTGAGGCGGGCTGAGGCAGTGGGGGGTGAAGGCTTTGTATAGAAGTAGACAATGCAGACGAAGCACCTATCTCCTGAGATTGATCGTTAGTGGAGAGATTTGCAGGTTCCGCAGGAGTGGGACCATGCTTCAAAGGGGCATTTTGTGGTGTTACATCGGGGGGATGAATGCAAATCGGATCATCGGTGTTTCCATCGGGATACTTTGTTGGAACGGCTCCGGATGGATTCCCGTCCGTTTCAGCCTGCAGCCTGTGCACCCGAAGGAAACGGAACGCTTGGTCTGGCCCCAGCATGTCCTGGCGTTTGCTTACATGTGTGAAAAAAGCATTAATTGTCCCTTGACTGGTATTCCGTGAATCCCTCAGCATAGGTATCGGCTTCTTGGGTAAATAAGCGGGATGAAAATACTTGGAGTAGTGCGTTTTCAATGCAGTCCAGGGTATATAACCCTTCATAGGGCCCGCTCCAAGTGCCAGTTCTGTTGAGTTGTGTATCTGGACACTGAACAGTCCACCTGAATGAGTGTAATTACCGTAATGAATCCACAGGAATCGACTATATATCTTCTCCTGGATGTTCTTATTGAGATGGTTGGGCCACGGAGAGGGAAGAATTGGAAATCCCTCGTCTGTGACGGGGAGGGTACCGTCCATCGGTTTGGAGAGTAACTCCGCTGCCATACGCTTATATTGATCATGTGGAATTTCAACCGGAGCAGGAGTCGGTTCGGGGGTTATTATCGGGCCGGCGTTTAACTCCGCAGCTAGGGCCTCAGGAGTTGGGATCGGGACGGTGTTAGTCGGAATGGATGTTAGTGGAGTTGTCGTAGAAGACAGAGCGGGAACTGATGGGGTCGTGTTGGGAGCATCGGGCTGCGAATTTCTTCTGATACTAAGCAGCCCTTGAAGGTACGCATCATATGCAGCCAGTAGTGCCTGTATTTCTAGCTTGGCATCGTCCCGGAATGTACTGATCCCTACTCCGAGTAATTCCGCAGCGTGATCATGGCTGGGACGTTCCATCAGTAATTGCTGCATAATTGGTGGACCAGTACTCACTAGTTAAATGTGATTTGATCTTTTGCGTCGATGGCTGCAGATATTTGAAATGAAACCATACCCATTTCCACGTACTGTAACCGGGCTGCATTTTCGACGTGCTGGTGACATCGTTTCCGATGTATCCTGATATGGTTACCTTTGTCAGAAAACCATCTCAAGTCATCCCAGTACAAGTCCATGCGACGCACCGTTGCTGAACCGCAGGGCTATATCCCTCCGTCTTCGCTACTTCGATGTCTTCCTCCATTTTTCGAATTTCCCGTGGGGTCATACGTGCAAGTATATTGTCGACTGCTATATGCCGGAATTTCGTGACGTGTCCGGTCGTGATTTCGTCTTCCTTTATAATGGCACGAATCTCATTGATGACATCCTTGTGCCTCGTGTTGTAAAGAAAGTTGGACTTGGTGATGTGCAAAGAAGGGGGTCGGGGAGCTGAACGTGTAACATGTGGTCTCCAGTTTGCTCGGACGTATTTCTTGATAAGCTATAATGCATGTCCGTTAGAATAAATCCGGGCGGGTGAAGTCATCCGGTTGCGTACCACCTGCCAGGTCTCTTCAATAGCATCGGGCTCAACGATACGGTCGAACTTTCCCATTTCCTTCCAGTAGGAATAGAGAACAGGATAGACGTTGTTCGTGATATAAGCGGTTCGGGAAACTTCGTCTTCTCCAATAATAAGGCGGAAGTCCGCTTTCAAGGGCCATATAAGACCGAGTTCATGTGCACTAAAATGCTTGGTGTCTTTCCGGCCCCGCCGTTTAGCAGGCTTAGCCGGACGTTCTGTGGGAATAGGTGTGGTAGGTTCTGTTGGTTGCTTCGCACCTTGGGCGGAACGGGGCATATTTGTGGAATATGGGATTGTTGTGCCACAAGCGAGGCGGAGTAAGATTCTTTTATAACCGGGGAGTTAGATCGGGGGTGCAAAACACCAATGTATGTATTTCAAACACGATTTTCACATTATATTTCGTTGTTTCCAGATCTCATTCCTTTCAGCTTCGTACCAATGCACAAACACACAGGGGGCCCTCGGCCGCGAAAGCGTTTACCAAAAAGCGCAAAACCCGTTCTTCCTGTGGAAACAGCCTCAGCTTCTGCGACCCTTCCGGGTGAAGTGCACTCGGGGAGTCAGGTCATGATGCGTAGGGTCACAAAGGATGCCAGTGGATCTGCCATTGTGTCGACCTCCTTTGAACCCCTGGATCAACACTTGGAATCTCTTTCTCGTTCTCCTGCTGCAGAACATGCTCCTGTGAGCGAACCACAAAATTCAGTACCTGCGGATATGGAATTGGAGGTAGCTTACAATTACGAAGAGGAAGAGGAGCACTATATCACTACAAAGCGAAACTACACGTGGGCAACGTCGGATGACTTTCAACGTACCTTTGCATCTGATGAACTGCCCGACGATTTGGAGCTGGACACTGCACCAATCCCTGATAACCCGGAACACATTCATGCCTCCAAGGTTTGGTCAATTCATTCATTATTTCATCCCTATTCTAACATACGGTTGTAAGACTCAGCAGGACTTCATCAAAGAGTTTATTGAACGCATGGACGGCATCGTGCATGCTTCATTTTCCAAAGACCATCTTGATATGGACCAGAGAACGTGTGCAGATTGTCGGAACGATGCGGGTCCTCAGGCAGGCATTTGGAGGTGCACAGAATGCTTTGACCCCCAAACGTTGTGCCGGTCCTGCATGAGGAATCGACACATGTCGAATCCCTTTCATCAGATCGAATGTTGGATGGGGGATCATTTCCGCCCGGCTGCCCTTTGGGAAGTGGGAGTGTTCGTAGCCATCAGTCACCACAACGAGGAAACACGACAGCAGTGTAAAACCAGGCAATCGCTGATCAATGTTGTGCTTCATAGGCAGAAGAGGCTGGATGATATCGAACGGGAAGCCATTCAAAACCAGCGCTTCCCGCCCCGCCCGGAATCAACGAAACCAACGGACGACACTTTCAACGACCCCCATAACCCGGGTGGCGATGCCGAATTGACGGATAGGGAATTCGAACAGCTGCTCCATGACACCTATCGAGTCCACCTTGAAAAGGGTATCCCTTCATTCAGCTCAGCCAAACAATCATATCCGAATGTCGTCCATCCCGATATTGGTCATGCAAGCCATGAAGCCCCTTTGAAGCGTGTTGTTCACATAAATGGAATTCATCATCTGGAAGTCTTTCATTGCGACTGCGGTGGAAACAGAGGTATGATCGAAGATAGTGTCGCAGCGGGCCTCATGCCATCCTCCTTCATCACTCCTAAAACATTCTTCACCACTCACCTTTTGGATTTCGCCCGTCTGTGTAACCTCGAACTCAAATGCTCCATGTATCAATTCGATCAGCTTTTGCGACGGATGACATCACCTTTGTCTCCAGCTACTGTTAAGAGCTTGTATCATGATTTCCGGAGGATGTGTCGACTTTGGCGTTGGTTGAAAAAGATCCGCGGATCGGGCACGGCACACGACGGTTTGACTGGTAACCCGGGCGGGGGCAAGTTTGCAATGTTTTGTGCTGCATGCCCCCAGCCGGGCATTAACCTCCCCGAATCCTGGGTAGAGGACGCTCGAAATCCCATATACGGCAGGACCTTTGTTGCGGACGGCAACTTCAAGGCGGATCACGTCAAGCAAACAGGCGAGGATGTTCCCCTCTACGACGGGTCGGGGATTATGCCACATTCCGATACGTATCGGAAACATATTGATTCTGTGCAGGAAATATGCACCGTAAGCTATATCACTTATCATCGGGATGTTCAGATCTGACGTTCTCATATACAAGGCGCCCTGCGATAATACTTTCCGTGCAATCGAAACGGCCTTGAATTCAGCCAAAGGATGCGATGTAACAGGCGTAGTCGCAATTGCTTGTGCCCGACACGGATGTTATTGTCCCAATGGCATGGTTGATCTTCAGCGTGGAGAGCAACAGAAAAACGTGGACTACGCATTTGTTAAATCTCTACAGTCAACAGACGTCGATGTCAGGCAAAGGGTGACAATCTTATACGACGTCGCCTGCCAGTACTTCGTGAAACTACGTGGGCGCATAGACCCTATGCTTGCATCGGGTGATCCCGACCTCCGAGCTCTCGTTATAGATCGAGCCATTGGACTTTTCCATGTACATGCCCATAAGGATCAATGCTTTTTCCGGTACTCACCCACCTTTATTCCCGGACTTGGAACTGTTGCGGGCGAGATTCTGGAGTCACTCTGGGCAGCTTTGAACGACATATCGATTAGCTTGAGAACCACATCGCTCTCCTATTGCGCGGAAACCCTCGATGATCACGCCACCGATTCAAACCACAAGAAAATGCTTAATATGGCAAACTCTTTAATCGACCAGTTACGTGATGCGCAGGAGAGTGCAGAAGAACACCAAGTTGTTTTCGACGACATTGATCAACGAGCTCGGGATCAAGGACTTTCGCGGGATTGGGAAATCAAAATTGCTGAAGCAGAGAAAAGACGACTTGAAACACCGGAGGTAATGGATATTTATGGTGCTGACATGACGAAAATATCCAACGCATCATCCCGGACTGGAACTGCTCCGGTCGGAGATGATTCCGGATCACCGGATGATGAGGTTGTCGTGTATTTTAAGGCTGCAATTGAGCTCGAGGAGCGACAGTGAGCGAAAGCAATAGATTACTCCTTCGTTTCATTATCTTACTGCAATTTAGAATTGATTTGCAAAGGCGGATTAAACAAGCCGGGAAAACCCCAACTTCGGACGAAGAAGCAAAAATTGAAAGAGACCGTGCTGCTTTGCTCACCCTGATCAATGCCCTCAAGAATTTGGAAATAGCCACTAACATTCAGTTCAAGGGTACCAAGGTATCGGGTAGCGTGGAAGTCTTGCCCGAGGCGTATCCACTGTGTCTCCCTTCTCTCAACAATATCGTCGGGAGTCATCGGGACAAGGAGATGGGCATCCGCTTGCAACAAGCCGACCTGCAGCTCGATCTCATTCGGGAGCTGATTGTAGAAAAGTCGATGCAGTATTCGCATATTATTCACAATGCAAAAACGAAAGCTATCACGACCCGATCACGGCAAAAGGTAAATGATATTTCGGAGCGTCTTGACTTTCACTGTGAACTATACAATCGAGCACGTTCAGCAATGGAGTCCCTCGGGCTTGAGAAGGACGCAATGGAGCAGTATTGTAAATTGGAAAGGAAACACCTGAACTCCAGCACTGCTCTCCTTCTTCCAAACGCCAAAAAATCCACCAAAATCAATCTAACGCTATCCTGGATCTGGTGGGCACGGGTACTGGCGCGTACCGGAAACATGGCTGCGGGTTCACAAGTCACCGAACCCATCGCTGTACAAGAATGTATGTTTGATGTTCATAGCACGTATCTGAATCAATCCTAATCCCCACAAGTTCTGCGCGTTCATTGGCTGCGCGCCTGGGCTCTCTCAAGGCGCTGGAAGGAGGAGTCCGCCCTTCTCTCAATCGAAATGGAATGGACCGTCAGATTCTTCCTATACCAATCGGAGAGATGGGGCTGTAGGGCCCGTCAGGCAAATGTCACTAAGCCGATGGCTGCCTATGCACGCCGGAAGCGGGATGCCTGGCATAGGCATGCAGTCGTGGCCGATACAGCTTTCAAACACAACAATAGCTCGTATGCGTCTCCGTTAAGCATTCCGATGTAGCAGCAAATATAAATGATATTACAAAAACAAGAACAGGGAAGTGTACATGCAAAGATTTAATCAGTATCAATGTAAGGCTCGTTGTCCGTTGCATAAATTGTCCCGTCGATGGAGAACGATGAACGACGATGGCTCGATATGTCATCATCCTCATCACCTTCGTCACTGTATTCTTCCTCCTCCTCTACCTCCTCCGTCTCCCCTTTTGCATTGATAAAATAACGAGCATCATCACCCTTTGACCTCCGCCCGCCCCCGAAATCCAGCGGGATCACATTGCTCACCTCGTTGATGAATTGAGCATCATCCGTACTATCATCCTCATCATCGGCATCGTTATCTTCCTGTAGTTGCAGGCGATCCAGACCCAAAGTCTCGCCTACATCATTGAAGGATGCATTTACAGCGTGTCGCCCCAATTCGACCTCATCCCTCACCCACTGACCAACGCCCGTGTCATTAAACGGGCTCAGCAAACCAATCGGGATTGCACCAGTCCGAGCGGGCGAAAGAAAGAAGTCGCTGCTTCTTTCACTCCCAATGGGCGATTCGCTACCAGGAAGGAAGAGTGGAATCCGTCGTACCGGACGATGCACATCATCATCATCTTCACCATCGACGGACGAGGAGACATGTCGGCTGGTCGTGGATGGATCCTTGACCAGCGATAAAACATACTGCTCCTCCTTGTCGTCATCCATTGCAGATTGTGTCCCTTGAAGCCTGTCAGGTGCCTCATTCAAAATCGCCATTGGGTCATCTTCGTCTTCATCGTCATCGTCATCTGTTGCGGGCTGTGTCCCGGGCAGTGAGTCCGGTGCTTGTTCCAAAATCGCCATTGGGTCGTCCCCATCTTCATCCGTTTCCTCAGAATCGTCGTCCGATGATTCCCCGTCACTAAGAAGACTCATAGGAGCATTCGCTAAGAGGTTCATTGGATCCTCATCGGCTTCCCCATCGTCCGATGATGATTGATCGGAGGACTCTAGAGACAAGGGAGCTTCAGCCAAAAGCGCCATTGGATCTTCATGCTCGATATGCCCCCCTTCCGCCCCGTTGTAGTCGTATTCATCCTGTTCCCCTTCCTCTCCGAAGACGTTTTCGGGCGCACCTTCCAGCAAGTCCATGAGATTGTCCCCGTCGCGCCCGGTTTCCTCTGTGGACATGTTATCTCCATCCTCCTCTTCATCCAGAGCGCTCCTTAGGGTAACGGGCATGGGACCAATGACAGAAGGCGTCAGTGACCCATCTTCGGTTACGACCGCAGGATGGGTCACACCAAGTGGACCATGAACTGCACCGGATGCGTCGGGGTCGTATAGGCTCCTGATTTTCGATCGGATGTCCTTCTCCAATTCGCGCGACAACATGTTCACTTCTCCCTGTCCACGTGGACGTCCAAACCGGGCTTCCCATTCGGTAGAGGTCATCTCGAAGAGGAATAACGGAGTGGGTGAATAATCGTGGATAACCTGTGGGGAGGCCAACCGTGGCAATAACGGCTCGGGATCTTTGCAATTGTCGTTGAAGTCGGGGTCGTGAAGACGGACATGGTTGTACACGATCTGGCGCCGTTCTCGGAAGTGATCAAGGCACTGTTGCAAAGTTCTCGACGATATTACGTTGGGGTTGCCGTGGTAATGGGCGGACGTAGCCCACCAACATTGATAGAACTCAAAGTTCTTCGGTAGCCAAGCAGCAATATAGTAGGGAAGCCAATACCACTCCTTGATCAGGTGAGTAAGACCGTCCATTCCCCATCGGACCTCATCGAAGCACTCTGTAGCCAGCATCTCAATCGGAGGTGGTACTTGAATATCCATTCCAAGACAACGGGCATATCCCAGATAACTGAGAAAGAAGTTCTACAGTTGAATATCATTAATTTCAATATTAATACACAATATGCCGTGCATACTAGTTCCTGACGAATCCCCTTTTGAATCCAACCCACATGCGCTCTCTCCCGCTTCCTCAATGGCTGATGTAAACCGTGCTCAAACGCGCTAGCAAGCTGAGCAGCAAGCTGGAAGCCACTGTACATCAAGATATCCTGCACATAACATTCTTGGTCGGGCGTCGTGGCGGAGCTGTGGTTCTCCATACCCGGGAAACGTCGAAAAGGAACCTTGCATGCAAAGAGACTGGGTGAGGTCATATCCACAGGTGGGGGGACTGGTACACTATCCGACATGGTTGAGCTGTGAGACGACGGGTATGCAAGATAATCGATGAAAAAAGATGAGCCATCGGACAATATTATATCGTGATGACTAATAGTCCGTGGATCGCACAGCCTTCCGGTCCAGTCTTTTCCACATGATCGGTGTCCGCCACGTCATCTCCGCATAGCTGGACGGAGCTGTATAAGTCCCCCCGGGTAATACTGACATGGTGTCACAAACCCATCACCTGTCAGTCACCGCTTATTTATATAGCATCCAACGGATCAACGGCCCCGCAGCCATCAATTGATTGATTGGTGTCCCGGAATCCTGGGGATTTACTTCAACACAACTTATCAACCAACTGCCAACTCATCTTTGCTTTTTATCCGTTTATAGACGAATGTGTATAGCCACCCATCAAACTCACACTTCTTCTAGACATACCCCCACCCCGTGTAACCCGCACACCCAACCCATCCGTCCAATGATTCGATCTCTCCCCCGCTGAATTTCCTCACGTGCTCATCCCCGATGATGAACTCACCCGATTACTGACCTAGAGAACGACCGTCCCCGACCCGCTTACCCCTTCCCTTCCCTGGATCTCTCCCTAATCCGTTCAATCTCTTTCCTTACCCGTCGACCCGCCCATTCCCTCCGTTACCCGTCAACCCCATTCGCCACCCGTCCCTGTCTCTAACTAATTCACACGCTTACCCATCCCATCCTCACCCTTCCTTACCCGCCCACTCTGCTTTCCCAACTATCCCTCTCGCTTATCCACGCCCCTACCCTCACACACTTTCCCAGCTGCTCTCTCACCTGCTCATCCACCCGCCCTCTTCATTCACCGACCCACCCGGTTACATAGGACCCTCACCCGGTCTAACAATCGCTTCCTTACCCGCTCTCCTACGCGTCCACCCGCTGCCCCACCTGCTGACGTCCCCACTCACCCACCCTCACCCGCTCATCCACCCACTCTTCCAGCAACCCTTACCCGTTCACCTACCCTCACCCGCTCATCCATCCGCTCTCCCAGCAACCCTTACCCGCTCACCCACCCGCTCACCTACCCTCACCCGCTCATTCACCCGCTCTCCCACCCGCCCGCAAGCCTACCCGCTGATGCACTCCCTATCCGACTATTTTGGTCCCCCACCCGGCTACATGTCCGCCCGTACAACGGAGTTGTTTTTCCTCCGACCACCCGCCCACTCCATTCTCTGCCCGGCATATACATCCCCATGTCCCGGAGTCCTCCCAACCCTCACGACCCCCCATCTCATCCGTCCGTCCCTCCTGCCGCCCCACTCACCTATTCAATGCTTTCATTCACACAATCCTTACCATTCACAAATCTTAATAATAGTCTTATATTACTATGAAGGAATTCCATGCGCGTTCCATGGAACAACTAAGTATATACAATGTAGTCTGTTCCATAGAGTACTTAGTAACTACAGTGTAGCTTACCTATGTGGTTGGTTGAATGTAGGTACCATCGGCACAGATTGTAACAATAACAGTTGTATTATCGCGACCCCCTGCCTTTTGTTGGTAAACCGGCCCCTTCTGATCCTGAGGTGTGATCACTTTCTCTTTCTCGCTACCTCTCTCCAGTATACCACACTCATCTGCACCGTAAATGTTGTGTGGCTTGATGTCGTACTCCTCCATGGTGTCCTTCAGCAGCTTCCAGTAGCGTTCGTTGGCTGTTTCGTTGACAGCCTGTCCACGTTTCGACTCAAGCGGTGTTGACATTGACATCTTGAGAAGATTCTGGTGCTGCTTGAGAAAGCGGTCTGTCCAGTTCTGGCCAACTCCGGTCTCCGGGAACTTTCGAAGCGGATTGGGACCTCCATACTTGATAGCACATATCAAGTCGACATGTTCCTTTAGACGTTTGTGGCTCCAGGGAAAACCGCGCTTAGCAGTCTCAATGCACATGTCAACAACGACTCACTCCTCAGTATTGCACAGCCAACGTGCTTCCTCCGCTCTTCGACTGCGTGTGTTCATCCCTTCCACACGATTGCGCAGGGTTGCATGAGATAAGTGAATAATAACCCCAGTAGTCTCCCAGAAGTCCTTTGAGATGTATTCACAGCAGCCATGATAGCCAAGTGGACGAACACGATCCCAATCACGAGTCTTTGGGTTCTGTTCCTGAGTATAGAGTAAAGCAGCACGTTCAAGTAACATATCACGAAGCTGAGCCTCGGTCATCTTTGCATAGATGCTAGGAAGACGTTTCTTCTTGGGAGGCATGGTTTGGATGATGGTTATTCTGCTATTTCCTGCACACATTATATAGGTATTTTTGCACTTTTCTATATCTGATACACACTAGCACATGCCTTACAGATAGCCAAATAGGACATTTTAGATAGCAATAATAGACCTATAGCATATATATATGTATGACCTTCATATGGTATATGTATCAAAGCACGCGGTCCTTTGCTGCCTCCTTCACTTGGTCAAACACATTCGGACAGCCATCAAATTTGGTGTAAATCAGGGTATCTGAGTCGTATAGCTTGGGCAAGGGCATATATATTGCATTATATTAAGTTATACATTAATGCATTCGGTATCTACCAATAAAACGCGTGCAAAAAATAAGATGCGCGTGCAGAATTGCGCATGGGCGTCGCGATTTATCATCGGAGTGTACAACATGGTGGGGGTGTATCACGTGACGGTGCTGCACTGTACCACGTCTTCCACTCTCTGCTGCTTTGAAATCCTGCTTCAGATGTTTTGTTGTAACTGGGAAGAGGGTATTCTGTAAATACAAGTAGCTAGGCAGTTAATTGTACTCAATTGTCAATTTTCTCTTCTCAAATGTTGGAATTTAAATGCACTTATATTTTATTTTGGAAAAGGCTCTTCATGGACAAAGGGATAAACATAGTGCTTCCACACAGGACAAACAGGGCATGGTGAGTGCTTCAAGAAGGGATGATGTAGGTGATAATGCCAAGGTAAGGCAAAGACAGGAATATGAAGTAATTTATGCAATGAGTTGTTAGACAAAAGGACTTTTCTAACTTGGGTTTAAAAGTAACTGCATTTAAACAAGATTTCCATACAACACAAGAAGGCTGGCACACATAACTTAATCTAGATACCACACAATAGTACTCAAAAATATATCAACTTATATTGGTAGTTGCTTCAGTCCTCGTCTCACTCCCAACCTTCATCCCCTCACCCTCCTTCCCCACTACCTTATTCATACCCTCTCTCATCACACCTGTCTTTCCAACCTGACACTCAATGCCAATTAGACCCAGATGTGACTCAACATCCAAAATATTACCCCTCCTTTCTGTACCCAAACCTGCCCAAAATGCCAACAATGTCCAACAATGATGTTTCATGGCACATTGGTGACATCCAGGACAAGCAAAGCACCCTGAAAAGCGGTGTACAGTTTCGAGTGAGGTGTTACAAGAGGGGCGACGATGATCCTTTGAGCCTGGCTTGACTTAGGAGTCAATGTGGTGCCATGTCCCTGTCACCTGATGGGCGAAGTCCAACAGTGTTTCCTGCTGCATCAGCAACACCTAGAGCAAGTAAATGACCATGAAAAACAGCGCAAGATGTCTGGGGAGGTTTTACAGAAGAAGTGAGGTCCATCGCTGTTGCCCATGTTGATGTAGATGTCGAAGTGCATGAGGTCCACATCACCTGATGGGTCTCGTCACACCTCACGCAACAATACCTGTTTCCGTCCCCTCCACAACCTTTTCTTCTGCCACCCCTACTCCGGCTTAACTGTAAGGGTCACAACAGCGTAAAAACACTGGAATTGGACACCTGGGAGTGGTGTGCTGAACAGGTTCTTCAACTAGGCTAGCAGCAGAATTCACTCTTGGTGGGTGATAGCATGTATATGAAGCAGACATGATGGACTCTTGACCATGAGATGTGAGCACCATGAGGACGAAATCAGGGCTTTGCTGCGAAATCGCCACGGGTTGCATTATGGAGAAGGTAGAGGTAGGAGGAGATATGTGATGTAGTGTCTTGGGGTTATGTGGAGTGAGCGGGGTGGGGGGAGGCATATTGGTTGGTCTAGGAAAAGAGTTTGAACGGCGCAGAGGGTGTTTAAATCACATTGGCAGATGGATAGTTGTGGCGACGATGAGTGAATCAAAGCATGGGTCCCACAACGTTCGCGGAGAGACAAGGAAATGACAACACTAGCTGGCGTGTCAGTCGTTCCAGCGCTGTCGCCAGTGATATGTTCATGGTTGCTCTGTCTTGTCGCCGATCAGCGTCAATTCCACATAGTCCCAGAGAGTAAAAGGCGGTGAGGTGACGAGTTTATCTTCAGGAGGTGACACCCTGTAGTGCAGTGTAGCGAATGGGCAGATGTGGAAGAAAACGGGGGCGTTGGCTGTGATTATTTTAAGCCATTGGTTATACAGCTGGAGGTGGATTTAACTGGCGACACTCGAAGTGAATGAGAGGTTAGTTTTAATGAGATTCGCAGTGATTGATAATAAGGGAAATGCACGAAGCTTACAGTCTAGGCTCTACGACATCCACTCATGTGCAGGCAGGGTCATGTCCCTACTACAACAATGCTATCCCAACACTCACAATCCTGAGTGGCGACGAAGAACGATAAAACATGAACTCAATCATCCAGCAAGACCAGAGAGCGGTATCGCATTGACAATGGGCAATTTGAGCTGGTGAATCCCATTGTAACTGCACTCGCATCCACATACTCCCAGCCGTCCCCCAGGCCTCAAAGACACTCAGGATGCAAATTCAACGAGAGTTTCATAGTCATGTAGCGCGAATCACGAGAGAAGACAGCGGAAGCGGTGTTTAAGCTGGGTTGAGGCGATGGCCCTGTCATGGAGCTTGAGAGCGCAGGTTATAAACGGTGTTCAAACGGATAGTATTCTTCTATCTAAATACCCTGAAAAGGTTTGTGGGTCAGGCCGGTCCAGAAAGTGCCAGCATAAACTTATACTCACTTTTATCTATTTGGAACCGGTCAACATCAGCCAGAGCCAGCTCTTATCCCTAAGTGAGCCGATAGACGACTCAGCCCAGAGTAGCTTCGTTAAAAGAACAGTATTTAATCCTCGAGGAAAAAAACATAGAAAGTGAGAGCGAAGAAGAGAGAGGAATGAAAAGATAGACGACGGTTGTTCAGCTCAGAGTAAGCAAGAGTAAGCACGACGGTGATGGTGGTTCGGGATCAACCTGGTTTGATGGATGTGTTCCCTTTACCATCAATTCAAACACTGGCACCAATTTTCCCATGTTTAGCAGCGGCTTGCTCTGTTGGCGACCCCTCTCTAATATGGATCTGAGTGCGAGTTGACTTTTGTCTTAAGCTGAAATGCTCATCACAAGACAATCGGTTAGAACGCGAACTCATAATCACATATCGGTCAACTTTTACTCACAAAAGTATCTAACCCCGACCACTTGAAACGCCTGTTGCATTGAAGACTGGTACGGCGTTCCAGCAGCATCCACCTTCACCTCCTCATCTCCATCCTTCCCAACTACGCTCTCCACGTCGGCCTCTCTCATTCCGCCCATCTTTCTATCATCCCCAACCACCAATCCTAGCCAAACGTGACTCAACACATGAAATATCGCACTTTCCTCTCTGTAATCCCAATCCCACGCGATACTCCGACAACGTCCAACAAAGACGTTTACCGGCGCATCAGCGACACCCAGGACCACCAAAGTGCCATGAAAAGCAGCGTAAGATGTTAAGGTAGGTGATACGTGAAGGGAGAGGACCATCGTTATCGCTAGAGTTGGCGTATGAGCCAAAGTGTTGTGTCTATGTCGGCTGCCTCCTCACACCATCAGCTTCCTCTTTTGTGTCGTAACCCAACAACCTGGCCGTATACCACTTCTACCCCCCTGAGCCATAAGAAGAAAAGTAGCCTAAATGCGCCGGAATTTAATTCGGAGGGCTGAGTGGTGATCGTTGGGCAGTTGAGTTGACCGGGGCGGTGACGGAACATATTCCGGATAGGTCCCACTCAGTTCTGATGAGCAGAGGGGCGCGGTATTGGGGTGATGTGAGCGATATGAGCGAAAAAAATAAAGAAGTGTTTATTTGGGTGGTGTTGTGGAGATGGTAGAGATGTAAGGAGATAAGGGATGAGGAATCCTTTGGGGTGCGCTGGGGTGAAGTAAAGCACATTCGATGGAAGTAGCTTGGAAGCAGGGTATTCGCGTTGATAACAGTGCATTGAAGGATGTGCTCCCAGGACAATCGGAGAGGAATTAATGAATCAATAACGTCGCTTGATTGCGTGTCAGTCATTGGGTTGCTGTCGCCAGTGATGCGTTCATGATAGGACGATTTCTTCGTACTGGTGAGTCGTGATTATTGATTGTGGATCTCCCAGCAAACCAAATGTGTCGTTGGCCAGCCAAGGCGACGAGACGACGAGAGTTGAGGGAAACTGGATATGAGACCAGAGGGGGTGAAGGGAGCGAAATCGTTGAGGGTGTCGAAGCGACTCGATAAGGATACAGCTAACGACGCTAGGGATGAATATCAGGTCCGCTGAGGTCTGGTGAGATTTGGAAGGAAATTAATGAGCGATACCTGTGGTACATCCTTGACAACTCCCCCCCCTTTCTAACGCAATAAAACTCTCAACTTCCTCACAATCTACCTCCGTCGCTCGTTGCTCCGCCAGATCTCTATCGCAAAACGCCAAAGAGTCACCTCAACCCGAGCTTCCTCCGCTGTAGTCCGTTTGTACCAGTGGTAGCGCTTGGCGTGTTTCTGGTACATCGTCAATGCCGACACCCTTCAAAGGGTGGAGAAAGAAAGCAAATCTCACTTCTCGTCTTGGTGGCGTATGAATCGCTAATGGAAGATGAACACGTAGGTGCCGGGGAGCGATGGAAATGGGTGGTAGGATGATCGTAGGCGACGGCAGCAGGATGAAGGATCTGAATTAGTGACGGTCGTAGAGGGATGTGGGAGACCATAACGATGTTGCTTGATGACGTGTCAGTCATTGCGTTGCTGTAACTTGTGGTGGCGATACGTTCATGATAGGCGTCGTACTGGCGAGTGGTAATCAATGACTGCAACACTCCTGGTGGGCTATATGCGCTTTCTGCCAACCAAAGTGCTGAGGTGAGAACCCGGATGTCGTCTTCAAGCAGCCACTGTGTAGGGAAGAGAGGCAATGAAGAAAACAAAACCGTTTTTGCTTTCTGGGGATCAAGTCACGGAATATGGAGTGGAAATGAGTATAAGTGAAGATGTGTTGAGTCGTGTTACTCACAAAAATGTTTCGCCTCAACCACTTGAAGTGACCATGGTATTGAACGCCGGGTCGCTCCTCCCGTCAATCCCCACCTGCATCCCCCCCTCTTCCTCCTCAGCCACCGCTTTTATATTCCCCTTCATCTCATCCTTCCTTTCATCCCCATCCCAACTGCCAATCCAACCCAGACGCGACTCAAAATATCGGCTCTCCCTTCCTGCAGCCCCAACGCCACCCAAACCCCCACGCCCTTCAACAACAACGATTCCTGGGTCATCAACGACACCTGGACCTAACAAACACCCCATCAAAGCAGCGTAGGATATTGAGGGACGTGTTACAGGAGGAGTGAGGTCCATCGCTGGACACTGGCTTGACTTATGAGTCAATGTGTCCATGTGTCCACATCGGGGTCTCCCTGCACCAACACCTTCCTATTCCGTTTCCTCCCCCTCAACAACCCGACGTTTCACTATCCCTACTCTGGCTGGACTGTACGCAGGACGACAACGTGAAATTTTTGAGCAGAGTGACTGCAAGCAGAGTGTTGACTGTCGGGTTGACCAGGGCGGGAATGACATCCACGCTAGTGATGGGGACGAAGATAATACCTGATCGATATAATGATGGAACCATGTTTTCGTCGGAAAAACAGCACTGGTGGACGTTGTGGAGATGGTAGAGGTAGGTGTTGAGAGTGCATCCTCATTCATCGCGTCACATGTTTTCCATTTCATTCATTTCACTTCATCACTTTAGTATAAAGTTCTTCGTTCATCGACTTGACACCTCAGCTTGTCTTCTCTTCTCGACGCTGAGGTGTAAGTCATTTCTATTCACTCGCTTAGCACATTACATGTACTCATACTCATTCCTAGTCGCCCTCTCGGTGTGCTAGGTGAGCATCTCGAATATAGCTTGTCTTCTCTTCTCGACGCTGAGGTTCGCCCTCTCGGTGTGCTAGTGCTGTCAGTAGGTAGATGAGCATAATAAAAAATGGGAGGAGTAGGTGGCCCAATTGGACGTGCGGGATGGTTATGAATTCAGAAATGGAAACGCATTGGTGGTAGGATGCCCGCGCCGACAGGAGTTATTTGAAGTACGTCCAGCCGCGGTCACAGAAAGATGAGGGAAACCGACAAGTCAGGCGTTACAGAGTGGAAGTGGATTTAATTGGCGACGCTGGAATTGAATAGATGAGTTGAGATTTGGAACGCTGCTGATGAACGACACTTACTGTACATGGTCTTCAACTTCTGCTCCTTCCTGTGAAGACAACATCATCCCCACACCCTCACTATCATTTCTTACTCGTTGGCTTCTCTCATCAAAGGATAACCTCCGGATTTCTTATCGCATTTCAACACGAACATCGGTGAAACGACAAGACCAGGTTTGGTTACATGCAGACCACTCATCTATGTATCTTCAGTGTTGTTACACATAAAACGAGGACAAAGCAGACAAACCTCGTTTTGAGTCTTGACACACCAATATTTGAGGGACGCGCAGGGCCAAACTCGTCACATTGTGTTGGATGAAAATTGTGTTTTTCGAGAGTGGTAGTGGATGTGGTGGAAGGTGACCTAAAACTGAGGGATTGGTTACAGCTTGAGAAGATCAAGTACGAAAAGTCAACGAGAAAAAACCGATAAATAGGTCAAAGACAAATCAGGTGTGCGTGTCTCTCAACAATCTCCGTGGTTGCATGGTCCCATTTTACCCTGTTGATGAGTGCATAAGCCCTAAAAAAAGTTCCCTTCGTTAAAAGCGCACACGACCTTAGCAACGATAATGAGATCGGTGGTCAATCAGTTCATTGAGAAAAAAGGATGAGATTGTGCGATAGAGATACACTAAAAATGACGAGTATAGGTTAGCAGGAAAGGTAAAGAAAGAACTCATGGTACTCACAAAAAAACTATACTAAGCCATTTGAAAGTCCAGAATGCACATTAGACTGGTCACCAGTCTAAATTCGCATCCCCTCTACCATCGTCCCCTAAACTGTGACGACATCGGCTGATGAGGACACCGAGCAATCATGCCATCCAATTCACTTCAACCTACAGCCGCTTCTGAGGCATTCCTTTGTCCACATTCGACCGTGAGGGACAAATCAAAAAGTGAAAAGATAAAAATATTGAGGCGGTGACAGAGAGCAATCATCAACTTAGGTGCAGCGCGACGACCATGACCCTGTTGGGTTGACGGCTTGATGTCAAAGGCGAGTTCAAACACTGACAAACAATTTACCACTAGAGAGACCAGACGTCCCTTCCACCCCGGCATTCAACAGTACTCCCCAACTAGGACCACTTCATCTGAATATGTCTTCTCTTCGTTTACATACCCTTTACCAGTCAGAGCTTGATGTTCTTCATCTGCGTGATTTCTCCCCATTCTTCACATGCTAAACAGGACCGACGCTGCACGCGGCATCATCCGAGGCCTTTTATGTGTCCTGATGATCCTATGCTAAGGCAAGATTATTGACATGTTAGTACAATGGAGAGTGGTGGGGTATGGGGGAAAGCTACATTGACAAGTGCAGAACATTAGAATTCAATGTGAGGTGTAATGTAATGTCAGTTCGAGGAGGAATGAGAGCATCAATGAAACGATACTCTGATGCATTTGAGTGGAGAAAACGAGGCATGTGGACGTCCAAATGGACAAAATGCACTGGCGCAGGTGGAAAGAACCCGAGCCTCAAGGCCTTGGAACAAGGATATGGGTACAGGGAGTCGAATCAGGACATGACATTCAAGCAATGGAGGCTTGCAATCAAGTAACAAGTTAGGACAACATAGATAAGAGTGATATTTGTTTTAAGAGGTTATTGCAAAGATGAAAAATCAACAGAAAATAAGGGCACCACTACTTCTAGGCTACTCAGAGGGAAAATATAATGAAAGATGTATGTGTTGATCAGAGAGAGGAAATGATGAGTTAGAATGCAAACCCAGAATGCTTCAGCGTCGCAACCCAAACCATTTATTCCAGAGCCTCTTTGCACCTTCCGGGGTGCCACGACGCACTTCTCTCATCATAGCTGGAGATCCTGTTATGGTGACTGGTCCAGTTATGGTGACTGGTCCAGTTATGGTGACTGGTCCAGTTATGGTGACTGGCCCTGTTATGGTTACTGGTTGTCTCGTACCCATCCGTTTATGGTAGGGGCTTTGCCAAGCCGCGATCAGAGATATGCTCCCGCTACCACCAACGTCTGGTGCACTTGGGTACGGACATCACTACCTCACTCGATCACGGGACTAAATCCAGGTAAACGTGACTCCGAAATTCATCGACGCATTAAGGTTTTACCCCTAAAATACTTGTGTATTTCCTCTATCGACGCCGTCATCTCAATAAAAAAAGAATTGTATTTACATTTTGTATAAAAAATGACATTAATTATATTGCGACATACTGGGAGCTGTAGAATACACAAGTAATTAAACGGAGTGCAATATGTGAGTGAGTGAAACATATGCAAAACATGAGTCAGTGCTACAGAAGATCTCATAATGTCACTCGCCATTGCCGCATTTCTAAAATTTTATTTGCACCACACTATGCCACCAAAAGCTGCGAAAGTCATCTACCCTGACTACTCCTTTGAGTACCCTGACGAAGAAACCGAGGAGCGCGTAACCAAAGAGGAGGCATCAGACATATCTGATGAAGCAAATATCAGCAATGATCCAATCCTCAACGAAATCGCTCATCCCGCACCTGTCGTGCCTCAAGAAGAAGATCCACCTGATAAAGTAATAAAATCTCGGGAGTCAACTGCTAAAAAACGTCGTGAATTGAATGCGAATGGTCATGGTGCAGAGCGAACTCACCAAGCCGTTCTCAATACCATCACGGCCATGCAGATAAACCAAATTAATCTTCCTATCTTTCTTGACGCACTCAGCTGGGGTAACCAGTACTGCGTTGCCGATGACAAGTGCAGAACCCAACGTACCACACTGCTTCACAGTGAAGAGCTGAGTTGGATTCTTCAGCACTGGCATAAACCTCCTCGTAGTTCTGGCGGAATAACCCGCCCTGCTGCTGGTACTCAGACAATCAGGGAGTTTGCGATTGAAGAAGTTATCTTACCACAAGCTCACCGGGAATTGATGGATATAGCACCGAAATTTCGATTACCTGCAGGAGATGATGTTGACCCATCACAACTGACTCATGACGGAATACAAGAAATGGCGCAGGAGATGAAGGTTAAAGCCCCAGTCATCTGGCAGCTCCTGGAAGGATTTGCGTCAACAAAGGCCCAAAAATCGGATAATACTCACAAAGATCCGAGTATGGTACGTCATATCTACCAGACCTGCAATTATTCGGGCACTGATGTTGCATTTAATTCAGATCATATTCACGATCATCTCCATCCTTCTGTATTCACGCTCGCATCATCTAAACCGCCTCCAGAAAATACTTGCAATCTACCTAAAATTCCGAGGGATATCAGCAAAAGGTTTTGATACTGTTCACGCTATGGGACTTACCATGAGTCATAAATGGACTTGCAATGTTGTGGGACGTCTTCGGGATTGTGCAATGGAGGATGTTCGCAAAAACATGCTTATACATCCCTGGATCATCTCATATGACAACGTCAACATTCCCTTTCGTGTTTTCTCACAGCGACTTGAAAAGCAAGGTGGGCTTGCACACGGAACAGCTGCAACCGTTTACATCAAGACAACAGCACCATTGCTATTGGCCTCACTTCCAGCAGAATTAAAAGTTAGGCAAAAGGAGGGAATGGCAAACCCACTCACTGAGTTGGACATCATGGAGATGGAGAACACATCATATCCACACATATACGTCCGCATGAAGTACGAAGTCCTACGAATGCTTCTTGAAAGCAGTGCATTTGATTTCGGGACCTATTTTGATCGCGCTGACAAGGATTTGGAACCCCCAGCACCCGTTGATCCCCTGGTTGTTCCTGATAAGTCCATTCCAAGCACTCTTCAATATCTTCTTGGGACAGTCAACATCCCGGAAGTGAGCTACGAGGATAACCTGCGACTTATTGATGAGTGGTTGAATCAGCTTGGGATAAAAAAACGGTCATCACAAATTCTATATGCACAGAAAAACGTCATCATATGGGCTGGCGATCAGCTTACAGTCGACCGATTGCGTCGTCTGCGAACAATTCGAGCAAATGACGATAACTCATTTGACCGACTCGACTTCTGTGTCACCGTGTTTGGGTGGTTGCACTTCCAGATGGCATTTGCTAATTCACTACATCGTCAGTATATTGGAACACCAAAGGGCAGAGGCTTACATCAAGCATTTGATGCTCTAAACCGTAAAGGGCTCTCCCAGATTCGTACACAGGGACCTTTCCACCACGATCTCGTTGAGGCACTGTATCACGTCGCTGAAGCCCATGTTCGTGTTGAATGGTGTCGGGTTGGCAAGGTGGACAAACTGGAGGAACTTCGTAAACTTCCCGCTGCGAAGCTGCAGGAGCTTGCAGGGCGAATTGTTGAAGAGAGTGCATCAACAGAGGCGCTGGAAATCATGAAGCACTTACCACCTGAAGCACGAGACGAGCAGAAAATGCAGGTAACCATGTGGATGCGGGACGTTCTCCATTACGTTGTTCTAGACCACGCAATCAAAAGCGGAGATGTAGGCGTCATGGAGCACATGCTTCCTACCCTGCTGTATCGCTTCATTGGAGGTGGAAATGGGAAGTACGCAAACGAGGTGCTTGAATTATTGCAAGGGTTGCATCGTGAATGGCCTGAAGAACTGAGGTAAGCACTACAGTCCACAAATAACGAGATAAGCCTTACAATGTCATTCAAGGGACTTCATTCAGCATCATGGCTGGCTCGTCAACTTCAGCGGTAATCCATTGCAATGGTGTCCTATTGATAAAGCTCAGGAGATAAATATTCGAGATATCAAGGTCACGTACCGCTCAGAAGGACCTAACATCAAGTGGTCTTATTTCAAGAAGCTCCATCCTGCGATTCCGACAATTCGGAAAGTAATCGACTTCGTAGAGACAGAATTCAAAACTCTTGCTCGCGGAAAACGGCACACAGTACCAAGTGCAGAGAAGGACATTTTATTGCTTGCAGAAGTCTACACGAAGTCTACCTATCATAATATTGAGCCAGGCCGGAAAATTAAAGACAAAGGAAATCGCTCACAGGATTTTATTGATATCGGTTGCCAGAAGTTGCAAACGGGTCAACTTCTTTCCAAATGGGTTGAGAATAGAACATTTGCGAGGTCTGAGGAAGAAGAAGGTCTGTCATCTGCCGAAGAAACTGAGGCAAGACTGGAGGAGGATGAAGGCGACACAGGCATAATCATCACAGACTGAAGCGGCGGTGCTGTAGTCTTGGGGCGTAAAGGACGAGGTTTCGGTCGTGGTTTGGATGGAGGCAAACCTTCGTTCTCTTTGTTTGCTGCTGTCCTCTGTTTCTTTCTTCCTGGCAGGGCAGTTTTTAGAGTAAATGGAATGATGGATAGAGATTGGATAGCAGGAGAAGACGAAAACTAGAGATCTGTTATTAGACTCTGACATATGACAGTTTGAAGTTAAAAAAATCGTACCTGTATTGTCATAGGTGTATCCTGCGTGTTAGTAAGACCCGAAAACGAGGGCGTTACTGGAGTTGAAGAGAAAATGGCTGTGCCGAATGAAGTGATGGGTGTTGTAGGTGTCAATGAAAACACATCCATGGATGAACGTGCTTCATCAGGGCGTAATGCTGCATGGCCAGTCTTGATTTGCGCTCGCAGGCCATTGGCTCGTTTTTCTGCTTGGGCAAGACGCATTTGCTCTGCGCGAACGACTGCCTGTTGTTGTCGTGCCTGCTTGGCTTCCTGCCTGTACCTCCTCTCCTCATCCTGCCTTAACCGCTTCTCCTCCCTTCTCCGTTCAATTTCACCCTGCTTCATAAGGCGAGCTGCCTCCATTTCGTCCAGCCGAGCCTGGTCAATACGTGCAAGAATAGCACGAACATTGACAAAATGCCTGGGGCCAAGTATCCAGTCACGGGATGCAATGGTGTTGAGCTCTTTGAGGGTAGAGATGGATGTATGTGTGGCGAGTTTAGTCAGAATGGTATCAGGGAGAATGGCGGCTGCAGTTAGGGAGCTGGGAGTGTACTTGCTGAGCTTTGTCTGATAGCGCCACTCCAATAAAGCGTCCTTGGCAGCTTTGAGATGTGCCTTCTGGCGCTTGGGTGGCTCTCTGTTGCCCATGGGTCGTTTTCCATTTCCATTGACACTTTTCGAGGGTGAAGAGTGGGGGGAGTAGAGAGGAGGTGTTGATTCTGGTGTTTTTGGACGTTGTGCGGGAGAGGAAAGGACTGAGAGTGGGTGAGTTGATGATGGCAGTGATGTGGCAGCCTGAGAATCATCTGTTGACAGTGTGTCTCCAGGCGAGTCAGGGTTGCCCCCGCACTGAAGTGCAATCTCGCAGTTGTCACAACAATCCTGCGGTCGCTGTGGGGGCCCTGCATGATATACACTTTGAATACAGCTTTGAAACATAAAATAGATGAAATACCCTTTCTCTCTGGTGGGTTTCCAAAGAATTCGTCGAGAATATCTCGACGACACCCCCTTGCCTCTAGCCATCGTCTCAAATCAGGATCGACTGTCTTCACCCAGCCCAGCTCCTCTCCTTCGTTTCTCAAAACATCTACGTTGTCCTCATATTCCGATCCTTCATCCATTGGCTCGTCCATGTCCTCGTCATCAGCAACTGGCGACTGTAAAGATGCTTCAGGGGACTTTTTCTTTGAACCTTTGGCTTTGAAAACAGACTCCTCTGCCAGCATTATAGCGCTGGCTTTGATATCTGATGATCGCCCAGCTCGCCCAGCTCGCTGTACCCAGATTGAAAGTGACTGTGGTGCACCAAGTTGAATAACTCGCTCAATGTCTGGAATGTCCGCACCCTAATCCAAGTCAGCGATGTTCCATCATGAAATTCAATGTTACTCACCATTCCAGCTGCCTCAGTAGCAACAAGTACCTTAACCTTACCGGAACCAAACTCCCTCATCACCCTCCGTTTTGACCTTCGTGATCGCAGTGCATTGAGAACATCAACGTGCGAGTGAAGATGGGGTGGGAATAGACACTGGATTTTCTTTGCACAAAGTTGTGTGCTGCTGACCGAATCGACAAATATTATTGTTTTGATTATGTCGTCAGATGAGGAGGGAAGACAGCCGTTGGGGGTTAACAAGGGTAGAACAGCTGTGTAGTCTTTGTTTGACTTGATGTACTTGACCGACATCTTGATATTTGGCCTGTCATTGCCGAGGTTGATGTAAAAGCATGTCCGCAGGTCGAGATTAAATTTGTCTTCAAGATCAATCAACGTGTTGGGAGGGAGGGTAGCGGAAGTGATGAGAAATGGTGTGTCGACAGGAAAGAATGACCGTAGCTTCCCAACCTCTGAGTATTCTGTACGAAAGTTGTTTCCCCACTGTGAAACACAGTGCGCTTCGTCAACGACCACCATTGCAACACTTTCCGAGAGGGTGGGATTGATGAGGTATGAACGAAAAGCTTCATGTTGAAAGCACATTTCGGGTGAGGCGAAGATGGCCCGATGTCGACCATCCTTAAGCTCCTGGAAATCAGTGTGAGATGTGTGAATAGAACAAATAGAAAAACAAAATAATTTTGACCCACCTTTGCTAGCTTATCACACCATGTGTCACCGTTGACAGCAACAGCTGATATGTTAAACTTCTTGAACCGTGCTACCTGGTCTTCCTGAAGAATCTTCAAGGGGGAGATGATAAGTGCCTTCTTCTCGGGATCTGCAAGTAACACCATCATGAATGGCATCGTTTTCCCACTGCCTGTCCCAGCGATAACAATACTATCAAGTTTTACCAGCATTGCCTCAGTGACCTTCATTTGCCAGTCATAAGGCTGGGACCCCTGCCGTGATGTAAACTCGTGCTCAACTTTCTTCAACAATTTCTCGATATCTATCCCTCCCTTTTTCGCATCCTTTCCGGCATTCTGCAAGTTCTTTTGACTTCTAAGAATCTTCTGAGCATGGCTGAGAGCTGTGATAGGTTTCATTGTTGGTTAACACCCAGGCTAGAGGAGTAAAGGACTGTTGTATTGACTATAAACAAATAGCTACATCTGTTTATCTACAACGCGACGCGATTTCGGAGTCACGTTTACCTGGATTTAGTCCCGTGATCGAGTGAGGTAGTGATGTCCGTACCCAAGTGCACCAGACGTTGGTGGTAGCGGGAGCGTATCTCTGATCGCGGCTTGGCAAAGCCCCTACCATAAACGGATGGGTACGAGACAAGGTTACTGGTCCAGTTATGGTGACTGGCCCTGTTATGGTGACGGGTCCTGTGACTGGTCCTGTTATGGTGAGCGGTCCTGGTATCGCGAGCCCCAGTGCAGTTGGGTCCTCCCTGAGAAGTATTGGTGCTGATGGGTGTTCGGTGGCAATGTTGATTTCCTGATGAATGTGCTGTGCCGCTTCCATGGAGCCTGGTATGGTGGGCTCTGGTGCAGTTGGGTCCCCTCTGAGAAGTATTTGTGCCGAGTGGCGTTCGGCAGCGATTTGTACATCCTGACGAAGGTGCTGTGGCACTTCCTCGAAGCCTCGTATGGTGAGCAGTCCTGGCATGGCGAGCTCCAGCGCTGTTGAGTCCTCCCTGGGAAGTATTGGTAGTGGTGGGCGTTCAGTGGCGGTTTTGATTTCCTGACGAAGGCGCTGTGCTGCTTTCTCGAAGCCTGCAGGAGGGTCTCCATAGTCATTGAATTGTTTGATGAACTTGGTCAGAATTTCATTGTTGTCGTGTTTATTTCTCTCCAGAATCTTTCGCAGATCCATGTCGGACAGGGCATCTGGTCGCGCCAAATCATCTTCGATATATTTCTTCTCCTGAAGGGCATTCTCAATCCGCTCAAATAGATCTCGGTAAAGATGTGGTGTGCGAAATTGCAGGAAGGCAAAGTCTGCATATCTGTCACGTCCCAGGGCTGTGTCCATGATCTGCACTGCAGAAAACTGGGTGTTTGCAAATTTCAATAACCTGGCTCCATCATCGATAAAGCCCTAGTTCAGAAGCATACATATCAATTGGGATTAATCATTGTCATTCCACAGATGGTTCCATACCTTCAACTGCTTATCGTGCAACTCTTCGAAATTGGATTGCGCACGACTCATTGCTCCTGTGCTGTAAAGCGTGTCCCACATAGTCATTACGAATGCCAAACTCCTTAAGCCATTCCGACTCTGAGACTTGAGCAAGGTTCGCAGCATTTCCAGCGTCCTCTTCTGTGTTCCTGGTAATCTCGTTCCGTTGATGGGGACAAGATATAAAATTAGGGCGTGTTCGTGGCTAATGGGAAAATAGTTTGATTGATCATCCACGAACAGACTATTCAAACGGCTCACTCTTTCTGATCTAACCAAGCTTGCACCATGTCCAGAATCTCTTTCTCTGACAATTTGATGTCCGAAAACCCCGGGGTGTCGACAACGACCAGTGGTTCTCCATTCCGGTTTGCGTTGACCACCGTGAACGCGCTGATGCGCTGAGTATAGCTAGCAAGTCCGTCACTACTGAGTGATAATTTGTGTGATGGCCCTGCGAGGGTTTCTAGAAACTGTGTAAAAAACACGGCCAAGAGGCATGTTACATAAACCCAGGTGTGATCCGCAGGATATGCGACTTACAGTGCTTTTTCCGGCTCCAGTGGGTCCCAAGATTCTACAATTAGTTCAGAGATGTATGCTTGGAAGTTAAGTTGAGCAAGATACCCACAGGAATACAAAACTATAACCTTGTGAGCTACCGGAGTGATGAGGCTGAAGAGAGATTTCTCCAGTAACCGTGATTCTTTTCAGTTTCTGCATAATGATAGAGGGAGTATATAGATTTGGCGTAATGGTCAGAATAGGGATACACAGTGAAACGAGTTCGGACTTTGAGGTTCACGAAGGTCAGTGTTGATCGTTGAAAAGGTAGTGTTACTCCTGCGACATGGCCAATATTTACACGCGTGGCACACGAGGCTGCCAGTTCAACATCTGGAACGGCCAGGTGACAGACTGATGCGCTAATCTAATCTTGTATTAGTTGAGGCTGATCAGATCATTCGTCTCGCAGCCAGAAGCAAAGTCGAAGGTGAAATCTCTATCAGGCCCTTCACACACGATCACACAATCCTCGAACGTTCGTCCCTGATTCTGTAAGCTGACGTCGACGTCCTCAAGTCTCCCCGCCATCCATTGAAACAATAACGAATATGAAACGTCGTTTTTAGGCTCATGGGTCCTACTGGTCCTGCCTTTTCCCAGCCGGGTCGGCCAGTGCCGAGAGAGGATGCGAGAGAGGGGAGGGTGGAGATGGGGAAGTTGTCTGGGGAGGATGGCGGAGAGGGTGACGTGGGAGGGAGGAGCGGTTCGATGCGGTTAACGTTGTAGAAGTATGAGAGAAGCAGGACTTTGCCGTGTTTGAATGTGTCGAGTAGGGAAGGTTGATATACACTGTTGAACGAGCATGGTTTGGTCTCGCAGGTTCTATGGCACACATATAATCAACCGATAAATTATTTAAATAGAGAGCGAGAACGAAATACTCACCCATCGTTCGCCAACACCAACATCATATCGCTCTCACAGGCCCCAAAGATGCACACATCGCCATCATACATCGACACCTTCCCATCCTTCCTCCGTTCCTCATCGAACTACTCAGCCTCCCTCTCCATCCCCCTCGCCAAACATGGGTTCGAAAAACACCACTTCCCCCCTTCCCATCCCCACCCGCCCCGCCCGGCCCCATCAAATCCATAAACTCCGGCCGGCACTGTGAACCCAGCTGAGGGGTTTATCACTCATTTAAAAAAGAGGCTGAAACCCCTCTGTAGAGGAGAAGAATTCACCTGATCAGAGGGGTGAACTAAGATATGTCACGCTTGTGATGGCATCCTTTACCCCTTCTCGGGAAGGGATATTATCCCTTAAATTGACCTCCATCAAGAGGGGTTATTCTGCACCCGAAATTGACATTGGAAGGGGTTTTTACTGTCTACTCGGAAGAGTTATACTATTCAAAATTAGGGGGTTATTCACCTTCAGTGGTGAGGTTAGAATCATATTATATGAGGGTTAATAAACTCAATGCACCTTCTTTATTGGAGTGTCAAACAATATGGTTAGAATAAAATTATGAAATTGAGTATCATATATTACAGGTAGCTAAAGTACTACAGGACTACATTGACTCATACAACAGACAGGATGATTGTGTGAAATAAAACTGTACTGTAACAGCGGAGAGAGAAAGAAAAGAGAGTTAAAAATGCACATACTGCCAAGAATAGCCTATAGTCATGCACCCACTCTGCTTCGCTACCCTATCCGACCCCATCCTAAACCTGGAAAGTTCAACCAAGAGCCCTAGCTGGTACGAAATACAGTGTCACTGTCAGCAGTTTCTACTAGGAAGAGAAGCACTGACATACCTGTTGTGTTTCGAACCTACAGTTATTCCTTGGACAAAAATGACAAGTCGATTAGAATATGGCGAGTCATAGCTTATTTTAAAGGGAGTTGCTAGCGGCGGTGGTGGATGAAGAGAAGGAAGGGGTGGAGAAAAGAAATTTAAAGAATGGGCCATTTCGAAATGACGGATTTCAACAAAGATCACGTGTGAAACCAAACATATCCCGGGCCGAGGTGTTGTTTGTACAGACACTCTGTTTTTTTGCTAAGTCCACAAACTTTCGGAGACAATGGATCGGCTAGAACCCCCCTCAGCTGGGACTTTTCAACACTGTTAAATCACCCTTTGACATAAGAGGGGCACATTGCCCTCTACCGATAAATAGGAAAAAAAAAATTATTTTGAGTAAATATCTTCCTCTGAAGGAGGGTTCAAATCTCGCATAACCCCCTATCATAGGGGGTGGTGGCTTGTGACTTGCTTGTGACCAAAAACCCTCATTGTAATGTAGGGTTTTTAACGCTCAAAGAAAGAGTGATGTATGAAGCCCCTAAAAAGCCCCTCTCAAAACCTCCCTTCAAGGGGGGTGAATATCTTATGTACAACTAAAAGGGGTGAAAACCCCCCGAGCTGGGTTCACAGTGTCCACCAACGCATGCAGATGCCCTGGCCTGCGTCAAGCCATACCCCAAATACGAATGCTGATACAGGACATACTTCTCCCCTCCAAACTTCAAATCATGCTTATGCCCCCCTCCTCCGACCACTTGTCGCTCTTCGTATCCCCAAACTCAGGCTTGAACACAATCTGTGTGGATGTGCCGCCTAGGTCGAGGACAGCATAGGCCTCCTTGCCCTTGTCCAATGTCGACTTAGCCCCGCCACCGACCGTTCTAAGCGGGTAATTCGGCGTAATCCATACATACACACCCTTCCCATCCATCACCGTCACCCCGCCCTCCCTCGGTACCGTGACGTCAAACAGATGCTCATCCCTCGACCTCTTTCCAATCGCCTCCAAAATATCATCAGCCTCCTGGCCTAACTACCTCAACCCAGGTGTCAGTTTTACCCATCCACTCATGCACCCCCACATAGCCCTTGGCACCACCTTCGTCGCTTCATCGATTAACTCATTGCTGCTTCCAGTGGTCGCCCGGAGAATGAGGAGAGCCCTTGCTGATTCTTCACGAATACCTCGTACTCGTAGAAGGGGATGTACTGGCTAGGATTGCGCGTATGGGGGATGTGGGAGCGGAAGTTGGTATATGAGGTTACTTTGGGGATAATAAGGCGGTTGAGGATGTGAGACATTCTCTAGTCTGATTTTTGTCCACGAGCCTCCCAATGGAAGCGTCGCCTTGTGAACCACTGGCAGGTCGGCTAACGCTAGAGCTTGAATCAATGTTATGCATACTTGCCGAATTAAATCTGGACTGAGTTATCTGCAGAATTCTTTTTTTAAATGAAGATGTCTTTTCGTGTTGACCTGAAAATGGAGTCACATAGTGGTTAGATTTGTTCCGGGTTATATCAAAAAGTGCCACTCAAAATTTCTGATCAAATGCCACTCGGTGCACTAGGCGTGACAATGAGTTTCACGTTGAACCACCCACGTCCAGCTCCTCGTGACTCGTATTTAATTGATGAAGATATACTGTCTGTGACGCAGATGGATGCACCGTTGCATATGTGCGATGGACGACTCTGAAGGAAGGGGTCAAGTGGATGAAGCGAATTGATGAGGTGAAATTCATGATGAGGGCAATCGGTCACCTTTATTCACGTTCCAATGTCAGTCAAGCAGGGGTGTCATCTGAAAAATCGACATAATATAACACGAGTCTACTCAAATTACTGACAATCAGTCAGACAGCGAGCTCAGAACCGCATCTAAATCAACTTTACACACAGATTATCCAGTCCCAATCACTGGAAACATCTATGATATTGAAGGCTGGTATGTCGCTCCAGTCAATATCCACCCGCACCCCCTCGTCTTCTTCCTTCCCAACCACCTCATCTACGCCCTCTCTCATCCCACCCATCTTTCCACCCCCACCCCCAACGCCTATCCTGCCCAAACGCGACACAACATCAGAAATATCTCCCCACCCAATACCCCGATAACATCCAACAACAACATTTCCTGGTGCATCGGCGATACTTAGAACCACCAAAACGCCATGAAAAGCAGCGTAATGTGTTGAGGGAACTGATACGGGAGGAGTAAGGTCCATCACTCTCGCCAAAGTTAACATATGCGCCAAAGTATCGGCGGGTACATGTTGGCTGTCGCCTCATCATCACCTTCCTCTTTCGTGTCGCCTCTGCCCGGGAATTTAATTACTGAGCGAGCTGAGTGGTGAGTGGCGAGCTGTTGAGTTGACCGGGATGGCGACGGAAATGTATTCCTGATAGGTCCAAAAGTCGTTTCTGATGAGCAAAAGGGCGCGATAATGTGGATAATGTGGGTGTTATGGGGCGCATCGGCGAGACCTAGAAACAGCAAGCAGCCATAAAAGGCAGCGTAGGGTGGTGAGGGAGGTGTTACAGAAGAAATGAGCATCATCGGCGGAGTGTGGTCCGACTTGGGAGCCAAGATGTCCACGGTTAGAGTGTGCGACGTGAGTTACGCGTATTGGTTCGTGATGACAGTGCTGAAGGATGTGCTCCTGCGACACTCCGACCACTCCCAACAACGACGTTTCCGATCGAATCGGCGACCCCTAGAACCACAAAAAAATATGAAAAGCAGTGTAGGATGTCGGCGTTCATGTTACGAGAGGAGCAAGGACGATTGGTAGACCCCAGCTTGACTTGTGAGCCAAAGTGGCCGCATTTCACACCACCCAATAGCCAGGGTCCCGTCGTGCAACAACGCCCCTCTGAACCACAACGAGGACACGGTCATGAGAACGTTTGAATATAATGTCTGAGAGGCGAGCGTTGAACTGTTGCGTCAAAGTGGGCAGTGATGGTGAGGGCTGGTGATATTGAGAGGCTCCAGGCAGAATGCTGGCGATGAGACGAAAGCGATATGATCAGGGAAGTACAGGTTTATTTGGAGAAAAGCTATGGGAAGACGTGGTGGAAATACTGGACATAGGAAGAGGAAGATAAAAGCTGCAGGGGCTCATTCAGGAATGCATGAAGCTCCAGCTAATGGTGATGGTTGGCGTAGAACTTGTCACTCGAGGATGAACACGCAGGAGACAGGAAGCGCTGGGGATGGCTGGTAGGATGATCGCAGCGACGGTGATGAGCTCCGAACCCATATCCCTCCGAATTTCGCATTTTCGGTATTTTACCATTCCTCCTTCATTCCCCGACTGCACGGTGCCTGCCCTATTCGTTTATTTTGTTTATTTTTCATTCTATTTTCGATTCCTTGAAACGCTTCGGCGCTTACTTTCCTTAAATCCTTTCAATTTCTTTTGTTTTCATTCGTGTTTCCTTTTTAGTTTACCTGCGTAGCACCACTGCACCTCATGTACTTTATTTACTGTACACTATTTCCACCACAGAATAGACACGTTTTCGCCTCAGTTTCGCCCCAGTTCGTCGCCATCGTCCCTCGTCGTCTTCGTATTTCGTATTTCGTCTCGTTTTCGTTCGTATTTCGTCGTTCCGCGTGCATTCGGCACCACCCTTCCTCTCGTTTCCCACATTTTCCCTTAGCACTCGCAGACCCCACGATCTTGCAACGTCGCGCTTACTCACTCATTGTCACATCACCCTCATCCTCACATCTCACATATTATATTATATTTTATATCATTCTTATCTAGACTTACCGTAACACGCACATCAAATTTGGAGCCCACCGCGAGGGGTTTGTTTGAAGTGTTCCCACATTAATTAGCATCATCATCTCGTAACTCGTTATCACGCCGATCCGTTATTCGCTCCACAGCACCACCGTCACCTTCGTTATTCATCATGTCCATCATCGTTCCTTTACCAACTCGAGGATCCAAGAACGCCCCCGTTTTCACTGACGCGCATACCCGAGAAATTCACCGCTATTTCGAGACCGTCGAGTTCTTACTCAAGCAAGCACAGATCACCAGCGCACGTGAATGGATCGACACAATCGTGTTCTACGCAGACTTCGAGACCTCCGATTTCTGGCAGTCGCTCCCTCCGTTCTCAGCTCAGCCTCCCGATTACGTCGCTTTCAAGGACGCCGTTCTCGCGCTCTACCCCGAAGCCGATTCGACTCAGAATAAGTTCACGATCGCCGACCTCCAGCAGCTAATTTTCGAGACTCATCACGCCGGAATTCACAATATCGACTCTCTAGGACAATACTACCGTCGTTTTCTTCACATATCCTGCTTCCTCATTTCGAAATCTCGCCTCTCAGACATCGATAGTCGCCGCCTCTTCGTTACTGGCTTTCCAGACCAGCTCCAGGAGAAGATACTGGCTCGTTTAGAGGTGAAATTCCCCGATTCTCATCATGACGATCCATGGCCCCTTCATCACGTTTACGACGCGGCTTGTTTCATTCTTCGAGGTTCAGTCACTTCCGCTCCTTCGTCATTGGCATCGCCAGCATTACATGATCATCCCCATCCCGTTCCTTTGTGTCAGCCTTCGTCTTCATTGGGAGTCGTCCCACTGAATGATATCACAACACTCCTCTCGGCGCTCACTCAGGAACTCACGAAATCGATTCACGAGGTCATCCAGCAGTCACGGCCTCAAGTTCATTCGAGATCAGCACCCAGTTCACGCAGATCATGCCATTTTTGTGGTAGCTCCAGTCACTTCATTGGAAAATGCTACGCAGTCATCGAGTATATTCGAAGCGGAAAGTGTCAGCGCAACCATTATGGTAAAGTCGTCCTTCCATCCGGCGCCTTCGTCCCTTCAAGCATCCCTGGCTCGATTCTCAAGGAGAAATTCGACGAGTATCATCGCCTCAATCCGAATCAGATCGCCGCTCCGCGATTCTTTCACGCTATCATTCCAGATTGCCGTCATTCGCCGCTGCTAACCCATGAGTCATTTTCGATCGATGCTCGTATCGCTGCGTTAGAAGCTGAGCTCGTTACGCTCCGTGGCACCCAGACATCGTCTCACAAGCCTCAGGTCGATTCTTCACCATCTCCTTCGCCTTCATCGTCGTTTTCCGCTCCAGCGCACCCATTACACTCGAATTCGGACTCACCTTCATCGCTCACAACATCGCCGCCCTCTCAGATCGTCTCAGCGACGAACCACAGCTCATTTCATTCGTTTCAGGACATCAAGTCGTCTCAATGCGTTCCAGCATCCAGCCACACTCCTGCCGTCGCAGTGCTCAGCCTCCAGCAGCCAGAGCGTAAGCCAATCGTCGTTCCAGTGTCCGATCCCGATCCGGTTTCCTCTGCGTCACTCAGTGTAGCTCCGTCGATTGAAGACAAGCCTGTTCATGGTAAAGTAGACCCCCCACTCGTCACCACTGCTTCATCATCATCGCTCTCGTCCACTGCCCCGTTCCCATCGAATTTTACAGTTTCTGGTGCTTCTGTTGATCGTCCCTCTTCATTATCACCCCCCGAGCTTGATTCACTATTTTATACTTCCATTCAGTCGCCTGACATTTCATTGTTTTCGCCTTTCGTTATTTTACAGTTACTATTCGTTCTTAGTACTATTCAGACTTCATTCTCACTTATCTCCGATTTCATTGCATTTATTTTCGTTTGGTTCTCATTTTATACTCGATTCATATTCGCTTTTTGTTCGCAATTATTTGTCTTTATCGCCCCTTTTATCATGGTATTCGTTTCCGGTTTGATGTTGCGCTCATATTTACAGGAACTTCGTCATCCTTCTCTTCCCCAACGTTGGTCTTCGCTCCCATACTCGCTCCTTCACCAATTTCGAACGCTTTTCCATCGAGTTTCATCGCTACCCGCTCCTATTCACCATCGTCCAGATCAAGCATTGCACAGCAACGTCGCTTTGATTCGAAACAAGTGCCCTGCCAGCTCCGATATCGTTCCAGCAAAGCAGGTCGTCATCACGAAGTCAAACCGTTCCATTCAGTCCCATCGCATTTCGTCACGTCGTTCCAGCACTAGCATTGCAATTCGGCTGCAAGCGGGTTCAGTATCAACGAAACCACGCAGCCACGTTCGAAATAGGCGATTTTCGCGACGCATTTGAAGATTTAGGAGCATCGGTTAAAGAGGCATTCGAGTAGGAGTGACCGAGGACGGTCAGAATTTCAGCAAGAGGGGAATACATGATCGAGTCCCCTATTTTTCGATTTTATTTCATTATTTTTCGCATTTTTCGGGTTCATTTTACCTTCGTCGTGTTTCTGACCCCCTTTCGTCTTCACCATTCACCCTTCTCTTTCGTCATTCGTTTCCCATTATTATCGCGATTCGTTTCAGCGCATCGTTAGCCCAGTGATGATTTACTGAGGGCTTCCTATTTTCTTACTGCCTTCTTCATTTTATTAAGCAGATTCGAGGTCCATTTCATTCGTGTATTATTCGTATTTCGTCTATTTTATTGTGTTATCATTCGTTCGCATCATATTTACCATCTTCATCACATATCCGGTGCCATTTCATTCTATTTTCGTTCATTACTTCGTTTTTCGTTACCCATCAGTGCTCTATTTCATCACTTCATCATTTTATTCAGTTTGTAGTATATCCTCTTCACCCGTTCTCGTCGTCTTCGTTCACCTTCATCCCCGTTCCGCTTCCGTTTCGCATTTCAGGTAGCTTCAAGGTCCTCGGGTGACTGGGGACAGTCACATTCTCAGCAAGAGGGGAATATGATGAGCTCCGAACCCATATCCCTCCGAATTTCGCATTTTCGGTATTTTACCATTCCTCCTTCATTCCCCGACTGCACGGTGCCTGCCCTATTCGTTTATTTTGTTTATTTTTCATTCTATTTTCGATTCCTTGAAACGCTTCGGCGCTTACTTTCCTTAAATCCTTTCAATTTCTTTTGTTTTCATTCGTGTTTCCTTTTTAGTTTACCTGCGTAGCACCACTGCACCTCATGTACTTTATTTACTGTACACTATTTCCACCACAGAATAGACACGTTTTCGCCTCAGTTTCGCCCCAGTTCGTCGCCATCGTCCCTCGTCGTCTTCGTATTTCGTATTTCGTCTCGTTTTCGTTCGTATTTCGTCGTTCCGCGTGCATTCGGCACCACCCTTCCTCTCGTTTCCCACATTTTCCCTTAGCACTCGCAGACCCCACGATCTTGCAACGTCGCGCTTACTCACTCATTGTCACATCACCCTCATCCTCACATCTCACATATTATATTATATTTTATATCATTCTTATCTAGACTTACCGTAACGCGCACATCAACGGCAGTGGGATGAAGGACGTGATTTAGTGACGGTCGTAGAGGGATGTGGGAGACCACGACGATGTTGCTTGATGACGTGTCAGTCATTGCGTCGCTGCAGCCTGTGGTGGTGGTGATACGTTGATGATAGGCCACTTTCGTCGTACTGATGAGTGGTAATCAATAATCGCGATACTCCTGGTGAGCTAAAGTGGTGACGTGATGACTTGAATAACATCTTCAGGCGGCCACTGTGTAGGGAAGACAGGTAATGAAGAACACAAAACCGTTTTTGCTTTCTGGTGATCAAGTCACGGAATCTGGGGTGGAAGTGAGTATAAGTGAAGATATGTCGAGTCGTGTTACTCACAAAATATTTTGCCTCAACCACTTGAAGCGACCATTGTATTGAGCGCTGGATCGCTGCCCCCGACATTCCCCATCTGCATTCCCTCGTCTTCCTCCTCAGCCACCGGTTTTATATTGCCCCTTCATCTCATCCTTCCTTTCATTCCCATCCCAACTGTCAATTCTACCCAGACGCGATCCGCAATATTGCCTCTCCCTTCCTGTAATCCCAACACGACCCAACACTCCGACGCCATTCAACGACGACGATTCCTGGGTCATCAACGACACCTGGACCTAATAAACGCCCCATAAAAGCAGTGTAGGGTATTGAGGGACGTGTTACAGGAAGAGTGAGGTCCATCGCTGGACTCTGGCTCGACTTAGGAGTCAATGTGTCGGTGTGTCCACGTCGCCTGATGGCTGATGTTGCCCCACACCAACACCTTCCTATTCCGTTTCCTCCCGCTCAACAACCTGATAATACACCATCCCTACCCAGCCTGGACTGTGCGCAGGACGACGGTGTGAAGACGTTGAGCGGAGTCACTGAAAGCGGAGTGTTGAACTGTTGGGTTGACCAGGGCGGGAACGGCAACCCCGCGGGTGTTAGCGGATGGAGACAACACCTGAGCGATATGATGGAACCAGGTTTTCATCGGGAAAATGGCACTGGGGGACATTGTGGAAATGGTAGGGGTAGGAGGAGGAGAATGAGCGAAGGGAGGCGGAGATGGGTCAATGGGAGGTACCGGAGAGCGGATGGAGCCATCTCTGTGCTATGAATCCAGACTGAACGACGTAGGGGGTGATAGAACCGCATTGGTGGTAGGATGCTCGCGCCGACAGGAGTGAGTTGAGGGATATCTAGCCGCGGTCGCAGAATGAAGGGGAAGACCGACAAGTCAGGGGTTACATAGTGGAAGTGGATTTAACTGGCGACGCTGGAATTGAATAGATGAGTTGGGATTTGGAACGCGGCTGATGAACGACACATACTGCCCATGGTCTTCAACTTCTGATCCTTCCTGTGAAGACAACACCATCCCCACACCCACACTATCAATTACCCACTCGTTGGATTCTCTCATCAAAGGATCACCCCCGATCCAATGCAAAAAAAATTCTTTTCGCATTTTGACACAAACATCGGGGGAACGACGAGACCAGGTTGAGAGTGCATGCAGACGACTCATTTATGTATCATCAGTATTGGCCCACATAAAACGAGGACAAAGCAGACATACCCCGTTTTGAGTCCTGACGCATCAATGTCTGAGGGACGCGCAGGGCCAAACTCGTCACATTGTGTTGCGTGATAAATTGTGTTTTGCAAGAGTGGTGGTGGACGTGGTGGAAGGTGACGAGATTGTTTGCAGCTTTAGAAGTTCAAGTACGAAAAGTTAACAAGGAAAAACCGATAAATAGGTCAAGGACAAATCGGGCGGGCGTGTCTCTCGACAATCGCTGTGGGTGCTTGTTCCTATTTTACCCTGTTGATGGGTGCATAAGCCTTGAAAAAAGTTCCCTTCGTTAAAAGCGCCCGACCTTGGCGACGATAATGAGATCGGTGGTCAACCAGTTCATTGAGAAAGAAAAATGAGATTGTGCTATAGAAGTACACTGAAAATGATGGGCATAGGTTAGCAGGCAAGGTAAAAGAACAAAATCATGGTACTCACATGAAACTATATTACGCCATTTGAAAGTCCAGAATACACATCCCCTCCTTCATCGTTCCCCTACAATATGACCGACATAGCCTGACGAGGACACCCAGGGATCAACGGATCCATCCCACTTCAACCTACAGCCGCTTCTAAGGTATTCCTTCGTCCACAGTCGACCGTGAACGACAAAATCAAAGGTGAAAAGGATAAAAAGAACGAGTTGACAAGCGATAGTAACCATTCAACTCAGGTGCAGCGCGACGACCATGATGGTTTGGGACAAACCCTGTTGCGTTGACGGATTGATGTCAACTATGAGTTCAAATACCGACAAACAATCTCCCACTTGTGAGTCCATCCACCTCCCCGCCTTCAACATAACTCCTGGGCTGCGACCAATTCACCTGAAGATGTCTTCTCTTCTGTCCGATACCCTTTGCTAGTCAGAGATCAATTTCTTTATTTGCGTGGTTTCTCGCTATTCTTCACTGACGTCATTGGTTCGTACTTCGGGAAGACTCACAAAGTGAATTTGAGCTGAATCGGGTTGTATTGCTGGGTGGCGGCGACGATGTCGATAGTCGATATCGAGCCACACAAGTGACGGAATATGCCAATAATGGATTGAAGTGAGTGAATTTCTAGCCTCAGTAGAGTCCAGACAGATGGGGTGGACGGATACGAAGAGGCGACAGAGACAATGTTCCAGGTGATGCTGAAAAATGTAATGCGAGAAAGGGTGATGGAGGACTGGTAAATATAGAGTGAAATTTCCCCCTTATGCGTCAGCACTTTGCCCTCTGAAAGCTCTTTCAGAGCGCTTTAAAGATTTGGCACTCTAACGCGTCCTCCGCTTGTTTCTCCCCCGGTCATTGACAGGAACCAATCTTCAAGGGATATCGGTACCTCTCTGAGGTATTCCTCCCTAATCGCATCTTCATCCCACACCACTAACTCCAAGCGCACCCACACAGCTTTTTAACGAGATATGAACCCGGAAATCAAATATCGACGTCGACGCCCCCTTTTCCTCACACAATCCCGCGCATGCTCCGTATCAGTCAACATCGTTTCGCCCTCATGGCCAAGTTGAATTAACCCCAGTGCACTTCACATTGCATCTTTTGAGCTACCCACCAGAGTTCCAACTTAATACCATGAGCGGTCATCAAAGGTAGCGCAAAATGCGAAGGTACGTTTACGAGAGGGTGGACTGAAGCGGCTGAAGCTCACATTGCCCAATCGCCAAGGTCACCCGGTCGTGGTGCATCGCCCCTCTTTTCTTCCAATTCCTACGAAGTACGGCCGGGTAAATGGGCTGAAATGAAAGGCTGGGTGCAAAGTGTTGGCCTCTCTAGTGGTACAGTTGGAGATAGTGTCCTGTATGGTGGACGAGCAATATCGCGAGGTCGGTGATGATAGGTGAGTGATGCGCCGGGGACACAACAGTAGCCTGGTGCTGTGGAAACGGAAGAGGGTAAGGTAACAGGAAACGTGATCAGGAGTGCCTGTAGGGGGGAAACGCATAGTTGATTTAAGATTTGACCAACATCGCGACCAACGCGTCTCATACCAGGGGACCGGGAAAAATGCAGACCACATAACCCAATCCAATTCTATCCTCCGTTGGCCACTCACCATAAACGCACAATCTGTTCTCTATTCTCCTTGGAACGATAATTATATCGAGATTCGAAATAAGCGCTGAATCTTCACAACCCGAGTCCCAGTGTGGAGATGATGCAAGTGCATAGGCCACACTCGATGGCTTTTTTTCACGCCTCGCATTATCTCTGGAGATTATGGATTCCGAAGTCCTTTCTAAACATCTTAAAATTCCTGTACCGCGTTCGACTAATTATCAGATTCCAAAGAAATTCAAGTGCGAATGGATAGAGGGTAACTGGATGAAGCAGATAGAATGACCCGAGTCAATGGAGGGTGTAGTCGCGGTTGCGGAGTATCCTACCATTTGACTCGTTGGGTATTTTCGCTTGCCCCCGTTCTCGATTTCACTTCCTCCTTGACGCAACGCAACCGTTTCCTACCTACAATTCCGCTCATCCAATCGTTCTATCGCTTACATCCAATCTGCTGTGAAGGTAATTTAAAATGAGCGCAGAGCAACACACTTGGCTACTTCCACTGTTCATCACTTTTGGACGTTAGACTCAAAGCCACCCAAATCAACGACGACTCACAGCTCCAATCAATTACGATGACCAAAGAACAACGCCAATTAGTCTCGGCTTCCCTGCTGTTCCGCTTTCATTTTAAGCCTTTCCCGACGCTCGTCGCCAGCTTTAGTAGGTCCTCATATCTTACTATCCACACACACTGTCGACCTTGAGGCGATTGTCAAACATCGGCATCGGTACCGAAGACTAGTAGCAGACACGTACCTGTCATATTAGTCACATTTTTCTGTAATTGATGTCTAGATCTGATAAGATGAAATTGGCATGCTGTCAGCAACACGCGGAGTGCAGCTGGGAAAATCACACCAGTGTCTCTCAACATTGAACTAGAACCATCTTCTTGCCTTTCATATCTCGGATTAGCACCATGTCAACCACCAGAGCAGAATATCCATCTCTCCAATTCTTGGGCCTCATAGGTGTTATACCTGTAACTCCAGAAGACATTAAAGGACAACATGTCATAGTTTACCTGTATATCCTATTGGTAATTTCAGTAATGTTGAATAGCAGGGCTGACAAGACTTCTTGTTCTAGTCTCATGGGCCCAACTGGCTCCGGAAAGAGTGCTGTAAGTCTAATCTCACTACATTGATCCCTTGTGTCATCCCAATGTTAAAACTGACTTTTGTTCCTCTCCAGTTAATCCAGTCACTCTTGGCACCAGATCAGAAACTAGATATTTCAAAGGATTCACTCGAAAGCGTCACACAGGAAGTCTTCTGCTATCAAGTAGTCAATTTGATGAAAGGAAGATGGAATGTTTTACTAGTAGTGGATACACCTGGCTTTCTAGATACCAAGATGTCTGAAAGTCAGATAACCAAGATGATCACAGTGACATTGGATAATTTACGGTATGTTTTTAATTGTTCACCAACCCAACTGACAATGTCCTAATTCTCAATGGTGCTTCTTGTCAGTCAATCTGCTTATGCAGTCGATGTACGCATCCTTTACTTCCAACCCATCACAGATATACGAATGGGAGGTTCAAAAAGGGATGCAGTCAAGCTCCTCAGAGCATTTGCAGAGTCATTTGGAGCTAGTGGGATCAAAGTGGTAACCACAATGTGGAACCATGTTTCATCCCCCACAAAGATGGAGGATGCCAATCAACGGTTGAGTGATTTGAGAAATGAAATATTTGTGGTAGGTGGTTTGCTTTTCTGCAATGAAAATGTGATTTATTATTTCCATAGCCATCTGATGGATTTAAGATTGGTGTCATGAAGTTTGAGTTTTCCAGTCACTCAGCACTGTCAATCCTAGACAGGTCTTTTGGTGGATGGTATCACCATAAAGACAAATCAAAGAAGATGGCCCGGGCTCCCCAATACCAATCCCTCATCCTCAATAATCTCCTTAAGCGCATCAGCAACATTCACCAACAACTGCTCACACTTGCAGAGGACAAACAGAGTGCAAGCATCCCTGGAAGTGAAGATCCCTGCCTTCTTGAGGTTGTACTGAGGGATGAGAAAGTGGCATTAGGCACACTTCAGTCATTTTTAGATGATCTATATGAGATCAACCCAAAGAGCTGCTCATCACCTTTACCACTTCCACTCCACATTGCTTTGAAATACCAATTTAGGCCTTTCTTTGTAGCTAGTAAAAGGGTATTTCATAAACTCAAGTAGCTAGGCTGTTGATTGTAGTAGACTGGTAATTTTCTATCCTCATATATTGAAATTTCAATGAATTTATATCTTATAGAGGAACACAGCATGGATATATAGGATGAACTGAGCACATTGGAGCAATGACTACTTTCGCGAAACTTGAGAGTGCAGTGATGAGCACTGCACCTCTATCCCCCTATTTTTCGATTTTTCTATGTTTTTCTGTGTATTTCTGTTTGCATCAGTGCATTGTTCACATGCAGAGCACTTTTGATTTCTGAATATTCAAGTATTTTCTTTTTATTTCCATCATTTTCTATTATTTTACCTATATCATGTACTTAGTTTACAGCCAATACAAGTCTCTTTTCCGCCCTTGTATTTGTGTTTCATCTTCGTATTTTGTCTTTGTCTTTGTCCAGTGTCTGTGTACACCTTAGTCAGCACTTATTTTCATTGTTTTCATTGTTTCTGTGCTCCATCATTGACCAATTTCACTCCACACTTGCCTCACCTTCCCATCTCTTCATTTCTCTCACATATCGACCCCACGAACTCATACTGCACATCTCATCTTCCTTTCCCATCCACCTCTCTCATCCCCCAGTCACACCTTCACCATCACTCACCCTTTCACTCAGATATCCCCATGCGCACATCAGCAGGACATTGTTACAACTTCGAGAACTAAGACTTCAGTTCAACAGTTGTTACAAGTTCAGGTTTGGTAGTTCTTTAACACAAAGAGTATCTCATCAAGCAACAGAGTCTTAGTGAAAGCAAGTACAAGTTCAGAGATGAGGTTACTAGTTGTATTGTTCACAAAGAACTAGCTAAAGAACTACAACAAAATACTAGGTCCTTATATACAAGTAGAGAGTCCGAAATAAGAAGTACAGGTGAAATTAAGGCTGGACATGAGTATACTCATGGGTCATCTGGATCTGTACCCATGGGTTTTTTTTTTTCCAAAATCCAAACCCAGATCCGTGGGTCAAAGTTCCCACAAGTACCCATGACCCACAGGTAAGCACTCACAGGTCAATGGGTCAGCTCAATTAATTAATTTTATTCACAAAAAATATATCATTTTTTTCGAATGTAGTTTTTATGGCTAATGGAAGTAAAATATTTTTTCAAAGTTCTACTAATGTGTACTATATTGCAGGTACATATGGGTGCACAAGTACTTGTGAGTCACCAAGTTTTCCAAAACCAACACCCAGACTTGACCTGGACCCATGGGAACAAGTACCCAGATCCGCAGGTCATGCTACTCACAGGTATTCCCACAAGTCAACTCACAGGTACCTGTGAGTATACATGACTTGTGTCCAGCCCTAGGCGAAATATGCATGGTTGTAAAACAGATCATAGTAGGGGTAAAAGCATGTAATGACACATGAAGCTACTCTCATCATTTTGGTGAGTGCAATTACTGATTGCAGATACACCAAATCAGTTAAATGTGCAATATGTCAACCAGGGGGGCTAGGGGACAAGAGCAGTGGCATGTTGACGCAGTGTGTTGAGCAGAAGGAGTGAACAGAGCAAGAGTGTTGAGTGTAGTCAAGTGACTGGTTGCACGTACAAATGATGACATTGGTGTTGAATTTGGGGTTAGATGAGGTCAGGTGAAATATGGAATGAATTTTATGAATGATACTTGTGGTCAATCCTTGACAAATCCCCTCTCTTTCCATTCAGATTAATCACTTGCTGCTCCACTCCACTATCTGTCTCTTACAAAATGCCCAACATTCACTCCAACCAACATTCCCCTACCATGGGCATGCTGCTACGAGAGCCACAGAGTGAGAGACAAATGGATGATCCCAGTGAGAGGATGAGAGGAGGGACAAAATGACTTGTAGTGGGCATTAAGAGGTGTGGATGAATGTTATAGGGTTCAAAGACACATGCAAGAGTGACAATCACCTCTTGGAGCATTCAATAGCAAGTGAGAGTAGATGGTAACCAGAAAATGATATTACACAAAGATGACGGGCACACTGAAACCAAGAAATGCAGGATAGCCAGGGCTCATACAAACACAAGCTGATTGTCCACACATAATCCTATTCTAAAACACTCAGAATGCAGAATACACATCCCTGTTCTGTTGACCATGGTGGTTCTGCCAGTTAGCTTTTCCCTTCAATCAAGTCCTCCATGTAGCAATGTCCACATTTGGTGTAAGGATGTTGTTAAGTACATGTTTGAATATATAGCTAGCTGAATTATATGTATTTGGGTGGGTGAGTGTTGTTGTATTGGGGGAATGCAGATGATAAGCTGGGTGTCCAAACGAATCTCTGTGATCTGTGACGCAGTCGGATGCACCTTCACATCTGCAACATGGTCGATCAAAGTACTCAAGAGTGCTAGTGAGCATTATGGGCCTGATTGGTCAGGTGCCTCGAGAAGGAATGACCTCGATAAAATGAGCTGATCCGTGCAATTGGTCACTCCAACTAATGTGCCAATATGAGTTGAATAGGAAATTTATATCAAAACGGATATAATATAAAACAGGTTCACTAAAATTACTAACGATCATTCAGAACACGAACTTGTGAAGAGATATCATCTGAGTGTTACTTACAAAAATAATTTGCCCTAACCACTCCAAACGACCATTGCATTGAACACTGGTCGTTACTCGTGGCATTCCCTACCTACACCCCCTCGTCCACCTCCTTCGTAACTACGCCTTCCATATCGCCCACATCGCTCAAATCTTTTTGTCCCCATCCCCAACCACCAATCCTCCTCAAACATGACTCAACGGCCGAAATATCACCCCTCCCTCTCTGCCACCCAAGTATGACAACGTCCAACAATGACAATTCCTGCCGCTTCGGCGAGACCCAGGACGAGCAAGCCACTCTGAAAAGCAGTGTCAGATATTGATATTCGTCACATGGAAGGAGTGAAGGCCATCGGTTGAACTTGCCTTGATTTAGGAGCCAAAGTGTCAGCGTGTCTACGTCGCCCGATTGCTGAGGTCTCCTCACATCAACACCTTCCTATGTCGCTTCCTCTCTCTTAACAACCTGTCCTGTCACTAATCCGAACATGCCTGACCGTATGTAGGACGACAGTGCGAAAACTTTGAGCCGGGTGACTGAAAGCGGTGTGCAATTGTCAGGTTGACCAGGGCGGCGACAGTAACGATACAGGTGATAATTGATTCAGACGGAGATGATGGAAAGAGAATTTCGTCGATAAATTAGCACTGGGTGGCGCTTAGGAGGTCGTAGAGGTAAGTAGATGGAGGAGAGAGCAACAGGAGGCTGAATGGGGCCACATAACTTTCCTGGCCTAGGAATTGAAAATGAACGATGCAGGGGGTGATGGAATCGCATTGGTGGGAGGATGCTCGCCCTGGAGGGAGTGAGTTGAAGGACGTCCGGCACGGTTGCAGAGAAAAAAGGAGACCAACAGCCATGTCTAATGACGCGTCAGTAATTGCGCCGCTTTCGCCTGTTGAAGTCACTGGTTACAGAGTGCAAGTGGATTTAACTGTGCGACGCTGGAACTGAGTAGGTTAGTTGATGTCTGCTGAGATTTGGAACACGACAGAGCGATACTTATTGATGATGACCTCAACTTGCGGATGTGCCCAGGTTTTACAATCTCCCCTCAAAATCGTCATCCATAACGCTGTTCGCCGTCTACAGCATCCCCACACCCTCACGATCCCTCTCCACTCGCTGGGTTCTCTCATCAAAGGACAGCTACCAACCCTATCAACTTTTTCATCGCGCTTCAACACAAACATCTGTGGAACAATGAGACCAGATGCAGATCGCACGCAAAAAATTAATCTAGGTATTTTCAGTATCGCCACATATATAATGGGGAGAAGGCATACATACCTCATTTTGACATATCATTGGCTGAGAGACACGCAGCGCCAAACTCGTCTCATTGTATTGGTTGGTAAATCGTGAATAAAGCAAGTGTGGTGGATGTGGTGGAAGGCAAACTTCAGGTCACGGCTTTAGGAGATTAAGTACGAAAATGGAGGAGAGAAAACCTGATGAAATATTATGTGACTCGGGTGTTCTCCCAACCCTCTTGCACTCTAAAACCGCTACCAGCGGAGGACCTGGAAACGAAAATGAGAAATAGTGGAAATAAATCGATGGTGGGGATGAAAGAAAGAGGGTTTCGATATTTAATGATCAAGAAGGGACGCCAGAGGAGTTCTTTCTTCACATAGAGTTAACGAGCAAATGAGGGGAAATGACATTTGCTATCAGAAGTACACTGAAAATGACGAGTCTATGGTAGGTCAGTCAGGGAAGGTAAAAAACGAATGATGGTACTCACATAAAACTACATTAAGCCACTTGAAGATACAGCAGACACATCCCCTCCACCATGGTCCCTTGCACCATAACCGACACGTCGTAGTCTGTAGACAAAGACTGCCACAGCCAATCCTCCTAAAATCATTCACCGTATTCAGTCATAATCCTCTAGCCAACAAGAGAGAGATAGAAAAGAGGCTGAGATGAGATATAGGGATTGTTGACCTCACGCTCAGCGCGACGATGATGATGGTTTGGGAACAAACCCGGATAGACGGCGTTGACGGCTCGGTGCACCAATATGTAAATAATTTCCCACAGACTGCCAATATTTTGGGAGGCGTCCACACAATCCTCCACCAAATGCCTCACCTTAGCTATGAATTCTTCATATCCCTGTACTCGTCGAACCGCTTTCCCTCATATACCATGCTCAATACGATGATCAATATTGAAACATTATGGCACTTGACCTGTGTTGACGGCTGTGATTGTCATTTGGATGTTATTCCGTTTCTGCTTTCTTTTTCTCTTTCTAAATCGCTCTTTGAATACACTTTCTGTGAGATTGACAGCACTTTCCATATGAGTTACCCGACAATATGTCTCCAATATTCCCACTCAGGATTTCCCAGAGCGATACATACAGGCCGTTGCATCTTCCCTTCCCTCTCTCTTTCGTGTTATCCCACCTGCACCTTGCAATTGACGCCGAATAATTGCACTCTGACGTCGAGACACGCGCATTCCCAGTCTGTGTTCGGGACTAGTCTTGCAACTACGTATTGTCTACTCGTACTGGAGCATTGTCCGGTAGCAATAGGCGCGGAATAGGAGATAGATCAGAGTAAATGTAATGGGTAAAACAGCCAGATGATAATGAGGCGTCGTCGAATAATAGCGGACCTGCGATTCAAGGTTGTGAGCATCGTAAATGGACTGATCCATGCTCTATCGTGATGGTCATCCTATCATGACGTCGTAGGAGAGCGGCGAGAATTTTTCACACCTGAGACGCTAGCCATCAACCGTCTCCCATCTGGATATTGTGAATTCCTCTTCCTGATATGCTCTTCCAGCGCGCGTTATTGTTATCCTTTTTCATCCCGTGGAATCCCTACCCCTCAACCTCATTATTACCTCAGGTCATCCAAGCTTTACGCATTTATCAGATAGTACTTGATTGATGAATAAATACTGTCCGTGACGCAGATGGATGCACTGTTGAATATGCGCGATGGACTACTATGAAGGAAGGGATGGAGTAGATGAAGCAAAGTGAGATTGATGATGAGTGCAGCCCATACTGATTAACGTCCCAAGGTGAGTCAAACAGGAATGTCATTTCAAAAACCGATACATATAACACAAGTTCATTAGGAATACTGACGATCAGTCAGAACGCAGACTTAGAATCGGATATTGGTTAAATTTTACTCACCAAAATATCTACTCCTGAACACTTGAACTGTCTGTTGTATTGAACGCTGGTATGTCGCTCCAGTCGGTATCCGCCCACACCCCCTGGTCTTCTTCTTTCCCAACCACCTCCTCCCTGCCCACTCTCATGTCACCCAACTTTCTACCTTCACCCCCAACACCAATCCGACCAAGACGCGACTCAGCATCCGAAATACCGCCCCTCTTTCCTCTGCAACCCCAAACCCACCCAATACTCCGACCGATTCCAACAACGACGTTTTGTGGCGCATCGCCGACATCCAGGACCACCAAAATTCCAAAAAAAAGCAGCGGTGGATGTTAAAGGAGGTGATACAGGAAGAGTGAGGTCCATCGCGCTCGACGGAGTTGAAATATAAGCCAAAGTATCGGCGGTTCCATTTTGGCCGTCTCCATCATTTTCCTCTTTTGTGTTGTCCTCCTCACAACCTAGCCGTTCAGTACTCCTACCCCACTTGAGGAATAAGAATAACGGCGGCGACAATGCGCTGGACTTAAATTACTGGGAGCCTAGTGGTGAGTGGGGTGGCGACGGAAATGTATTCCTTGAAGCAGCAAGTGACCATAAAAAGCAGAATGGACTGTTGATGAAGGTGTTACAGAAGAAGTGAGCGTCATCGACGGAGCGTAGCCCGACTTGAGAACCCGATAGTCACGAGTAATGAGGGAGACCAACAACGACACTGATGAGGTGTCAGTTATCGTGTCGCTGTCGTTCCTGATATGTTCATGATAGGCCGCTCTCGTCGTAGTGGTGAGTGGTAATTGTAGATTGTGGATACACCCAAAGCGCCGAATGTGTTGTTGGCCGACTAAGGCGACAAGAGCTGGTGGTACCTGGAAATGAGGGAAGAGGGACTGAAGGGAGCGAAACTGTTGGGTGTGTCCAAGTGACTACTTAAGAATACAGCTGATGACACTGGAGTTGGATCTAAGGTTAGTTGAGGTCTGGTAATATTTGGAATGAAATTAATCAACAATACCTGTGGTGCATCCTTTACAACTCCCCCTCCTTTCCATCGCGAAAACACTCCCAACATCCTCACAATCCGCCTCTTTCACTCGTTGCTCCACCACACCTTTCTCGAAAAACGCTAAAGAGTCACCTCAACCCGAGCTTCCTTCGTTGTAGTCCAATATAAATCCCTGCAGAATTACGATATAAAGTCGCGCCTGTTTGTACCAGCGGTAGCACTTGGCATCTTTCTTGCCTACACCCTTCAAAAGGTGGAGAAAGAAAGTGAATCTGACTTCTCGTCTTGGTGGTGTATGAATCGCCAATTGAAGATGAACACGGAGGTGCCGGGGAGCGATGTAAATAAGGAGTAGAATAATCGCAGCGATGGCAGCGGGATGAAGGACGTGGATTAGTGACCGTTGTCGGGAGATGACGGAGGCTAACGACGACGTCGCTTGATGTGTAAGCCATTGCGTTGCTGTAGCCGGTGGTGGTGGTGGTGGTGGTGGTGGTGATACATTCATGATAGGCCACTCGCGTCATACTGGTGAGTGGTAATCAACGATTGCAACACACTTGGTGGGCTATATGCGCTTTTAGCCAACCAAAGTGGTGAGGTGATGACTCGGCTGTCGTCTTTAGGCGGACCACCGTGTAGAGAAGAGAGGTAATGAAGAAAACAAGGGCGTTTTGGGTGATCAAGCTGGAGCGGAAGTTAGTATACCCAACAATGCTGCATGGAGTCGTATTACTCACCAAAATATTATGCCCCAACCACTTGAAACGACCCTTGTATTGAACGGTGGGTAGCTGCTCCTATCGTTCCCTACATCCGCCCCCTCGTCCTATTCCTTCTCAGCCAGTTCCTTCGTATTCCCCTTCGTCTCATTCTCGTTGTCACCGCACCCCAACCGCCAATCCTGCCCAGACACGACTTGACATCCAAATATCGCCCCTCTTTTACTGAGATCGCAACCCCACCCAAAACTCCGACGACATTTAACAACGACGTTTCCTGAGGCATCGCTGACACCTAGGGCCAGCAAAGTACCCTTAAAAGCGTCATAAGGTGCTGAGGCTCGTTCTATGGGAGGAGTGAGAACCATCGTCGCCGCCTGACTTGACTTATGAGCCAGTGTCTGCGCGTCCATGTTCGCCTGATGGCCAGGGTCAAACGCATTTCCTGCCGCAATGACGACAGTTAGAGCGAGCAAATGACCATGAAAAGCGGCGTAGGATGTCGAAGGAGGTGTTATAAGAGGAGTGAGGTCCAGCATTGGACTCTGGCTTGACTTATGTGTCTAAGCGTTAACGCCCAGGTTGCCTGATGGCCGGGGTCTCCTCCCACCAACGCCTTCCATTTTCGTTTTCTCCCGTTCATACCCAGCCTTTCACTACCCCTAGTCTGCAGAGTGAAAAGGTTGAACGGAGTGACTGAAGGCGAGCGTTCAATTATCGGGTTGAGCAGGGCGGCGACGGCAACGACGCAGGTGATAGGTGATTATGTGCTTCTTCTGAGCATAAAGGGGAGTTGGAGATGATACCTGAGTGAGATGACGACGGCAGCGGAAGCTGTACTGGGTGGCGTTGTGGAAACCGTAGAGGTAGGTTAACGAGGAGAATAAGCAATGGAAACCTTAGAGGGGTCGTTGGAAGTGATGGAGGGTGGATGAGGATGAAATCCAGAATGAACAGCGTAGGCAGTAATGGCAATCAGTCGGTGGTGGGATACTCCTGCCAACGGGAGTACGGTGAAGATATGGTCCTGGTATAATCCCAGAGGGATGAGTGAGACCAACAGCCATGTTTGATGAGGCATCAGTCATTGCGTCGCTTCCTTGGTACGTGGTGTGTAGGGGAGAAAAGGAAACCGTTGAAGTCGGGAGTACAGAGTAGAAGTGGATTTAAAAACAAAAATCTGCGGAACGACGAGACCAGATTTATAGTGCATGCAGAAAACTTGTATCATCAGTATCGCCGGGCATAAGTTGAGGTGACGGCAGACATACCTCGTTTGGCCGAGAGACACGTAGGTGTGAAGAAATTCTCGTCGTGTTGGGTGGTAAATGGTTGATGAAGCGAGCGCGCATGGCGGATGTAGTGGAACGTGGTCTGAAACTTAGGGATTAGTCAAAGTTTTGGAAGGTTGGTATGAGAAATACACAAATGAAAACCAGATGAATGGTCGAGGACAAACTGGGCGGGCGTGTTCTCTCAACAATCCCCGTGAGTACATGTTCCCATTTTACCCTGTTGATTCGCGCAAAACCTCTGAAAAAAGTCCCTGCCCGGCTAGCAGAGGACAAGCTTAGCGACGATGACGAGATCACAGGCCAACCAGTTCATTGAGAAAAAACAGATGAAATTGTGCTATAGAAGTACACTGAAAATGACGAGCCTAGGTTAGCAGGGAAGGTAAAACGACGACCTCATGGTACTCACATGAAACTATATTATGCCATTTTGAAAGTCCAAAATGCACATATCCTCCATCATCGTCTCCTACACTGTAACGACATAGGCTGACCAGGCCACCAGCAATGAACCCATCCAACCCACTTCAACCTACAGCGCTTCTAAGGCATTTCTTCCTCCACAGTCGACCGCGAACGCCCTATTCAAAGGTGAAAAATATATAAAGAATGAGGTGATGAGGAATAGCAACCATTCAACTGATGTGCAGCGCGACGACCATGATGGTTTGGGACAAACCCGGTTGGGTTGATGGCTTGATGTCAAAGGAAAGTTCAAATACCGACAAACAATCTCCCACTTGTGAGCCCATCCACCTCCCCGCCTTCAACATAGCGCCCTGCCTACGACCAATTCATCTGAACATGTCTTCACTTCGTTCGCATACCCCTTGCCAGTCAGAGATCGATGTTCTTCATTTCCGTGATTTCTTGCTATTCTTCACTGACGTCATCGGTTTCGTACTTGGCGAAGAGTGAACCTTGAATTGAATCGGATTGTATTCCTAGGTGGCGGCGACGACATTGATACTCGATATCTAACCACACAGGTGCCGGAATATGCCAATAATTGATTGCAGTGAGTAAATTTCTAGCCTAAGTGGAGTCCAGAGAGATGAGGTGGACAGAGACGAAGAGGCGACAGAGACAGTGTTGCAGGTGACGCTGAGAAATGTGACGCTGAGAAATGTGATTCGAGAAAACGGGATGGTGTGCTGGTAATGAAGAAGCAAAAGTTCCCCCCTTATGCTTCACCACTACCCCCTCGGAAAGCTCTTTCAGAGCGCTTTAAAAGATTTTAGGTCTAACGCGTCCTTCGCTTATTTCGCTCTAGGTCAGGAACCCATCTTCAAGGGTTATCGCCACCTCTCTGAGGTAATCCTTCCTAATCGCATCTTCATCACACCCCACCAACTCCAGCGCACGCGCACGATTATTTAACGAGACGTAAACCTGGAAATCAAATACCGACGCCCCCCTTTCCTCATACAATTGTGCGCATGCTCCGTATCAGTCGTCAATATCGTTTCACCCTCACAGCCAACTTTAATTAACCCCGGCGCGCTTTATATTGGATCTTTTGAGCTACCCACAAGAGTGCTAAACTAATAACTTGAGCGGGACCATGGAAGGTAGTGTAAAATGCCAAGGTAAACTTGACAAGCGGATGGGCCGAAGTGGCTGAAGTTCACATTGCCCAATCACCAAGGTCACTCGATCGTGGTATGTACATCACCCCGCTTTTCTTCCAATTCCTACCTTTCATCGCTTCAATGATTCCTGATTCCTATGGAGTACAGCGCCGTGAACGGCTTGAAATGAAAGGCCGGGTACAAAGTGTTGGGCTCCCGCATCGGTACGGTTGGAGATGGTGATCGTGTATGGTCGACGAGCAATATCGTGAGGTCGGTGATGATAAGTGAGTGATGCGCCGGGGACGCAACGGTAGCCTGGTGCGGTGGAAACAGAAGAGGGTAAGGAAACAGGAAACGTGCATAAGGAGTGTCTATCCGGCAAACCGCATAGTGGGTTTGAGATTTGACCAACATCAAGATGAACATGTCTCACATGAGTGACCAGGGAAAATATACACCCCCTAACGCAATCAAATTCTGTCCTCCATTGGCCGCTCACCATAAACTCACATTACGTTCTCTATTCTCCTTGAAACGATATTTGTATCGAGATTCGAAATAAGCGCTGCATTTTCACAACCCGCGTTCCCATGTCAAGTCACAGTCCGGAGATGAGGCATGTGCGTAGGCTACACTCAATGACTGTTTTGTTAGCCTCCCATTATCTACAGAGAATATTATGATTCCTGAAGCCCTTTCTAATCATAAGATTCCTCACCATTCCTCATCCCGTACCGTGTCCAACTAGCTTTCAGATGCCAATAGACTTCGAGTGCGAATGCATAGACAGTGACTGGATGAAGCACGTAGAATTACCTGAGTCAATGGAGGACGTAGTCGAGGCTGCGAGAATGGTACCATTTGACTCCTTGGTATTGTTGCTTCCCCCGTTCTCGGCTCCACTCATTTCTTTGCGCAACCCAACCATTTCCTCCCCACGATTCTGCTCATCCAAACGTTCTATCGCTTACATCAAGTCTGCTGTGAATGTAATTCATATGAAGCACAGCACAGCGCGCTTGAGTACTTCTACTGTTAGACCTAGCCCTCAAAGCACCGCTTCCCAAATCTTCAATGATTCACGGCTCAATCAACTACGAAGACCAAAGAACGATGCCAATTAGTCTCAGCTTTCTTGCCTTTCGGCTTTCATTTTCAGCTTTCCTGACACTCGGCACCAGCAATAGCAGGTCCTCATATCTTACTATCCACACGCACCTTCAAAACACATTCCTCGCGTGATCACATGAAAGAAATATCAGTCGACGTCGACCTTGAGGCGATCGTCAGACATCAGCATCGGTACTGAAGACTGGTAGCAGACACATACCTGTCATATCGGTCTCATTTTTCTGTAATTGATGTCCAGATCTGATAAGATGAAATTGGCATGCTGTCAGCAACACACAGACTGAGGCTGGGAAAATCACACCAGTGTCTCTCAACATTGAACTAAGACCATCTTCTTGCCTTACATATCTTGGATTAGCACTATGTCGACCACCAGAGCAGAATATCCATATCTCGAATTCCAGGGGCCCATAAGTGTTATACCTGTAACTGCAGAAGATGTTAGAAGAGAATATTTGGATGTTTGCCTGTAGGTCCCATTTGTGCTTTCATTCATGTTGAATAGCAAGGCTCACAAAACTACTTGTTCTCTAGTCTCATGAGTTCAACTGGATCTGGGAAGAGTGCTGTAAGTATAATTTCACTACATTGATACATTTTGCCTTCTCACCAACATCTCACCTTGAAAAACTGGCTTTTGTTCCTCCCCAGTTCATTGAATTGCTCTTGCCAGATCAGAAACTAGATATTTCAAAGGATTCACTTGAAAGTGTCACCCAGGAGGTCATCTGCTATCAAGTAGTCAATTTGACTCATCTAGGATGGAATGTTATACTGGTGGATACACCTGGCTTTCTTGATACCAAGATGTCTGAAAGCCGAATAACCAAGATGATCACAGAGACATTGGATAGTTTACAGTATGTTTTTAATTGTTCAACCACTCAATTGACAATTTTCTAATTCTCAATGGTGCTTCTTGTTAGTAAATCTGCTGCAATGGTCGTTGTACGCATCCTTTACTTCCAACCCATCACAGATATACGGATGGGAGGCTCAAAAAGGGATGCCATCAAGCTCCTCAGAGCATTTGCAGTGTCATTCAGAGCTGATGGGCTTGCTGTGGTAACCACAATGTGGAATCAAATTTCATCCTCCAAGAAGATGGAGGATGCCAATCTTAGGTTTAGTGAATTGCAAAAGAAAATATTTGTGGTAGGTGGTCTACCTTTCTACAATGAAAATGTGATTTATTATTTCAATAGGCATCTGACACACTGCCCATCAATGTCACTAAGTTTGAGTTTTCCCATGACTCAGCACTGTCAATCCTGGACTTCTCCTATGGTGGATGGCTTCATGACAAAAAGTCACAGAAGGTAGATCCCCAATACCAATCCCTCATCCACAACAACCTCCTTGAGCGTATCAGCAACATTCACCAACAACTGCTCACACTTGCAGAGGACAAACAGAGTGCAATCATCCCTGGAAGAGAAGATCCCCTTCTTCTTGAGGTTGTACTCAGGAACGAGAAAGTAGCATTAGGGGTGCTTCAGTCATTTTTGGATGATCTATATGAGATTGACCCAGAGAGCTGCTCCTCACCTTTACCACATCTTCCACTCCATGCTGCTTTGAAATCCCACTTCAGACGTTTTGTTGTGACTGGGAAGAGGGTATTCCGTAAACACAAGTAGCCAGGCAGTTAGTTGTACTTAATTATCAATTTCTCTTCTCAAATGTTGGAATTTAAATGCACTTGTATTTTATTTTGGCAAAGGCTCTTCATGACACAGGCAAGTCAAGCTGGTCAATCCCTGCTTAACAGCACACTTATCCACATCTTCCCAGTTGTACCCAAGATCATCAAGTCAGTTTATATGCAAATTCAACAAGAGTTTCATAGTAATGTAGCCCAAAGATGAGAGCAGCCAGTGGAATTGCTGTCTAGGATGGGTTGGGGGCGATGGCTACTTCATGAACCTTGAGAGTGCAGGTCATGGATGGTGGTTAAATGAATAGTATTCTTCTATATAATACACTGAAAAGGGTTGCAGGTCAGCCTGGTGCAGAAAGTGCCAGCATAAATTGTATTCACTTTAATCTAATTGGAACCGGTCTTCATCAACCAGAGCCAACTTATCCCTACTACTTGAGCTGATGCCCGATGGACACCTTTGCTGAAGATGACTTCTTTAAAATAAGAGTATTTAATCCTCAAGAAAGAAAACTTAGATAGTGAGAGAGATGTAGAGAGAGGAATCAGCAGAGTGACAACGGTTGTTCAGCTCAGGAAGCGAGATGCAGCGCAACGATGATGGTGGTTTGGGATTGTGCATGATTTTGATGGCATCTATCCTTGCGCATCAGTTCAAACACTGATACCTTATTCAGCAGCACCTTGTTCTGTTGGCCATCCCTCTCCAATATGGATCTGAGTGCGAGTTTGCTTTTGTCTCAAGCCTGAATATTAAATGCTCATTATAAGCATGGCTGTCAGTGTTATTTGACGATCCATTTCCCCCTACATCATCGAATCTATTCTTGGACGCACTGGACGTTATTTTTCTTTGACGAACGAATAAGTGAATGTAAGCCTACTCATGCAGGTCAAGGTGACCAAACAAAGCTCCTGAAAAGAGGCGAAATGTAGGTTACGATTTGTATCTACATTCTCTAGTCTGATCTTCGCCCATCTCAGAGCCTCCCATGGAAGCATCGCCTGAATCAATATTATGCATACTTGCCGAATTAAATCTGAACTGATATTAGCGATAGTATTCCGCAGAATTTATTTTTTAATGAAGATGTCTTGTCGCGTTGACTTGAAAAATGGAGTCGCATGGTGGCAGAGATATGTTCAAGGTGCCACTTCTTCAGATGCCACTCGGCGCACCCAGCGTAACAACGATGTTCACAACCACCAACATCCAGCTCCTCGCGACTCGTATTTAATCGATGGATATAGACTGTCTGTGACGCAGATGGATGTACCGTTGCATATGCGCGATGGACGACTATGAAGGAAGGGCTGAAGTAGATCGAGCGAATTGATATGGTGAAATTCAAGATGAGTGCAATCGGTCATTCCGATTAATGTTCCAACGTAGGAATGACATCCCAAAAACTGACATAATATAACACGAGTCTACGAAAATTACTGACAATCGGTCAGAGAGAGAACTTATAACCACATATAAATCAACTTTACAAACAAAAATATCCAGTCCCAATCGATTGAAACGTCTCTCGTATTAATCATGAAGGCTGGTACGTGGCTCCAGTCAGTATCCACCCTCACGCCCTCGTCTTTCTCTTTTCCAGCTACCTCCTCCCTGCCCACTCTCATGCCACACAACTTTCTACACCCACCGCCAATGCCAAGCGTACCCAGACGCGACACAACACCCAAAATATATCGCCTCCCTTCCCCCTTCCCCCAACCCCACCCAATACTCCGACAACATCCAACAACAGCATTCCTGGCGCATCGACGACACCTGGGACCACCGAAACGCCATGAAAAGCAGCGCAAGGTGTTGAGGGAGATGGTGCAGAAAGAGTGAGGACCATATCTGTCACCGGAGGTGACGTATGAGCCAAAGTGTCGGCGGGTCCACATCGGTCGTCTCCTCACACCATCAGTTTCCTCTTTCGTGTTGTGCCCAGGAACCTGCCATTCCACCCCCCTACTCCTCCTGAACCATAAGAACGACAGCGTAAACGTGCCGGAATTTAATTACTGAAACCTGAATGGTGAGTGGTGAGCTGTTGAGTTGACCAGGGTGGCGACGGAAACATATTCCTGAGAGGTGCAAACTCGTTTCTGATGAGCCAAAGGGCGCGATAATGTGGACGATGTGGGCGTTATGTGGCGCATCGGCGAGACCTAGAAACAGCAAGCAGCCATAAAAAGCAGCATAGCGTGGTGAGGGAGGTGTTGCAGAAGAAGTGAACATCATCGGCGGAGTGTGGCCGGACTTGAGAACCAAAGCGTCAGCGGTTGGAGTGTGCGACGTGAGTTACGCATATTAGTTCATGTAGGAATTCTCAACGAAGGATAAACGACGCAGCGAGCGATGGAAGTAGTTGGGTAGTAGAGGGTTTGCAGTGATGACAGTGTTTCCTATCGCATCGGCGACCCCTACAACCACAAAAAAAATGAAAAGCAGTGTAGGATGTCGGCGTTCATGTTACGAGAGCAGTGAGGACAATCGGTAGACCTTAGCTTCACTTGTGAGCCAAAGTGACCGCATTCCACGCCGCCCAATGTCCAGGGTCCCGTCGCGCAATAACAACCCTATGGGCCACAACGAGGACACGGCCATGAGAACGTTTGAATATAATGTCTAAGAAGTGAGCATTGAACTGTTGCGTCAAAGTGGGCAGTGGTGGTGAAGGCTGATGATATTGAGAGGATACAGACAGAATGCTGGCGATGAGACGGAAGCGATATGATCAGGGAAATAAAGGTTTATTTGGAGAAAAGCAATGGGATGACATCGTGAAAACACTGGGCGGAGGAAAAGCAAGATAAACGCCGTAGGGGCTCATTCAGAAGTGCAAGAAGCTCCAGTTGATGGTGATGGTTGGCATAAAAATGGTCACCCGAGGATGAATATGCAGGTGCCAGGAAGCGCTGGGGATGGGAGGTAGGATGATCGCAGCGACGGCAGCGGGATGAAAGACGTGAATGAGGGACGGTCATAGAGGGATGCGGGAGACCAAGACGATGTTGCTTGATGACGTGTCAGTCATTGCGTTGCTGTAGCCTGTGGTGGCGATATGTTCATGATAGGCGTCGTACTGGCGAGTGGTAATCAATGATAGCGATACTCCTGGTGAGCTAAATGCGCTTTCGGCGAACCAAAGTGGTGATGTGATGACTAGAATAACATCTTCAGGCGGCCACTGTGTAGGGAAGACAGGTAATGAAGTAAACGAGGGCGTTTTGACTTTCTGCTGATCAAGTCACGAAATCTGGAGTGGAAGTGAGTACAAGTGAAGATGTGTCGAGTCGTGTTACTCACAAAAAATGTTTTGCCTCAACCACTTGAAGCGACCATTGTATTGAACACCAGGTTGCCGTCCTGTCATTCCCCACCTGCAACCCCTCGTCTTCCTCAGCCACAGCTTTTATATTCCCCTTCATCTCTCCCTTCCTTTCACCCCCATCTCCACCGTTAATTCTACCCCGACGCGACTGGAAACAATGCCTCTCTCTTCTTGTCATCCCAACCCCACCCAACACTCCGACGCCACTCAACAACGACGATTCCTGGGTCATCAACGACACCTGAACCTAGCAAATACCCCATAAAAGCAGCGTAGGATATTGACGGAGGTGTTACAGGAGGAGTGAGGTCCATCGCTGGACTCTGACTTGGCCTAGGAGTCAATGTGTCGGTCTGTCCACGTCGCCCAATGGCCAAGGTCTCCCCACACCAACACCTTCCTATTCCGTTTCCTCCCCCTTAACAACCTGATGTTTCACCATCCCTACCCTGCCTGGACCGTGCGCAGGACGACGGCGTGAAGACTTTGAGTGGAGTCACTGAAAGCAGAGTGTTGAACTCTCGGGTTGACCAGGGCGGGAATGGCAACCACAGGAGTGATGGGGGATGGAGGCGACACCTGAGCGATATGATGGAAAGATCCAGGTTTTCGTCGGAAAAATATCACTGGTGGACGTTGTGGAGATGGTAGACGTAGGTAAATGAGCATCATAAAAAATGGGAGCGTAGGTCGCCGAATTGGACGTGCGGGATGGTTATAAATTCAGAATGAACGACATGGGGGGAGATGGAAACACATTGGTGGTAGGATACTCGCGCCGACAGGAGTGATTTGAAGGACGTCCAGTCGCAGTCACAGAATGAAGAGGGAGACCGACAAGTCAGGCGTTACAGAGTGGAAGTGAATTTATCTAGCGACGCTGGAATTGAATGGATGAGTCGACGTCTACTGGGATTTGGAATGCGGCTGATGAACGACACATACTGCCCATGGTCTTCAATTTCTGCTCCTTTCTGTGAAGACACACCATCCCCACACCCTCACTATCATCTCTCACTCGTTGGCTTCTCGCGTCAAAGGATGACCTCCGGATTTATTATCGCATTTCAACATAAACATCGGGGAACGACATGACCAGGTTCAGAGTGCATGCAGACGAATCATCTTTGTATCGTCAGTATTGTCAGATAAAACAAGGACAAAGCAGACATACCTCGTTCTGAGTCTTGACACACCCATGTCTGAGAGACGCGCAGGGCCAAACACGTCTCATGGTGTTGGGTAATAAATTACGTTTTGTGAGAGCGGTAGTGGATGTCGCGGGAGGTGGTCTAAAGCTTAGAGATTAGTTAAAGTTGAGAAGGTGGGTACGAAAATACACAAGGAAAAACCGATAAATAGGTCAAGGACAAATCGGGCGGGCGTGTTTCTCGACAATCTTTATGGGTGCTTGTTCCTATTCTACCCGCTTGATTCGCGTATAGCCTCTGAAAAAAGTCCCTGCCCGGCTACCAGCGGATGACCTTAGCGACAATGACAAGATCAGTGGTCAACTAGTTCATTGAGGAATAAAGGATGAGATTGGGCTATAGAAATACACTGAAAATGACGCGTATAGGTTAGCGAAGAAAGTAAAAGAACCAACTAGTGATACTCACATAAAACTATATTAAGCCATTTGAAAGTCCAGAATGCACATCCGCACTTTAATTGACATCGACTGACCATCCAACCCACTTCAACCTACAGCGCTGCTGAAGTATTCATTCGCCCACAGTCGAGCATGAACCGTTCAGCGACAGATTCAGAAGTGAAGAAGCTAGAAAGGATGAGGTGATGGCGGAGAACGATCCTTCACCTCTGGTACAGCGCGACGACCATGATGGTTTGGGACAAACCCCGTTGGGTTTACGGCTTGATGTCAATGGTGAGCTCAAACACCGACAAACAATTTCCCAACTTCAGAGTCAAGTCGTCACATCCACCTCCCTGCATTCAACATAAACCCCTGATTACGACCAAGACGTCTGAATATATCTTTTTTCGTTTAAATACCCCTTGACATTGAGAGATTAATTTTTTTCCTTTGCGCGCCTTCTCGTTATTCTTCACCCACGTGTGTCATGATTGATTGGTACTTTAAATTGACGACAACTCGGAGTGAATGTCGATATTCGACGTCGAACAGAACGGGTGGCGGAATATGCTAATAATCATTCGCAGTGAGTAAATTTCTACCCTAAGTGGAGTCCAGGGAGATGAGGGGGACAGAGACGAAGAGGCGACAGAGAAAATGCTCCAGGTCGCCGGCAGCGACACTGAGACATGTAACGCGAGGAAACGAGATGGAGTGCTAGTAATTACGAGCTAAAAATTACGCCCTTATGCTTCCCTACTTCCCCTACAAAAGCTTTTTCAGAGCGCTTTAAAAGGTTTTAACGCTCTAACGTGTCCTTCGCTTATTTCCCTCCCGCTCAAGAACACATGTTCAAGGGGTATTGCCTCCTCGCTAAGGTAGTTAACCTTATCCCTATCGCTTCTTTATCCCACACCACTAACCCCAGCGCACGCACACGATTTAATAACGAGATACAAACCCAGAAGTCAATATTCATGGTCCTGTATCAACAAACCACAAATCACTCGTTGAGGTCGTTTCACCGTCACCGCCAACGTTAGTCAACCTCGGGACGACTTCACATCCGATCCTTTGCGCTACCTACCAGAGTGCCAACTTAATAGCTTTTTGCGGTTATGAAAGATAGCGTAAGAATGCAGGTAAGTTTTACGAGACAAGCAACACTGGCGTGCAGGCCAACGCAGCTGAAGCCTACGTCGGCCAGTCTCCAAGCCCACCTCTTGGTACAGTACCCTCTTTCTTCCACTTCCTCCCCTCCAGCAATCATATCTTTCACCACTCCTATGATCCATGCGCTTTAGGGAGTATGGCAAGGTGAGCGCGCTGAAATAAAAGACTCAGTGCACAGTGTTCGAGTCCCGCATTGGTACGACTGGATATAGTGATTGTGTACGATATATGAGCAGAAATATCGCAAGTTTGGTGATGATATGTGAACGATGCGCCGGGGACACGACAGTAGCGCGGTATTGTGGAAATGGAGGGAAGTAAGGTGGCAGGAAACGTGCAATAGGAGTGCTTATGCGGAGAAAACATATAGTTGGTTTTAGATTTGACCACATCATCACTAACGCACCTCACACTGGATGACCGGAACAAATATAGACCACCTAACCTGATTCTGTTCTGTGCTGGCCGCTCACAATACACGCTCACCATCTTCTCTATTCTCCTTAAAACGATATTTGTTTCGAAATTCGACCACTTCTCCTGATAGCCTATTTTGAACATTAGTTTCATCAATGGAAAGCTACCTAAATCATCGACGATTCATGCCTCAGATAACTACGATGACTATAGAACAATCCAAATTACTCACAATTCCACTCCCCTTCGGCTTCATTTACTACTTTCCTGAGGCTCGTGCCAGCTGTAGTACGCCCTCATATCTTACTATCCAGACGCATTATAAGTACATCCTCCCGCTATGAGTGAGCTGCGAGATGATATCGACATTGAGGAGACCACCGAGCATCCGTGCCGGAGACTCGGGCTTTGCTTTCTTATCCGAATTTCACTGTGTAGGGTCGCGGGACTTTCATATAGGCTCTTGATTGTAGTATACTCGAACTTTTTGATCCTCATATCGAGGGATATAAACAGATTTACGCCTCAGTTTGGCAATGACAGATTCCATACTCTCAGTTTATTCACAGACATAATTTCGACATTTAGCTAGCGGCCTGAGTGACATGGAGCCTCCGATCACGCCCTGAGCCCAAGATACGACTCCGGAGTATCAAGCAAATGTTACCCTGCCAGTTAGGGAAAGATGCTCAAGTCGCGATCCTCCTTGACAAAATCAGAATATGATGAGCACGATTGAGATTGTTCTCTCACTGCTGAGAGGTTGTCAGAGGTTGTCGCAGCCACAGGTATGGTAGATACTGAGATACATATAAGTGGGAGATACGATATGAGAATACCCGACGCGTGTTTCCTAAAAGACGAGATCCTTAAGGATGTTCATTGATGGGAGCACACATAAATCTATGTCGTTTAGTACCCACTGGATGGCCAAAAAATGGATGAACACGATCCCACACACAGGACGAACAGCGCACGTTGAGTGCTACAGAAAGGATTGATGTCAAAGGTGGTAACGATATTGAGGGAATGGCACGGATGTTGTTTGAAAAAGTGATTTGGGTCATAGGACTACAGTTATTTATCTACACCGTTACTTAATGAGTATACTGCAGTCTGATCGGGTTAGCTGGGCGGTGATGCATAAACGATGCCAGCACAGTAATACTCACAAATATCCAGCGCAAACCTACGCCGTCTGTTCGTGATCTGTATTGATAGCTGGACTGCTGCTTCTCGCATCCCCTTGTCTTCCTCGCTCCCTACGATCTGCTCTCCGCAATCTCTCATCCTACCCATCTATTCACCCTCCAACCCTACCTAGACACGACTCAGCGTCCGAAATATCACCCCTCCTTTTCTAGAACCCAACCCGCCCCAACACTCTGACCACTATGAATAATGACGTTTCCTATCGCATCAGCGACCCCTAGGACCAGCAAACAAACATGAAAAGCAGTGCAGGATGTCGAGGTTCGTGTAACACGAGGGGCGAGGACAATCGGTAGACCCCAGCATGACTTGTGAGCCAAGTGGCCGCATTCCACGCTGCCCAATAGCCAAGGTCCCGTCGCACAACATCATCCTCAAACAGCCCTGCATCTTGTCACCCCTACCGCGCCTGAGCCATAACGAGAGGTGAGCGTTGAACGTCGAACCGTTGCGCCAAAGTGGGCAGCAATGGTAACGGCTGGTGATGTTGAGAGTTTGACAGGCATGAAGGCGGAATACTGGCGATGAGAGCGAAGCGGTATGATTAGGGAAACAGAGATTTATTTGGAGAAAAGCAGTGAGGCCACGTCGTTGAAATATTGGAGAGAGGAAGAGATAATAAATAGCATAGGGGCTCATTCAGGAGTAACGGAGGTGAAGTTCCTCGGATTGATCGGCGTAGGAATCGCCAATTGAAGATGAGCACGCAGGTGCGGGGAGCGATATAAATGGGTGGTAAAATGATTTCAGTGACAGCTGACATGGACTAGAGACTGTCGTCGGGAGATGACGGAGGCCAAGGACGACATCACTTGTTGTGCAAGTCATTGCGTTGCTGGAGCCGGTGGTGGTGGTGATACGTTCATGATAGACCACCCTTGTCGTACTGGCGAGTGGTAATCAACGATTGCAACACACTTGGTGGGCTATATGCGCTTTCGGCCAACCAGGATGGTGAGGTGATGACTCGGATGTCATCTTCAGGCGGCCACAGTGTAGGGCAGAGAGGTAGTAAAGAAAAAGAGGGCGTTTTGGGTGATCAAGCTGGAGCGGAAGTTAGTATACACAACGATGCCGCGTGGAGTCGTATTACTCACGAAAATATTACGCCCCAACCACTTGAAACGACCATTGTGTTGAACGGTGGGTGGCTGCTCCTAACATTCCCTCCATTCATCCCCTCGTCCTCCGCCTTCTCAACCACTTCCTTCGTAACCCCATCGTCTCATTCTTGTTGTCACCACATCGCAACCGCCAATCCTACCCAGACACAACTCGACATCCAAATATTGGGCCTCCCTCACTGTAACCCCAACCCCACCCAAACTCCGGCGACATTCAACGACGACGTTTCCTGAGGCATCGGTGACACCTAGGACCAGCAAAGCACCCTTGAAAGCATCATAAGGTGCTGAGGTTCGTGCTATGGGAGGAGTGAGAATGATTGTTGCCACCTGACTTGACTTTTGAGTCAAAGTGTCCGCGTGTCCATGTCGGCTGATGGCCAGGGTCCAACAGCATTTCCTGCCGCAACGACGACAGTCAGAGCGACCAAATGACCATGAAAAGCAGCGTAGGATGTCGAGGGAGGTGTTATAAGAGGAGTGAGGTCCAGCGTTGGAACCTGGCTTGACTTAAGAGTCTAAGTGTTGGCGTCCAGGTCGCCTGATGGCCGAGGTCTCCTCACACCAGCACCTTCCATTTTCGTTTCCTCCCGTTGACATCCAAGCTTTCCCTACCCCTACACCGCGGAGTGAAAAGGTTGAAAGGAGTGGCTGCAGGCGAGTATTCAATCATCGGGTTTGAACAGGGCGGCGACGGCAACCACGCGTTTGATAGGTGATTAGGTGCTTCTTGTGAGCATAAAGGGGAGAGCAGTGGCGATGATACCTAATATGATGACGGAAGCGGAAGCTTGTAATGAAATCGTAGAGGTAGATTAACGAGGAAAATGAGCAACGGGAGCCCTAGAGGGTTATTGGAAGTGGGGGAGGGTGGATGGGGATGAAATTCAGAATGAATGGCGCAGGGAGTATTGGTGATGAATCGGTGGTGGGATGCTCCTGCCAACGGGAGTACGTTGAAGATATGGTCCTGGCGAAATCCCAGAGGGATGAGTGAGACCAACAGCGATGTTTGACGAGTCATCAATCATTGCGTCACGTCCTTGGGACGGGAGAAAACGAGACCGTTGAAGCCGGGGGGTACAGAGTAGTAGTTGATTTGAAAACAAACATCTGCGGAATGACAAGACCAGATCCATAATGCATGCAGAAAACTTGTATGGTCATTGTCATCGGGCATAAGGTGAGGAGATGGCGGACATACCTTGTTTTGATATACCGTTGGCCGAGAGACAGGTAGGACTGAAGCCCTTCTCGTCGCGTTGGGTGGTAAATGGTGGATGAAGCGAGTGCGCATGATGGGTGTAGTGGAATGTGGTCTAAAACTTACGGATTAGTTAAAGCTTCAGAGTGTTGAATAAAAAACACACGAGGAATGGATGCTGACAAGCTGGACGTGCGTGTTCTCCCAACAATCTCCGTGGGTGCATGTTCCCATTTCACCCTGTTGATTCACGCATAACCTCTGAAAAAAAGTTCCCCCTTCGTTAACAGCGGACGATCTTAGCGACGATGACGAGATCAGTGGTCAACGAGTTCATTGATGGAAAAAAGCATGAGATTGTGCTATAGAAGTACACTGAAAATGACGAGTATAGGTTAGCAGGAAATGTAAAAACAACGACCTCATGGTACTCACATAAAACTATGCTAAGCCATTTGAAATTCCAGAATGCACATTATCCTCCCCTATACCGTGACTGACGTAGGTTGACCAGGACACCTAACAGCCAACCAGTCCAACCCACTTCAACCTACAGCCACTTCTGAGGTATTCCTTTGTCCACAGTCAACTATGAACGACAAATTCAAAAGTGAAAAAGATAAAAAGAATGAGGTGACAAGCGATAGTAACCATTCAACTTCGGTGTAGCGCGACGACCATGACGGTTTGGGACAAACCCTGTTGGGTTGACCGCTTGATGTCAATGATGAGTCCCAACACCGACAAACAATTTACCCCTATGATCCGATCCACCTCCCCGCCTTCAGCGAAACTCCCCGACTACGACTAATTCATCTGAATATGTCTTCGCTTCGTTCACATACCCTTTGCCAGTCAGAGATCGATTGCTTTATTTGCGTGATTCCTCGCTATTCTTCACTGACGTCATTGGTTCGCACTTGGGGAAGGGTGAACATCAAGCTGAACCGGATTGGATTCCTAGGTGTTGGCGACGATGTCGATGGTCGATATCGAGCAACACAGGTAACGGAATAAGCCAATGATGAATTGAAGTGAGTCAATTTCTAGCCTAAGTGGAGTCCAGAGAAATGAGGTGGACAGAAACGAAGAGGCAACAGAGACAATGTCCCAGGTGACGCTGAGAAATGTAATGCGAGAAAACGTGATAGGGGGCTGGTAAATATAAGGCAAAAATCCTCTCCTTACGCTTTACCACTCCCTCCTCGGAAAGCTCTTTCAGAGCGCTTTAAAAGATTTTAGTCCTCTAACGCGTTTTTCTCCCGGTCAAGAACCAATCTCCAAGGGGTATTTTCACCTCTCCGACGTATTCCTTCCTCTCTCTCCCAATTCCTACCTTTCATCACTTCTACAACCCATGATTCCTATGGAGTACGGCGCCGTAAACGAGTTGAAATGAAAGGCTGGGTGCGAAGTGTTGTGCTCCCGCATTGCTACAATTGGAGATGGTGATCGTGTCTGGTGGACGAGCAATATCGCGAGGTCGGAGATGATAGTTGAGTGACGCGCCGGAGACACAACAGCAGCCTGGTGCTGTGGAAACGGAAGAGGGTAATGTAACCGGAAACGCGAATAAGGAGTATCTATCCGGAAAAAACGCGTAGTTAGTTTGAGATTTGACCAACAACACGATGAACACGTCTCGCATGAGTGACCAGGGAAAATATAGTCCCGCTAATCCAATCCAATTCTGTCCTCCATTGGCTACTCACCATAAACTTACATCATGTTCACTATTCTCCTTGAAATGATAATCGTATCGAAATTCGGAATAAGCTCATTTTCGCAACCCGCGTCCCATGTCAAGTCACAGTCTGGAGATGAGGCAAGTGTGTACCCCGCACTCGATGACTGTTTATTAGATCTAGACTTGCATCATCTCTAGAGATGATGAATTGTGAAGTCGTTTCTAGTCATTATAAAATTCTTCACCATTCCTCACCATGGAAAGGTAATTCATACGGAGCATAGTGCATAGCACTTGACTACTCCTGTCAGACTCTTTTGAACTTAAGCTTCATCAAAAGCGATGCTAACAGATTCATCAAAGATTCACCGTCGCACACACAACAACAGCGACCACAGCACCATCCCAAGTAGTCTCAACTCTGCACCATTTCCGCTTTGTATTTTGTGGGGCTTGCCTCCAATCATAGGTCCCCAATCATACTATTCACACGCATTTTAAATACATTCTGTGTACGATTGTAGGACTGTGAGGTGGCATGGTAGAAATAGAGGCTGTTGACTTCGACATTGAGGTGGTTGTCGATGATGATGAGCGCAACAGTGGGCGGAGGAATGGGCAATGTAAACAAAACCCAAATGTGAGTGTGAGTTGATGTGTGAGGGTGAGGGCGTTGGTGAGTGGGTGAGTGATGTGAATGAGCGCTCGTGTACGGGTTCGTGGGGTCCGGAGAGCTGAGGTTTGAAGAGGAAGACTGAGAGCGATGGAGGGAGCTTCAGGTCGGCGATGGCGACACTGAGAGGCGAAACGAAGCGATTACAGAGCAGAAACCGGTGGTGGCGGCGACTAGGAATGAAAGCCAACGACGGTGGCAGCTGGCGGCGCTGAGGGACTGAGAGACGACGAGAGACAATAGGAAACGAACCAGACGACGGCTGGTATGACTGCTAAGACAAAACGAGAGTGAAACCAAGCTCAGACACGAATGTGGGTGGTAAGAATGATCTGTATTCTTGAGGTAAGGTAGAGTACAAAGATATTGTCGCTACTGGAAAATGTATCTACAACTTGAGAAAAGATTGGAAGAATGATGGAGGTTGACAAGAGAAACAAAGAAACAAAAGATGGAATAAGGGTTTTTGAATAAATGAATGAAAAGAAGGTATGAAAATTGAAAGATGGTAAATAGTGCAGGTGTGATAGGGTGTGTGTGTTAAGCGGCAATTGTCCAAAAATGTATGAAAGTGCAAAAACAGAGGTAGATGGGCGCGCACCTCATCATTGAATATCAGTATCAGAGACTGGCAGCAGTCAATCCTATTTGAACTGATGTCTGGATCTGATAAGATGGAAGTGGCATGCTGTCAGCAACATGTGGGCTGCAGGTGGGAAAACTGCACCAGTGTCTCTCAACATTGAACTAAAACCATCTTCTTGTCTTTCATATCTTGGATTAGCACTATGTCAACATCCAGAGCAGAATATGACTATCTCAAATTCAAGGGTCCTATAAGTATTGTACCTGTGACTCCCAAGGATGTTAAAGGGGAAAAATTATGGGTTTACATGTATGTTGCATTTAAAATCCCACTCATGTTGAATAGCCATGCTCACAAAACTACTCATTCCTCAGTCTCATGGGTCCAACTGGATCTGGGAAGAGTGCTGTAAGTAAAATTTCACTACATTCATATGTTTTGCCTTCTCACCAATATCTCATCTTGAAAACCTGGCTTTTGTTCCTCTGCAGTTCATTGAGTCACTCTTGCCAGATCAAAAACTAGATATTTCAAAGGACTCACTTGAAAGTGTCACCCAGGAGGTTGTCTGCTATCAAGTAATCAATCTGACTCATTCAGAGTGGAATGTTATACTGGTGGATACACCTGGCTTTCTAGATACCAAGTTGTCTGAAAGCCAAATAACAAAAATGATCACAGAGACATTGGATAGTTTATGGTATGTTTTCAATTGTTCAACAACTCAATTGACAACATCCTAATTCTCAATGGTGCTTCTTGTTAGCCAATCAGCTGCATCAGTTGTTGTACTCATCCTTTACTTCCAACATATCACTGACATACGAATGGGAGGCTCAAAAAGGGATGCAGTCAAGCTCCTAAGAGCATTTGCAGAGTCATTTGGAGCTGATGGGATCACTGTGGTAACCACAATGTGGAATCACATTTTATCCCCCAAGAAGATGCAGGATGCCAATAATCGGGTTAGTGATTTGGAAAATGAAATATTGTGGTAGGTGGTTTACATTTCTACAATGAGAATATGATTTATTATTTCTATAGTCATCTGATAGATTTTACATCAATGTCATGAAGTTTGAGTTTTCCCATAACTCAGCAGTGTCAATCCTGGACCTCCTTTATGGGGGATGGAATCACACTATAACAACATCACAGAATGTAGATCCCAAATACCAATTCCTTATCCACAACAACCTCCTTGAGCGCATCAGCAACATCCAACAACGACTTCTCACACTTGCAGGAGACAAACAGAGTGCAATCACCCCTGGAAGAGAAGATCCCCTCCTCCTTGAGGATGTACTGAGGGAAGAGAAAGTGGCATTAGACACACTTCAGTCATTTTTGGATGATCTATATGAGATCAATCCAGAGAGCTGCTTGTCATCTTTTCCCCAAGAGAATGTCTCTCAATCTCCACCTCTGGCTTCACCTCTGTCTCAATCTCCACCTCCCCTCCTATTGTCATCCTCAAACCCATCCAAGAAAAAGTCCATGTCCACATGTCTCAAGGGTGTGATCTCACACCTGAAAAAAATATTCAAAAAGCCTTAGTTATTTTCTGTTCCACCATACAATCTCAAACACCACTATGATTTCTCATGCGGTCATATTCCCATCTCATCCTGTTACTCTATCAAGCCTATCAAGTCATGTATTTTGCTTTCTTCTCAATTCATATACATTTCCATTCTTGTGCCCCTGTTTTCTCTAAATTTATGGTTGTTGTATCTGCTTGCATTATATCTTCATCAGAGCAAGTTGGACTTGAGATCCAGAGGTGAGACAAGACCAAGCTCCATACATGTGATGGTTGAGTTTTCCAGATGTGGTCAACAACAAGCAGCTGTTGACAGCACATTGTGTTAAGGACTCAGAGTTCCCCATGTCCATCTCAACCAGAGTCTAATTTACGAGTCCTTTTTAGGACAAGTTCTTATACTGCGTTTTGCAGGGGTTCAGTGTCATGCAATTGATGGCTGATTATGTAACTTTTCCATCCCTTCATGTCGTCCTTTCTGTGTCGAGTTTTTGATGGCATCATTTATTTATTCCCATCCCTTACACTTTGCGTGTTCTCCAGGCTCCTTCATTCTTCTTCAAAGTGTGCAACAATTTTGATGGCATCAATTCCTTTTTCCCATCTCATACATGCCCAGCCTTGATTAGAGGTAATCTGTATCAGTTTGCTTCTTCAGTCCCTTCTCACCTTGTCATCCCATTTCTCATTATATCTATGCAATTTCCCTACTTGTTGTGTGTCTCTTATTGTCATTTTCCTTCTTTATATGTCCAAAGCAAGATAAGCTTAAATTTGTTGGGTGTGTGAGTGTGTCAGGCATATGCTTCTTTCATAGAATCATGCTTAGGATTTACTATTGATGATTCAAAGTCATTAACAAGATAGTGCTATCTCAAGGATAATCATAGTGTTGGTATTTTTCAAAATATTCTGAGAACTACAGAAAGAATACAAGATTGTCTGTTCACAATGCTGTGTTTGTAAATTTATATAAATATCTGTTGTCCTCAGTCCGAGGAATCCTGAGTATGTCATTATATAATTGAAATATTGGACTTGCAATGATGTAACATGATTGATTATACCACAACACAGGTCAGGAGTACCAACAACACCTTCCATGCAGATGCTGCCTGGACTCGTTTTGCCGTGCAAGAGCATCAGCCTGCTAGGCAAGTCATTCAAAGTCTATTCTTTATATGAACAATACAATCACACATAAGTACCTTTCCATCAACAGATTTTTTTCACTGGCAGTTATTGTCTTGTCCACTACTCCACTTTCAATATGGAATGGCTTTTACGAATGATACCTGTGGTCCATCCTTGACAAATCCCCTCTCCTTCCATTCACAGTAATCACTTGCTGCTCCACTCTGCTACCCATCTCTTACAAAACACCAAATATTCACTCCAAGCAACATTCCCCTACCAGGGGCGTGCTGCTATGAGAGCCACAAAATGCAAAACAAATGGAGGATCACAGTGGAGAGGACGAGAGGAGGGTCAAAATGGCTTGTAGTGGGTATTGAGAGGTGAGGATGAACATCATAGGGTTCAAAGATGCATGCAAGAGTGGGAATCACTTCCTGGAGTGTTCAACAGCAAGTGAGGGTGGACAACACCCAAAAGATGATACTACACAAAGATGAGTACACTGAAAACAAGAAATGCAGGTTAGTCAGAGCTCATACAAGCACAAGCTAATTGTACTCTTATAATCCTATTCTAACGCACTCAGAATGCAGGATACACATCCCTGTTCCGTTGACCAAGACTGTTCTGTTGGTTACCTTTTCCCTCTAATCAATTCTTTCATGTAGTAACATTCACATTTGGTGTAAGGATCTCCTTAAGTACATGTTTGAATATATGTATAGCAGGCTGAGTTATATGTATTTGGGCAGGTGAGTGTTGTCATATCCAGGGATTGCAGATGATAAGCAGGGCATTCAAACAAATCTATGTGATCTGTGACACAGTTGGGTACACCTTCACATCTGCAAGATGGTCGATCAAGACTCAAGAGTGCTGGTGAGCATTATGAGCCAGATTGGTCAGGTGCATCAAGAAGAAATAACCTCAATGAAATGAGTTGATACACACAATTGGTCACTCCAACTAGTGTTCCAATGCAAGTTGAATAGGAAATTTATATCAAAACAGATATAATAGAAGACACATCCCCTAAATTTACTAATGATCATTCAGAACACAAAATTGTGAAAAGATATGAGCTGCGTGTTACTTACTAAAATATATTGCCCTAACCAACAACCATTGTGTTGAACACTGGTTGTTGCTTGTGGCGTTCCCTACCTGCACTCCCTTGCCTTCCTCCTTACTAACTACCCCCTTCCATATCCCCCCCACATCCCACACATCTTTTCATCCCAATCCCCAACTGCCAATCCTCAGACATGGCTCAATATCTGAGATATCGCCCCTCCCTCTCTGCCACCCAACACTCCGATGACTTCCAACAATGACAATTCCTGCTGCATTGGTGACACCCAGGGCCAGCAAGCGACCCTGAAAAGCAGTGTCAGGTATCAATCTTTGTTATATGGAAGGAGAGAGGGCCATTGGTTGAACTTGCCTTGACTTAGGAGCCAATGTGTTGTCATGTCCACGTCACCCAATAGCTGAGGTCTCCTCACATCAAGACCTTCCTATTTCGTTTCCTCCCCTCATCAACCTGTGCTGTCACTAATCATATCATGCCTGACCGTATACAGGACAACAGCGCAAAAACTTTGAGCCAGGTGACTGAAAGCGGAGTGCAATTGTCAGGTTGACCAGGGCAGCGACAGTAACCATACAGGTGATAATTGATTCAGACGGAGATGATGGAAAGAGAATTTCGTCGATAAATTAGCACTGGGTGGCGCTTAGGAGGTCGTAGAGGTAAGTAGATGGAGGAGAGAGCGATGGGAGGCTGAATGGGGCCACATAACTTTCCTGGCCTAGGAATTGAAAATGAACGACGCAGGGGGTGATGGAATCGCATTGGTGGGAGGATGCTCGCCCTGGAGGGAATGAGTTGAAGGACGTCTGGCACAGTTGCAGAGAAAAAAGGAGACCAACAGCCATGTCTAATGACACGTCAGTAATTGTGCCGCTTTCGCCTGTTGAAGTCAATGGTTACAGAGTGCAAATGGATTTAACTGTGCGACGCTGGAACTGAGTAGGTTAGTTGATGTCTGCTGAGATTTGGAACGCAACAGAGGAATACTTATTGATGATGGCCTCAACTTGCGGATGTGCCCAGGTTTTACAATCTCCCCTCAATCATCATCCATAATGCTGTTCGCTGACTACAGCATCCCCACACCCTCACAATCCCTCTCCACTCGCTGGGTTCTCTCATCAAAGGACAGCTACCAACCCTATCAACTTTTTCGGAGTGCTTCAACACAAACATCTGTGGAACAATGAGACCAGATGCAGATCGCACGCAAAAAATTAATCTAGGTATTTTCAGTATCGTCACATATATAACGGGGAGAAGGCATACATACCTTGTTTTGAAATATCATTGGCTGAGAGACACGCAGTGTTAATCTCATCTCATTGTATTGCTTGGTAAATCGTGAATGAAGCAAGTGTGGTGGTGGATGTGGTGGAAGGCGATCTAAAGGTCATGGCTTTAGGACATTAAGTACGAAATGGAGGAGAGAAAAACTGACAAAATATTATGCGACTCGCGTGTTCTCCCAACCCTCTTACACTCTAAAACCGCTACCAGCGGAGGACCTGGAAACGAAAATGAGAAATAGTGGAGATAAATCTATGGTGGGGATGAAAGAAAGAGGGTTTCGATATTTAATGATCAAGAAGGGACGCCAGAGGAGTTCTTTCTTCACATAGAGTTAACGAGCAAATGAGGGGAAATGACATTTGCTATAAGAAGTACACTGAAAATGACGAGTCTATGGTAGGTCAGTCAGGGAAGGTAAAAAACGAATGATGGTACTCACATAAAACTACATTAAGCCACTTGAAAATCCAGAATACACATTCCGTCCACTATGGGCCTTTGCCCCAAAACCGACACATTGTAGTCTGCAAGATGGCCAGAGCCAATCCTCTTAAACATATCATGCACAGTATTTCGTCATCAGCCTCTGGCAAACAAGAGAGAGATAGAAAAGAGGCTGAGATGAGAGATAGGGATTGTTGACCTCAGGCTCAGCGCGACTCTGATGGTGGTTTGCGAACAAACCCTGATGAACAGCGTTGAGGGCTTGGTGCAGAATTCAAACACCAATATGTAAATAATTTCCCACAACCTGCCCATATTTTGGGAGGCGTCCACATTCGTTGAACACAATCCTCCACCAAATGCCTCACTTTAGCTATGAATTCTTCATATCCCTGTACTCGTCGAACCACTTTCCCTCATATACCATGCTCAATATGATGATCAATATTGAAACATTACATTTACTCTGATCTATCTCCCATTCTGCACCTATTGCTACCAGACAATGCTCCAGTACGAGTAGACAATACGTAGTTGCAAGACTAGTCCCGAACACAGACTGGGAATGTGCGTGTATCGACGTCAGAGTGCAATTATTCAGCGTCAATTGCAAGGTGCAGGTGGGATAACACGAAAGAGAGAGGGAAGGGAAGATGCAACGGCCTGTATGTATCGCTCTGGGAAATCCTGAGTGGGAATATTGGAGACATATTGTCAGGTAACTCATATGGAAAGTGCTGTCAATCTCACAGAAAGTGTATTCAAAGAGCGATTTAGAAAGAGAAAAAGAAAGCAGAAACAGAATAACATTCCAAATGACAATCACAGCCGTCAACACAGGTCAAGTGCCATAATGGGTAAAACAGCCAGATGATAATGAGGCGTCGTCGAATAATAGCGGACCTGGGATTCAAGGTTGTGAGTATCGTAAATGGACTGATCCATGCTCTACCATAATGGTCATCAGGTAGGGAAGTTACAATGTAGCGACTTTGTTGATCTGCAGACTAGCTACAATGTAATGACTGAGTGTGATCCATGGATCGCCATGGATTTCCTACATTTTGGGTAACTACACTAAATAGTTATTTCATTAGATAGAATATAAGTGAATTAATTATTACTAGTAGGTGGGCGGGTTGGGTAGGGTGGATTTCCGAATGAGCAGCGGGTGAGCTGGAATGGGTGGATTGGTAGTTTTCCAAGGGAATGGGAGGGGGGTAGCGGGTAGGCTGGGGTGGGTGGGTAGTGGTGGATTGGGGTGGATTGGGAGATTTCCGCGGAAATGGGGGGTGGTTGGGGGGTGGTTTGGGGTGAGTTTATTGTAGTGGATTAGGTTGGATTAGATGAATTTACAAGGGAATGGGCAGGTAGGGATGGGGGGATTTTTATATTTCCGCGGAAATGGTGATCCAAAATTGCCCATTTCCGCGGAAATGGGCAAATTTCAATGCATGGATTTTTGAATTTCCGCAGAAATGGGTGAATTTGATAAATGGATTTTTTGAATTTCCGCGGAAATGGGCAAATTTAGACATTTTAAATACATGGATTTTTGAATTTCCGCGGAAATGGGGGGAATTTAGACATTTTTAAATGCATGGATTTTTTGAATTTCCGCAGAAATGGGTGAATTTGGACATTTTCAATACATGGATTTGGATTTCCGCGGAAATGCGGAATTTTGAAAATGGTGGATTCTTGAATCTCTGCGGAAACAGGTGAATTTGTGAGCAAATGTTCCGCAGCATCGGAAATCCATTCCAATATTGAAATGAGTCAATTGTTGAATTTCCGCGGAAATGGTGATTTGATTTGTAGATTTCCACATAAATAGTTGATTTGTGCATTTCTGCAGAAATAGGAAACATCATGCTTAACCCTTGGGTGCAAAGTTGCTGACCTGGACCCATACCTGAGGGTTACCTTACCCATGTACCTGCAGGTCTTCCACCCAAAATGAGCCCAAGAACGTCCAAAGCAGACAACTTGTATTTTGAGCATATCTTGCTCAATTCTGGGCTGTTTCAGGTGCTCTTGGGCTTGTTTTGAAGCTCACAGGTATGCCGAGGCTGACCCATACCCATACCCATACCTGCACCCAACCCAACCCAACCCATAACCCATCTGGGTCACCATTTCCGCGGAAATGATGGATTTCTGAATTTCAGTGGAATGAAGAATCTGATGTAATAAACAGAATATTGATAACATGGAAAATCTACATGCAAAGGAATCTTGAAATCCAGTAGAACGATAAGCACATAAGTGTTGAGTGGGAGAAAAAGTGCACATGTCCATCTGTAGAAACAATGCCAGTATGAAGTACAAGGCTGAGAAAGAAATACTTGACTTACCTATGAACAGATATGGGTGCTATCCCTCCTGGCAAATAACCTTGAAAAGCTGACCCCTCCCTGTCAAGAACAGTGGAAACCACTTACAAAGACAAGGTATTGAGTGTCAGAAGAAGATTACATGTAATAACTGTAGACCAGGGAAACAAGATTAATGACTGAAAGACAATTGACACTGATTGAAATGGAAACAGAAACACTTAAATAAGATGAATGGTGAAATACCAAGGGAGGAGATCAGAGGTAACAAAGGAAACGATAGATTCACTAAAGGTAATCAAGTACATGTAGGCGCCATATTTATATGTAGACTACTTATTGTACTTAAGTATAGGTCAATGCATATAAACAAGAGTATGGTTAAGGAAATAGGTCAGTGTATGCAGCTTGTTATGAACATAAAGGTATGAGCTGTTGTATTAGGGTGATGTCAATGAATGAAGTGACAATAAAATAGAAAAGACAATAAAATGACAAGTAAACACAAAAGGAAAGAGTGGGCATTAGCCTAGGACATAAGTGAGAAGAGCAGAAGTTAAAGTACAAGCAAAGCTTGTGGTAGAACAGAAAGAGAACTATAAAAGAATAATGAGATGATCAGGCAGCACATGGCACATAGCCGATTTCAACAGTTGATGTATGCCAAGGCAGACATGTGCCTGTAGTTGTGCCCAACTCACATGTACTGTCACCGTTTCTGCCCCATTCCACTGAAATCCAGAAATCCATCATTTCCGTGGAAATGGTGACCTGGATGGGTTAAGCATGATGTTTCCTATTTCTGCGGAAATGCACAAATCAACCATTTATGTGGAAATCTACAAATCAAATCACCATTTCCGCGGAAATTCAACAATTGACTTATTTCAATATTGGAATGGATTTCCGATGCCGCGGAATGTTTGCTCACAAATTCACAAGTCCACCATTTCCGCGGAAATCCAAGAATCATGCATTTGAAATCTCCAAATTCACCCATTTCCGCGAGATTCAAGAATCCACCATTTTCAAAATTCCCCATTTCCGCGGAAATTCAAAAAATCCATTTATCAAATTCACCCATTTCTGCGGAAATTCAAAAATCCATGCATTGAAATTTGCTCATTTCCGCGGAAATGGGCAATTTTGGATCACCATTTCCGCGGAAATATAAAAATCCCCCCATCCCTACCTGCCCATTCCCTTGTAAATTCATCTAATCCAACCTAATCCACTACAATAAACTCACCCCAAACCACCCCCCAACCACCCCCCATTTCCGCGGAAATCTCCCAATCCACCCCAATCCACCACTACCCACCCACCCCAGCCTACCCGCTACCCCCCTCCCATTCCCTTGGAAAACTACCAATCCACCCATTCCAGCTCACCCGCTGCTCATTCGGAAATCCACCCTACCCAACCCGCCCACCTACTAGTAATAATTAATTCACTTATATTCTATCTAATGAAATAACTATTTAGTGTAGTTACCCAAAATGTAGGAAATCCATGGCGATCCATGGATCACACTCAGTCATTACGTTGTAGCTAGCCCGCGGATCAACAAAGTCACTACATTGTAATTACCTTATATCTGGTCATCCTATCCCGACGTCGTAGGAGAGCGGCTAGAATTTTTCACACCTGAGACGCTAGCCATCAACCGTCCCCCATCTGGACATTGTGAATTCCTCTTCCTGATATGCTCTTCCAGCGCGTGTTATTGTTATCCTTTTTCATCCCGTGGAATCCCTACCCCTCAACCTCATTATTATCTCAGGTCATCCAAGCTTTACTCATTTATCAGGTAGTACTTGATTGATGAATAAATACTGTCCGTGACGCAGATGGATGCACTGTTGAATATGCGCGATGGACTACTATGAAGGAAGGGATGGAGTAGATGAAGCAAAGTGAGATTGATGATGAGTGCAGCCCATACTGATTAACGTCCCAAGGTGAGTCAAACAGGAATGTCATTTCAAAAACCGATACATATAACACAAGTTTATTGGGATTAGTGACGATCAGTCAGAACGCAGACTCATAATCGGATATTGGTTAAATTTTACTGACAAAATTATCTAGTCCTGAACACTTGAAATGTCTGTGGTATTGAACGCTGGTATGTCGCTCCAGTCAGTATCTGCCATCGTCTTCTTCTTTCCCACTTTCCCAACCACCTCCTCCCTGCCCACTCTCATGTCACCCAACTTTCTACCCTCACCTCCAACGCCAATCCGACCAAGACGCGACCAGCATCCGAAATACCACCCCTCCTTCCTCTGCAACCCGAACCCACCCAATACTCCGACCAATTCCAACAACGACGTTTTCTGGCGCATCGCCGAAATCCAGGACCACCAAAATGCCAAAAAAGCAGCGGTGGATGTTAAGGGAGGTGATACAGGAAGAGTGAGGTCAATTGCTCTCGCCGGAGTTGACATATAAGCCAAAGTGTCGGCGGTTCCATATTGGCCGTCTCCATCATTTTCCTCTTTTGTGCTGTCGTCCTCACAACCTGGCCGTTCAGTACTCCTACCCCACTTGAGGAATAAAAATAACGGCGGCGACAATGCGCTGGATTTTAATTACTGGGAGCCTAGTGGTGAGTGGGGTGGCGACGGAAATGTATTCCTTGAAGCAGCAAGTGACCATAAAAAGCAGGACGGAGTGTTGATGGTCATGTTACAGAAGAAGTGCGCGTCATCGACGGAGCGTAGCCCGACTTGAGAACCCGACAGTCACCAGTAATGAGGGAGACCAACGGCAATGAAGGGGTGTCAGTTATCGTGCCGCTGTCGTTCGTGATATGTTCATGATAGGCCGCTCTCGTCGTACTGGTGAGTCGTGATTATTGATTGTGGGTACTCCCAAAGCACCAAATGTGTTCTTGGCCGACTAAGGCGACGGGAACCGGTGGCACCTGGAGATGAGGGGAAAGAGGCTGAAGGGAGTGAAAACGTTGGGTGCGTCTAAGTGACTAGTTAAGAATACATTTGACGACGCTAGGGATGAATATCAGGTCAGCTGAGGTCTGGTGAGATTTGGAAGGAAATTAATGAGTAATACCTGTGGTACATCCTTTACGACTCTCCCTCCTTCCCATCGCGATAACACTCCCAACATCCTCACAATCCGCCTCTCTCACCCGTTGCTCCACCACACCTCTCTCGCAAAACGCCAAAGACTCGTTTCAACCCGAGCTTTCTCCGCTGTAGTCCAATATAAATCCCTGCAGAATTGAGATATAAAGTCGTGCGTGTTTGTACCAGTGGTAGCGCTTGGAATCTTTCTATTGCATCGTCAATGCCTACACCCTTCAAAAGGTGGAGAAAGAAAGCAAATCTCACTTCTCGTCTCGGTAGCGTATGAATCGCCAATGGAAGATGAACACGGAGGTGCCAGGGAGCAATGGAAATAGGGGGTAGGATGACCGCAGCACCGGCAGCGGGATGAAGGACGTGGATTAGTGGAGATCAACAACGACGTCGCTTGATGTGTAAGTCATTGCGTTGCTGGAGCCTGTGGTGGTGGTGATACCTTCACGATAGGCCACCGTTGTCGTAGTGGTGAGTGGAAATCAACGATTGCGACACTCCTGGTGGGGTATATGCGCTTTCAGCCAACCAAAGTGGTGAGGTGATGACTCGGATGTCATATTCAGGCGGCAACTGTGCAGGGAACAGAGTTGATAAGGAAAACGAGGGCGTTTTGGGTGATCAAGTCACTGGATCTGGAGCGGAAGTTAGTATACACGACGATGCTGCGTGGAGTCGTATTACTTACAAAAATATTTTGCCCCAACCACTTGAAACGACCATTGTAGTATTGAATGGTGGGTCGCTGCTCCTATCATTCCCTACATTCATCCCCTCGTCCTCCGCTTTCTCAACCACATCCTTCATATCCCCCTTCATCTCATTCTTGTTGTCACCCCATACTAACCGCCAATCCTACCCATACGCGACTCGACATCCAAATATCGCCCCTCCCTCCCTGTAACCCCAACCCCACCCAAACTCCGACGACATTCAACAACGACGTTTCCTGAGGCATCGGTGACACCTAGACCCAGCAAATGACCCTTAAAAGCATCATAAGGTGCTGAGGGTCGTGCTATGGGAGGAGTGGGGGCCATTGTTGCTGCCTGACTTGACTTATGGGCTAAAGTATCCGCGTGTCCATGTCGCCCGATGGTCAGGGTCCAACAACATTTCCTGCCGCAACGACGACAGTTAGAGCGAGAAAATGACCATGAAAAGCAGCGTAGGATGTCGAGGGAGGTGTTATAGAAAAAGTGAGGTCCATTGCTAGGCTCTGACTTGACTTATGAGCCAAAGAGCTGGCCTCCAGGTCGCCCGATGGCAGAGCTCTCCTCACACCGGCACCTTCCATTTTCGTTTCCTCCCATTCACAGGCAGCCTGTCATTACCCCTACTCTGCGGAGTGAAAAGGTTGAACAGAGTGGCTGAAGGCGGGTCTTAAATTATCGGGTTGAACAGGGCGGCGACGGCAACCACGCGGGTGATAGGTGATTATGTGCTTCTTCTGAGCATAAAAGGGAGAACGGTGGCGATGATACGTGAGTGATATGACGACGGAAGCGGAAGCTAGAACTGGGTGGCGTTGTGGAAACTGTAGAGGTAGGTTAACGAGGAGAATAAGCAACGGAAACCTTAGAGGGGTCGTTGGAGGTGATGGAGGGTGGATGAGGATGAAATTCAGAATGAATGGCGCAGGAGTGATGGTGATGAATGGGTGGTGGGATGCTCCTGCCAACGGGAGTATGTTGAGGAGGTGGTCCCGGCACAATCCCAGAGGGATGAGTGAGACCAACAGCGGTGTTTGACGAGTCATCAGTCATTGTGTCACTTCCTTTATTCGTAGTGCATAGGGGAGAAAACCAGACCGTTGAAGCCAGGGCGTACAGAGTAGAAGTTGATTTAAAAACAAGCATCCGCGGAACGACGAGACCAGATCCATGATGCATGCAGAAAACTTGTTTTGTCAGTATCGCCAGGTATGACGTGAGGAGGCGGCCGACATACCTTGTTTTGATATACCGTTGGCCGAGCGACACGTAGGACTGAAGCCCTTCTCGTCGTGTTGGGTGGTAAATGCTGGATAAAGAGAGCGCGCATGGTGGATGTATTGGAATGTGATCTGAAACTTAGCGATTAGGCAAAGCTTTGAAGGGGTGGTATGAAAAACAAGGCGTGCGTGTTCTCTTAACAATCCTCGTGAGTACATGTTCCCATTTTACCCTGTTGATTCGCGCAAAACCTCTGAAAAAGTCCCTGCCCGGCTACCAGAGGACAACCTTAGCGACGATGACGAGATCAGTGATCAACCAGTTCATTGATGAAAAAAGGATGAGATTGGGCCATAGAAATACACTGAAAATGACGAGTCTGGATTAGCTGGGAAGGTAAAACAACGACCTGATGGTACTCACATAAAGCTATACTTAGCCATTTGAAATTCCAGAATGCACATCATCATCCCCGACACTGTGACTGACATAGGCCGACCAGGACGCCTAGCAGTCAACCCATCCAACCCACTTCAACCTACAGCCGCTTCTGAGGCGTTCCTTCGTTCACATTCGACCGTGAACAACAAATTCAGAAGTAAAAAGATAGAAAGAATGAGGTGACGAGGATAGCAACCATTCTACTCATGTACAGCGCGAGGCCCCTGATGGTTTGGGACAAACTCTGTTAGGTTGACGGCTTGATGTCAATGATGAGTTCAAACACCGACAAACAATCTCGCACTTGAGAGTCAAGTCGGGCCAGCTGCCTCCCCGCCTTCAATATAACACCCGGCTACGACCAATTCATCTGAACATGCCTTCTGTTCGTTCATATACCCCTTGCCAGTCTGAGCTCGATGTTTTTTATTCGCGTGATTTCTATTTTCACTGACGTCATTGGTTCGTACTTGACGAAGAGTGAGCTGAATCGGATTGTATTACTGGGTGGCGGCGACGATGTCAATACTCCATATCAGGCAAAACAGGTGACGGAATTTACCAATAATGGATTGAAGTGAGTGAATTTCTAGCCTCAGTGGAGTCCAGAGAGATGAGGCGGACAGATACGAAAGGCGACAGAGACGATGGTCTAGATCAGCGGCAGCCTCGACAGTGAGAAATGTAATCCGAGAAAACACGATGGAGTACTGGTAATGAAGAAGCAAAAATTCCCCCCTTATGCTTCACCACGATCCCCTCGGAAAGCTCTTTCAGAGCGCTTTAAAAGACTTTAGCTCTCTAACGCGTCCTTCACTTGTTTCTCTCCCGGCCAAGAACCCATCTTCAAGGGGTATCGCCACCTCTCTGAGGTATTCCTTCCTAATCACATCTTCATCCCACACCACTAACCCCAGCGCACGCACACGATTTTTTAACGAAATGTATATCGACGCCCCCCTTTCCTCAGACAATCCTGTGCATGCTCCGTATCAATCGACATATTTTCACCCTCACGGCCAACTTTAATTAAACCCGGCGCGCTTTACATGGGACCTTTTGAGCTACCCACCAGAGTGCTAAATTAGTAACCTGAGCGGGACCATGAAAGGTAGCGTAAAAAGTTAAGGTAAGTCTTACGAGAGGATGGGCCGAAGCGGCTCAAGTTCACATTGCCCAATCACCAAGGTCACCCGGTCGTGGTACAGTACCCCTCTTTTCTTCCAATTCCTATCTTTCATCACTTCTACTATCCATGATTCATATGGAGTACGGCAGCGTGAACGGGTTGAAATGAAAGGCTGGGTGCAAAGTGCTGGGCTCCCACCTTGGTACAGTTGGAGATAGGGATCCTGTATGGCGGACGAGCAATATCGCGAGGTCGGTGATGATAGGTGAGTAATGCGCCGGGACACAACAGTAGCCTGGTGTCGTGGAAACAGAGGGGAGAAAGGTGACAGGAAACACGCAATCGGAGTGCTTGTGTGGGGAAAACACACAGTTGGCTTGAGGTTTGACCAACACCACAACCAACGCGTCTCACGCTGGGTGACCAAGGAAAATATAGACCACCTAACCCAATCCTGTCCTCTGTTGGCCGCTTAAAATAATACTTGTATCAAGATGCGAAAGAACCGGTGCATCTTCGCAGCCTGCGTCCTATGTCAAGTCAAGGTGATGAGGCAAGTGCGTGGGTCACGCTCGATGGCGTTTTTCAAGTCTTGCAGAATCCCCAGATATTATGAGTTGTGAAGCCGTTTCTAGTCATTGTAAAATTTCTTACCATTACCTACCTAGTACTTCGTTCGACTAATTTTCAGATTCCAAAGGACTTCAAAGCGAATGGATAGAGGCTATCTGGATTTAACACATATCATTACTTAGTCCTTTTGGACTTTAAATTCATCAACAGCAACACTACATAAATCATCGTTCAATTGACTACGATGACCAACGATCACAATTACTCTCAATTCTGTTCCTTTTACAGTTTCATTTATAACTCCGCTGATGCTCGCCTCAAATCATAGTTCCTGTATGTTACAACCCACCTGTATTTTAAACCCAATCTTCGTGCACAATGGGTGAACTGTGAGGTGGTATGAAAGAAATATCGGTCAAGGTCGACACCAAAGGGAACATCGAACATCGGTATCGGTATCGGACTCACTGGCAGCTGACACACGCCGGTCACCTGGATGTTATTCTTGTCCAATCGATGTCTGATGAGATGGAATGGGCATGTTGACAGCAATACACGCACTGCGGCTGGAAGAATTGCACCAACATCACTCAATATTGAACCAGAACTATCTTCTCGCATCCCATATCTTTCGAAATCACAATGTCAAACACCAGAAAAGAATATCAATGGCTCAAAATCAACGGTACATTAAATGTTGTCCCTGTGACTCCCAAAGACATTAAAGGAGAACATATCATGGTTTATCTGTATGTCCTATTTATAATTCCAGTCATATTGAGTAGCAAGGCTCATAACAATTCTTGTTCTCTAGTCTCATGGGCCCAACTGGCTCCGGGAAGAGTGCTGTAAGTCTAATTTCACTACATTGACTTTGTGTACTCCCACCTTAAAACAATGGCTTTGTCCCCCCAGTTCATCGAGTCATTCTTGCCTGATCAGAAACTAGATATTTCAAAGGATTCACTTGAAAGTGTCACACAGGAGATTGTCTGCTATCAAGCAGTCAATTTGACTGTCAACAGTTGGCCTTTTTTAGTGGTAGATACCCCTGGCTTTCTTGACACCAAGTTGTCTGAAAGCCAAATAACAAAAATGATCATGGAGAAATTGGATCATTTGCGGTATGTTTTTAGTTGCTCAACAACTCCATTGACAATGACCTAATTCTCAATGGTGCTTCTTGTTAGTCAATCTGCTGCAACAGTCATTGTACACATCTTTTACTTCCAACCCATCACTGACATACGGATTGGAGGCTCAAAACGGGATGCAGTCAAGCTTGCCAAAGCATTTGCAGAGTCATTCAAAGCTAATGGAATGACTGTGGTAACTACAATGTGGAATCACATCTCATCCTCCAAGAAGATGGAGGATGCTAAGTGTCGGCTTAGTGATTTGACAAGTAAAATATTTAGGGTAGGTGGTTTACATTTCTACCATGAAAATGTGATTTATATATCAATAGGGATCTGATACACTTCCCATCAATGTCACTAAGTTTGAGTTTTCCCATGACTCTGCACTGTCAATCCTAGACAGCCTTGGTAATGGATGGTATCATCATAAAGGCCAATCCCAGAGCATAGGTCCCAAGTACCAATCCCTCATGCATGACAACCTCCTTGGGCGTATCAGCAACTCTCAACAACAACTTCTCATACTTGCAGAAGACAAACAAAATGCAACCACTCCTGGAAGAGAAGATCCCCTTCTTCTTGAGGTAGTTCTCAGGGACGAGAAAGTGGTGTTAGCTGCCCTAAAGTCATTCTTGGATGACCTTGGTGCCATTGGACCCAATGGGCTGGTAGCCCTAGAGTCCTTTTTGGATGTGCAGTATAATGCCAATCCAACTGCATGCTCATCACCTTGGCCATGGGCAACTCTTCCACCAAACACATCATCACCAGTGCCTAACGACCTGGTTTTGGACCAAACCTCACTTCCCTCCACTTCCCCAATTCCATCAACCATTCAAAATCAAGCTCAAGAACCATCCTTATCAAATATCCTTTATGCCTTGCCAGATCCACAGACAATAGCTTCAACCTCATGGCTCCTTCAATCACACCCACACTCACCTCCTTCTCCATCCCCTTCCAATAGGTCATTCTATATAGCTCGCCTCAAGGGTGTTGTCTCTCCTTTGAAAAAGCTATTCAAGAAGTAGATGTCATGATCATTTAGTTTTTCATCTTGTTTGTGTGTTGATTTTTGTATGCATCCCTCCTGATCATTTTCCAACCCCTTGTTTTAATTGTGTAGTTTCCTTCTGGTTCATTTGCTAACCTGTCCTTGCTGTGTTCATCTTTTGTACACTCTACTGCTCAGTGCTCTGTAGCTTTGCTTCTTTGCTTCTTCATTCATATTCCTCGTGTTTTGTTTCCTCTTTTTATTTTCTCAATCATATTTATTTGAGTATTATAAATCATGTTAAGTTTTATCCGCAAGCAAGAGAAATGCCGCTCTGCAGCCATTTGCTCTAGTGGATAGTTGTGGCGACAATGAGTGAATCGAAGCACAGGTCCCACAATGTTCGTGGAGAGATGAGGAACTAGATGGCATGTCAGTCGTTCCAGTGCTGTCGCCAGTGATATGTTCATGGTTGCTCTGTCTTGTCGCCAATCAGCATCAATTCCACGTAGTCCCAGAAAGTAAAAGGCGGTGAGGCAACAAGTTTACCTTTAGGAGGTGACACCCTGTAGTGCAGTGTAGCGAATGTGCAGATGTGGAAGAAAACAGGGGCATTGGCTGTGATTATTTTAAGCCATTGGTTATACAGCTGGAGGTGGATTTAACTGGCGACACTGGAAGTGAATGAGAGGTTAGTTTTAATGAGATTCGCAGTGATTGATAATAAGAGAAATACATGAAGCTTACAGTCTAAGCTCTACGACATCCACTCATGTGCAGGCAGGGTCATCTCCCTGCTACAACAACGCTATCCCGACACTCACAATCCTGAGTGGCGACTAAGAACGATAAAATATGAACTCAATCATCCAGCAAGACCAGAGAGCAGTATCACATTGACGATAGGCAAATTGAGCTGGTGAATCCCATTGTAACTGTACTTGCATCCACATACTCCCAGCAATCCCCCAGGCCTCAAAGTTATTCTAGATGCAAATTCAATGAGAGTTTTATAGTCATGTAACGCGAATCACGAGAGTAGACAGCGGAATTGGTGTTTAAGCTGGGTTGGGGCAATGGCTCTGTCGTGGAGCTTGAGAGTGCCGGTCATGGACGGTGTTCAAACGAATAGTATTATTGTATCTAAATACACCGAAAAGGTTTGTGAGTCAGGCCGGTCCAGAAAGTGCCAGCATAAACTTATACCCACTTTTATCTATTTGGAACTGGTCAACATCAGTCAGAGCCAGCTCTTATCCCTAAGTGAGCCGATAGACGACTCAGCCCACAGTAGCTTCGTTAAAAGAACAGTATTTAATCCTCGAGGAAAAAAACATAGAAAGTGAGAGCGAAGAAGAGAGAGGAATGAAAAGATAGACGACGGTTGTTCAGCTCAGAGTAACAAGAGTAAGCACAACGATGATGGTGGTTTGGGATCAACCTGGTTTGATGGACGGGTTCCCTTTACCATCAATTAAAACACTGGCACCAATTTTCCCATGTTTAGCAGCAGCTTGCTCTGTTGGCGACCACTCTCTGAGTGCGAGTTGACTTTTGTCTTAAGCTGAAATGCTCATCACAAGCACGGGTGTCAGCGTTATCCGACTATCCAGTGGCCCCTACGTCATTGAATCTATTCTTGAACTCAATCGACGACAGAGCTGGATGATGGTATCAGTCTACGTGTTGCCGTTGGTGGTGACCAGGTCATCTTCTGTGCTCGGGTCTTTGTACTGGCGTGATAAAAAATGGGGGTACTGAGAGAGACGAGTGTCGCCCTTGAAATGAATAAGAATGCAAAATGAAAGCTTTGGGTTCGATTCTTGTTACGTCCTCCCACACAAGCATCTCCTGATGATCCACTGGCAGGTCGGCTAACACTTGAGATTGAAGCAATATTATGCACAGTTGCCGTCGGCCACAACGTCCCAACGTGAGTCAAGCAGGGATTTCATCCCAAAAACTGATATAAATAAAATGAGTCTATTAAAATTACTGATAATCGGTTAGAACGCAAACTCATAATCACATATCGGTCAACTTTTACTCACAAAAGTATCTAACCCCGACCACTTGAAACGCCTGTTGCATTGAAGACTGGTACGGCGTTCCAGCAGCATCCACCTTCACCTCCTCACCTCCATCCTTCCCAACTACGCTCTCCACGTCGGCCTCTCTCATTCCGCCCATCTTTCTATCATCCCCAACCACCAATCCTAGCCAAACGTGACTCAACACATGAAATATCGCACTTTCCTCTCTGTAATCCCAATCCCACGCGATACTCCGACAACGTCCAACAAAGACGTTTACCGGCGCATCAGCGACACCCAGGACCACCAAAATGCCATGAAAAGCAGCGTAAGATGTTAAGGTAGGTGATACGGGAAGGGAGACGACCATCGTTATCGCCAGAGTTGGCGTATGAGCCAAAGTGTTGTGTCTATGTCGGCTGCCTCCTCACACCATCAGTTTCCTCTTTTGTGTCGTAACCCAACAACCTGGCCGTATACCACTTCTACCCCCTGAGCCATAAGAAGAAAAGTAGCCTAAATGCGCCGGAATTTAATTGGGAGAGCTGAGTGGTGATCGTTGGGCCGTTGAGTTGACCAGACGGAACATATTCCGGATAGGTCCCAACTCAATTCTAATGAGCAGATGTGAGCGATATGAGCGAAAAAATAAAGAAGCGTTTATTTGGGCGGCGTTGTGGAGATGGTAGAGATGTAAGGAGATAAGGGATGAGGGATCCTTTGGGGCGCGCTGGGGTGAAGTAAAGCACATTCGATGGAAGTAGCTTGGAAGTAGGGTATTCGCGTCGATAACAGTGCATTGAAGGATGTGCTCCCAGGACAATCGGAGAGGAATGAGTGAATCAATAGCGTCGCTTGATTGCGTGTCAGTCATTGGGTCGCTATCGCCAGTGATGCGTTCATGATAGGACACTTTCTTCGTACGGGTGAGTGGTGATTATTGCCAATTGTGGATACTCCAAGCGAACCAAGGCGACGAGATGATGAGAGCTGATGGCACCTGGGCATGAGAGCAGAGGGGGTGAAGGGAGCGAAAACGTTGAGTGTGTCGAAGCGACTCGATAAGGATACAGCTAACGACGCTAGGGATGAATATCAGGTCCGCTGAGGTCTGGTGAGATTTGGAAGGAAATTAATGAGCGATACCTATGGTACATCCTTGACAACTCTCCCTCCTTTCCAACGCGATAAAACTCTCAACTTCCTCACAATCCACCTCCGTCGCTCGTTGCTCCGCCACACCTCTATCGCAAAACGCCAAAGAGTCAGTAGTCCGTTTGTAGCAGTGGTAGCGCTTGGCGTGTTTCTGGTACATCGTCAATGCCGACACCGTTCAAAGGGTGGAGAAAGAAAGCAAATCTCACTTCTCGTCTTGGTGGCGTATGAATCGCCAATTGAAGATGAACACGCAGGTGCCGGGGAGCGATGGAAACGGGTGGTAGGATGATCGCAGCGACGGCAGCGGGATGAAGGACGTGAATGAGTGATGGTGGTAGAGGGATGCAGGAGACCACGACGATGTTGCTTGATGACGTGTCAGTGATTGCGTTGCTGTATCCTGTGATGGTGGTGATACTTTCATGATAGGCCACTCTCGTCGTCCTGATGAGTGGTAATCAATGACTGCAATACTCCTGACGAGCTAAATGCGCTTTCGGCGAACCAAAGTGGTAATGTGATAACTTGAATAACAATCTTCAGGCGGCCATTGTGTAGGGAAGACAGGTAATGAAGAAAACGAGGGCGTTTTTGCTTTCTGGTGATCAAGTCACGGAATCTGGAGTGGAAGTGAGTATAAGTGAAGATGTGTCGAGTCGTGTTACTCACAGAAAATGTTTTGCCTCAACCACTTGAAGCGACTATTGTATTGAACGCTGGGTCGCTAATCCCATCATTCCCCACCTGTATCCCCTTCTCTTCCCCCTCAGCCACAGCATTTATATCCCCCTTCATCTCATCCTGCCTTTCATCCCCATTCCCACCGCCAATCCTACCCCGACGCGACTCAAAATATCGCCTCTCTATTCTTGTCACCTCAACCCCACCCAACACTCCGACGCCATTCAACAACAACGATTCCTGGATCATCAACGACACCTGGTCCTAACAAACACCCCATAATAGCAGCGTACAATATTGAGGGACGTGTTACAGGAGAAGTGAGGTCCATCGCTGGACTCTGTCTTGACTTAGGAGTCAATGTGTCGGTGTGTCCACGTCGCTGGATGGCCGAGGTCTCCCCGGACCCGCACCTTCCTATTCCGTTTCCTCCCCCTCCACAACCTGATGTTTCACCATCCCTAACCTGCCTGGACCGAGCGCAGGACGACGGCGTGAAGACTTTGAGCGGAGTGACTGAAAGCAGAGTGTTGAACTGTTGGGTTGACCAGGGCGGGAACAGCAACCCCGGCGGGTGTTAGCGGATGGAGACAACACCTGAGCGATATGATGGAACCAGGTTTTCATCGGGAAAATGGCACTGGGGGACATTGTGGAAATGGTAGGGGTAGGAGGAGGAGAATGAGCGAAGGGAGGCCGAGATGGGTCAATGGGAGGTACGGGAGAGCGGATGGAGCCATCTCTGTGCTATGAATCCAGACTGAACGACGTAGGGGGTGATAGAACCGCATTGGTGGTAGGATGCTCGCGCCGACAGGAGTGAGTTGAGGTATATCCAGCCGCGGTCATAGAATGAAGAGGGAGACCGACAAGTCAGGGGTTACAGAGTGGATGTGGATTGAACTGGCGACGCTGGAATTGAATAGATGAGTCGACGTCTACTGGGATTTGGAACGCGGCTGATGAACAACACTTACTGCCCATGGCCTTCAACTTCTGGTCCTTCCTGTAAAGACAACACCATCCCCACACCCTCACTATGCTTTCCCACTCGTTTGCTTTTCTCATCAAAAGATAACCCCCGACCCAATGCAAAAAAAATTCTTATCGCATTCCGACACAGACATGAGGGAACGACAAGACCAGGTTTAGAGTGCATGCAGATGACCCATCTATGTATCGTCAGTATTATCACACATAAAACGAGGACAAAACAGACATACCTCGTTTTGAGTCTTGACAAACCAATGTCTGAGGGACGCACAGGGCCAAACTCGTCACATTGTGTTGGGTGATAAATTGTGTTTTGCAAGAGTGGTGGTGGACGTGGTGGAAGGTGACCTAAAACTTCGGGATTGATTTCAGATTGAGAAGATCAAGTACGAAAAGTCAACAAGGAAAAGTCGATAAATAGGTCAAGGACAAATCGGGCGTGCGTGTTTCTCGACAATCTCTATGGGTGCTTGTTCCTATTTCACCCTGTTGATGAGTGCATAAGCACTGGAAAAACGTTCCCTTCGTTAAAAGTGCACGACCTTAGCGACGATAATGAGATCGGTGGTCAATCAGTTCATTGAGAAAAAAAAAATATGAGATTGTGCGAAAGAAATACACTGAAAATGACGGGTATAGGTTAGCAGGGAAGGTAAAAGAAGGAGATCATAGTACTCACATAAAACTATACTAAGCCATTTGAAATTCCAGAATGTACATCATCCCCGACACTGTGACGGACGTAGGTTGACCAGGACACCTAGCAATCAACCCATCCAACCCACTTCAACCTACAGCCGCTTCTGAGGCATTCCTTCGTCCACAGTCGACCGTGAATGATAAATTCAAAAGTAAAAAAGATAGAAAGAACGAGGTGACAAGCAATAGCCATCATTCAAGCATGATGGTTTGGTTCAACCCAGGTGCAGCGCGACAATCACGATGGTTTGGGACAAACCCTGTTGGGTTGACGGCCTGATGTCAATGGGGAGTTCAAATACCGACAAACAATCTCCCACTTAAGAGTCAGGTCGTCCCAGCCACCTCCCGCCTTGAACATAACTCCCTGGCTGCAAGCGATTCATCTGAATATGTCTTCTCTTCGTTCACACACCCTGTTAGAGATCGATGCTCTTTATTTCCGTGATTCTTGCTATTCTTCACTGACGTCATTGGTTCGTACTTGGGGAAGAGTGAACCTTGAGTTGAATCGAATTGTTTCCTGGGTGGAGGCGACAATGTCGATGGTCGATATCGAGCAACACAGGTCACGGAATAAGCCAATGATGAATTGAAGTCAGTGAATTTCTAGCCTAAGTGGAGTCCAGAGAGATGAGGTGGACAGAGACGAAGAGGCGACAGAGACAACATTCCAGGTGACGCTGAGAGATGTAGTGCGAGAAAACGTGATAGGGGACTGGTAAATATAAAGCAAAATTCCCTCCTTATGCGTCACCACTTCGCCCTCTAAAAACAATTTCAGAGTGCTTTAAAAGATTTTAACGCTGTAACACGTCCTTCACTTATCTCTTCCCTAAGAACCAATCTTGAAGGGGTACATCAGCAAAAATGCTGCTAGCAGGAATGTGGGATGTCAGTTAGTAATCATCATATCCGCCGTGTATGTATCATATCTGCCAGGTTTATCACATGGAAAGCCGATATTGGATAAATATACGAGATTGAAGTCAGCTATGAGCATACCTGGGGTTAAATCAGTTGACGTTACACATACCTGGAGCAATAACTGGAATCGTTCGACATTTCCATCGAGAATTGAACTAAGTGGTACATACCTGCGCAACGACAGATGGATACCTTATAGATATATCAAAAGCGGTCCGATAACAGCATACCTGCCGAATTTAAGACTGGCGTAGCATATCTCTGCAGATATCCGCTGGGGAACCCGACATATCTGTCCAATAACTGTCTGAGTATCACATCTCTGTGAAGCACCTGTCTGTGATCACTATACACATTCAGCACCTGAAAGGGATGTGCATTGATATGAGTTGACATTTTGCTATCAAGCTTTGAGCCAGAAATTCGATGTATCTGTGATTTTCCATCCTGATCTACCTCAGAAATAATCGCAGTTCATTAGGGACAAGTTATACCTATCGAAGGCCTGCTGATATATATAAGAGTTACATTCAATCTCATATATATGTCTCGTAAGTAGTAATGTGGCAAATTCTAATTACGTTGGGTCGTTGAGATGACCATAGTCGTGAGCAAAGGTTGAACGTTGAAATACAGCCTTTTAGTCGCCTTGCGATCCTTGCCCAACTTGCTGGCCAGGTCTTGCATTAAGTTCTGAGGTGACACAGTCAACTGATAAGATTAGATTAGGAGTACCCTGAGCACCACATGCAGAAATCTCAACAAAACGACGAGTACTAGTCCTGGCGTGCGCAAATCAAGCGCGAATGACGACTCGTTCTCCAAAAATGGGTCGGAGTTTGAAAGTCGGAGTTTCGTGGCATTTTCAACTTCTGAAGCGCGTCGAATAACTCACAACAACCCCTCTCTCTCTCCTTCCACCATCATCTCCGCATTCTCTCCCTTCCGCTGTCTTCCACCTATCCATCACCAACCGTATTTTGGCGCATATCACCAAAATATCACAGGGCCACCAGTTCAAAGGTCAATTTCATTCGCCCTTCAATTCACATTAATTCAAATCTATCGCCCAAGCTCCTTGCGGAAAAAGACGAGCATCTGACATGGTGAAAAGAACCTTTTTGCGTGTGTTCATGGGCCTATATGCGCGATTTTAAATTCTTGTGCGCGGTTTCGAGTAATTTGGAGGTGTTCTCGTCCAAGGTAGGCGCATATATGCGACTTTTTTCTGTGATCCATGCCGAACTTTCATGTAGAGAAGGTTATGGACGCTGGTCAGCCCGATTCTAGCATACTACGCTGGTGAGTCACATTTTCCCGGCTTGCCTCCCCTATTAGTACATCCTCCATTGCCTATGACCATCATCATTGTCGACTCATCCATGTTACTATCCACCTTTACGAGTCCGCTCGTGCATCCTTTCTCCTGTATAGTATTGTATTACAGATAGCGTATACAGAATGCATAATTTATCTTCTCCTAACGCGTGTCACAATGCAACTGAGATGATTTCCCATGTGTACATGTTGTCGCGAAGACCAGCCATTGAGCAACATACCTATATGGACCCTGGATTCACTGAACATATACGTAAATGACTGACCGAAGTTGGCATATCTACAAAAAATTGCATATCTGCCATTTTCAGCGGCGGTGTAAAACCTGGCAGGAACTTGCATATCTGGCGAACTCTGGCTGATGACGAGAACGCGGAGGGCAGGGGCAGACATACCCAGTTAGTCATATCCCTGCCCAGATGACACTATTTCTACCCAGTCATAGTATTCTTATCGCCCGCATTTTTGCTGATGTATCGTCACCTCTCTAAGGAGTTTCTTCCTAATCGCTTCTTCATCCCACACCACAAACTCTAGCGCACCCATACGACTTACTAATGAGACATAAACCAGAAATCAAATATGGACGTCTCCCTTGCTCTTCCAATCTTGCTCCGTACCCAACCCCAAATCACTTCTCAACGTTGTTTTACCCATAGACAAAGTTAATCAACCTCGGCGCGCTCCACATTGGATCTTTTCAGCTACCAACCCGAGTTCCAATTAATAACCCGAGTGGCCATGAAAGGTAGCGTACAACACTAAGGTAAGTTTTACGAGAGGATGGGCCGAAGCGGCTCAAGTTCACATGGTCACCCGGTGGTGGTACATCACCCCTCTTTTCTTCCAATTCCTATCTTTCATCACTTCTACGACCCATGATTCCTATGGAGTACGAGGGCGTGAACGGGTTGAAATGGAAGGCTAGGTACGAAGTGTTGGGCTCCCGCACCGGTACGGTTGGAGATGGTGATCGTGTATGGTGGACGAGCAATATCGCGAGGTCGGTGATGATAGGTGAGTGATGCGCCGGGGACACAACAGTAGCCTGGTGCTGTGGAAACAGAAGAGGGTAAGGTAATAGGAAATGTGCATAAGGAGTGTCTATCCGGGAAAAACACATAGTGGGCTTGAGCTTTGACCAACATCACGACCAAAGCGTCTCACACTGGGCGACGATTAAAAAAGTCAGACCGCCAAACCAATCCAGTCCTCTGTTGGCCGCTCATCATAAGCGCTCACTATCTTCTCCATTCTCCTTAAAACGATAATTGTATCGAGATTCGGAATAAGTGCATTTTCGCAACCCGCGTCCCATGTCTAATTCACAGTCTGAAGATGAGGCAAGTGCGTACCTCGCACTCGATGGCTTTTTTTTAGCCTCGCATCATTTCCAGAGATTATGAATTGTGACGTCCTTTCTAGTCATTATAAAATTCCTCACAATTTCTCATCCCTGTCCGAATAATTTTCGGATTCCAATGGACTTCGAGTGCGAATGCATAGACGGTCACTGGATGTAGCATGTAGAATGACTCGAGTCAATGGAGGGCGTAGTCGAGGTCGTGGAGTGGTCTACCATTTGACTTGTTAGTATTTTCGCCCTCCCCAGTTCTCGGCTTCGCTCACTCCTTGACGCAACCCGACCACTCCCAACCTATGATCCCCTGATTCAATCGCTCAATTACTTACATCAATTCTGCTGCTGTGAATGTAATTCATACGGAGCGCAGCGCGCTTGGTTACTTCTAATGTTAGTCTCTTTTGGACTTGAACTTCATCAAAAGGAGTGCTACCCAAATCATCGATGATTCCCGGCTCCAACTACAATGACGAAAGAATGATGCCAATTAGTCTCAGATTTCCTGCCTTTCGGTTTACATTTTAAGACTTTCCTAACGCTCGCCGCCAGCTATAGTAGGTCCTCATATCTTGCTATCCACACGCACTTTAAACGCATTCCTCCCATGTTCGCATGAAAGAAATATCAGTTGACTTTGACATCGAGGCAGTCATTGAACATCAGTATCGAGGAATGTGGGCAGACACATAGCTGTCACCTCAATCCTATTTGAATTGATGTCTGGATCTGATAAGATGACTTTGGCATGCTGTCAGCAACACGCGGACGGCAGCTGGGAAAATCACACCAACGTCTCTCAACATTGAACTAGAACCATCTTCTTGCCTTTCCTATCTCAGATTAGTACCATGTCGACCACCAGAGCAGAATATAATAATCTCCAAGTCAGAGGTCCTATAAGCATCAGATGTGTAACTCCAGAAGACGTTAAAGGGGAATCATTGTTGGTTTACCTGTATGTTGCATTTAAAATCCCACTCATCTTGAATAGCAATGCTCACAAGACTACTCATTCCTCAGTCTCATGGGTCCAACTGGATCTGGGAAGAGTGCTGTAAGTATAATTTCACTGCATTCATATATTTTGCCTTCTCACCAACATCTCACCTTGAAAAACTGGCTTTTGTTCCTCCCCAGTTCATCGAGTCACTCTCACCAGATCACAAACTAGATATTTCAAAGGATTCACTTGAAAGTGTCACCCAGGATGTTGTCTGCTATCGAGTTGTCAGTTTGACTTGCTCTGGATGGAATGTTATACTAGTGGATACACCTGGCTTTCTAGATACCAAGATGTCTGAAAGCCGGATAACCAAGATGATTGTGGAGACATTGGATAGTTTACAGTATGTTTTTAATTGTTCAACCACTCAATTGACAATGTTCTAATTCTCAATGGTGCTTCTTGTTAGTCAATCTGCTGCATCAGTTGCTGTAATCATCCTTTACTTCCAACCCATCACTGATATACGCATGGGAGGCTCAAAAAGGGATGCAGTCAAGCTTCTCAGAGCATTTGCAGAGTCATTTGAAGCTGAAGGGATCAGTGTGGTAACAACAATGTGGAATCAGATTTCATCCCCAGGGAAGATGGAGGATGCCAATCATCGGCTTAGCAATTTGCAAAAAGATATATTTGTGGTAGGTGGTTTACATTTCTACAATGAAAATGTGATTTATTATTTCAATAGGAGTCTGATACACTTATCATCAATGTCACTCAGTTTGAGTTTTCCCATGGATCTGCACTGTCAATCCTAGACAAGGTATGGGGTGGATGGAATCATCATCAAGATGAATTACAGAGGATCAGTCCTCAATACCAATCCCTCATCCACAACAACCTCCTTGAGCGCATCAGCAACACTTGCCAACAACTTCTTACACTTGCAGACGACAAACAGAGTGCAACCACCCCTGGAAGAGAAGATCCACTTCTTCTTGAGGTTGTACTCAGGGATGAGAAAGTGGCATTAGGGGCCCTTCAGTTGTTTTTGGATGATCTATATGAGATTGACCCAGGGAGCTGCTCCTCACCTTTTCCCCAACAGAATGTCCCTCAATCCCCACCTCCAGCCTCACCTCTGTCTCCACCTTCACCTCCCCTTCTATCATCATCCCCATCCCCATCCAATAAAAAGTCCATGTCTGCACATCTCAAAGGTGTGACCTCACACCTGAAAAAAATATTCAAAAAGCCTTAGTTATTCTCTGGTTCACCACACAATCTCAAATACTACTATGATTTCTCATGCAGTCATATTCCTGTCTTGTCCTGTTACTCTACCTAGTCATGTATTTTTGCCTTCTTCTCAATTTGTATATGTTTCCATTTCTGTGCCCTTGTTTTCTCCAAATTTATGATTGTAGTATCTCTTTGCAATATATCTTCATTAGAGCAAGTTGGAGGTCTATACTTGTGATGGTTGAGTTTTCCAGATGTGCTCAATAACAGGCAGCTGTTGACAGCACATTGTATTAAAGACTTAGAGTTCCCTGTGTCCTTCTCAACCATGGTCTCTAACTATGGGGTGCCGCATGCCCAAATATTATTCAAACTATCTATCTTATGTACCCTCGTTAATCAAACCCTCAATACATTGCTTTTCAAACATGTCTTGGGTGTCAGTTAAGTTTTCTAAACTCTATTTGAGCGCTTGTCGAGTCTTTCATTCTCTCTTCGAGCACTAGTGGTGGATTTCAAACTCTCATTGGGCACTAGTAGGATTTTTCATTCTCTTTTCGAGTGCTAGTTGTGGTTTTCAAACTCTCTTCGAGCGCTTGCCAGACAATTCACAAAATATAAAGAGCGCTTAAAAAAGAAAGAAAAGTGTATACCATGTATTATAATGTAATTGAATTAGTACAAGTCATAATAAAAGTGCACTGATTATTGTGAAATGATCGGAGTTTTAATATGAGCCGGCATAAGGATCGGAGCTTAAAGTAGGCATCAATATTACAGCAGAGCTCTAAATCAAGAAAAAAGGCCCACCCTAAAGATTCCTGTGCTGATGGTGCTCACTTGTTCTATTTTGGTTTCTCTTTCTCCCACCACAACTCCGTCACCATGTAGTACCTTCAATCAAGTCCTCGATAATTTTAGATAGATAGTTTAGATAGCGTACATTTATCAAGAATACATATCAAGCGAACAACATGCAGATTGAAGGCTCAACAGAAAATAAACAAAAAGCGATGCAGCCACGCCCTCTGAAACAGAAATGGCAGGCAATGGTAAGGAGAGATGGATGAAGGCAGATTCACAAATGCCCAAACTCATCGATCTTTCCTTGCCAGAATGAAGGTGCCAGCCCGTACAGCAGTGTCATAATCGGGGCAACTATGCATCCTGAAGGTGAATACAATTAATGAATAAAGGGATCTGGACATGTAATGACAAAGATTGAATAGCAGATAGCCCTCACCTTGGTGAAGACAGACTCGTGATTACCACCTGTTGTCATAGGATAGGACAGTTGCCCTGCAGGCAATTTCACCTGTTGCCCTAAGTTTTATGAAACGAAACTTGCAGTAATATCTATGAAATGAGCCTAGGGTAAAGCAGCAGGTGTTTTCATAGGCAATATCATACTTGCCTGGGCGATTTTCATAGCGATATTATGTTTACCATTTCTATTTTCATGCTTCCCTCTGCAATTTTCAAAGCATTTTCATAGCTAGGCTTGTGATTTTCATGATTACTGGGGCGATATTATTATTGATTTCATGAATATCCTTGCGATTTTCATGATTACTGTAGTGATATTCTTGTTGATTTCATGAATATCCTTGCGATTTTCATGATTATTTGGGTGATATTCTTGTTGATTTCATAGATTGCCTTAATCTTATCAGTGCATTTTCTTATCAAATCAGGGCAATTCTATATTTAGAATTGCCATAATATGATATCATTAGATCAGATCACTATTATCTCCGCTTTTTTTGGACCCTTATCTCATCCATCAATTACATCAAATCAGGGCTCTGCCCCTATTGCACCCATTATTTCTAGCATTTATTACACCGCTTTTCTGGCCACTTTATATGGACATATATATATCATTGGAAAGCTACAATCGCCTACTATTTGATTCTGAATTTTATTCAATTTAATTCCTGCAGGGGAGCAGCCCATTTAGCTGCACTTTTCCCCATCAATTTAGCCCCTATTCATTTATGCCACCATTCCTGCTGCATTTGCACCGCTTTTTTGGCACTTTTTCTGGTGCACATATATACCATTAGAAAGCCCTAATTGTCTAGTTTAAGAATCTGCCCTTGGTTTTACAATAGCCCCACTAAGGGCTGCACTATTTAGCTGCGCTTTTTTGGCATTTAATTAGCCCCTATTTTGAATCAGCATTGTTCCTGCTCCATTTTGCACCGCTTTGGTGCAATTATATATGGACATATATATATCACCAGAAAGCTACAAATGCCTAGATTAAGAATCTGAAATCAGAACATAAATGTTGTGTCTAGGGAGGGAGCAATTGCATTTCGCATTTGGGGTATTAGAGCGTGGGAACACCCTTGATCACCTCTTCTCCTCCTCCCCCCACCGCTTTTCTGCCTCCATTTCTCCACATCCACTCCACCCCTCGGTCTATCATTTGGCATGCATGTGTAAAATATGTATTATATACAGTGTGCAAAACAGGAACACAAGGGGACTGCTAGGAATGCAGCTATTCTGCATTTACCCTGTTTGCTTCTATTTCTGCCAAAAGAGGACCCAATAGTCCCCTATAACTTGCATTCTCAGTGGGATGAAGCAATTTAAATATGTTATAATATCACCACTATTGTTCTGTACCATGTGTCATGTGTTCACAGTTATGGATCATATAGAAACAGCCATATACTGTCTCACAAGTTCCCCAAATACTCTATTGGGTATATCTCCACCATTTCTGACCGCTTTGGAAGGGCGCAAAATGTTCTGAAATCGCCTCAGGAATATCTACAAAACAAGGGTACTCACAGCAAATTCTGAGCATTCTCAAAAATACCTGTTTTTCAGCTGATAAGGTATTTGTACAAGATCTGTATAGAAATAATTTAATCGGACCTCATAGAGGCGAGGGTATACACTATTATTGATGTTCACAAAAGGTTTGAGAACATTTGAGTGAGTGTGGAAGGCTGGACACACAAATGGGTGCTAGAATGCAGGTTGATGTAGTGTCAATGCACAATGAACTAACAACAACTAGGATTCTCCTTAACTGTTTCTCTCGGTCTATTGGCTACACTTGACCAATCTCCTTCAAACTTTTTTTAAATTGAAGATGTGTCAATTCTAAACGCATTTCAGGTATATATATGCACACAGACAGTGGTACCACCATACAAGAGTCTCAAAACCTCCTCTTGACTATCTGGGGTTGATGGGGGATATTAAACATGCTATATCTTCATGGGGAGAGATCGGATTTTCATGATGAAGCACATATTTGAAAGGTGTTGGCCACTGCGGTTTAAAAAACCTTTGAGCTCAAAGATTGGTTAAGAAATGCGAATGATATTGGTTTAGAAACAAAGGGCATAATGATATGATGATTTTAGCTGGTTTGCATGTGCTGGAGGGCTGAATATTGTTTTCTGATGTATGAAACATGTATACACACATCATCATTATTGCCTGATGCCTTGGTTAGCTTATAATGAGTCAAATACAATGCTTTGGGTCCGCTTTTGGAGAAATATGATCCAAACCAGATGTATATAGTAAATATATGCATATATATTGATGCCAGTGTACTATAGGTTTGCACCCAATATTCAATGGTATATATACACCTGTATGCCAAATGATAGACCGAGGGGTGGAGTGGATGTGGAGAAATGGAGGCAGAAAAGCGGTGGGGGGAGGAGGAGAAGAGGTGATCAAGGGTGTTCCCACGCTCTAATACCCCAAATGCGAAATGCAATTGCTCCCTCCCTAGACACAACATTTATGTTCTGATTTCAGATTCTTAATCTAGGCATTTGTAGCTTTCTGGTGATATATATATGTCCATATATAATTGCACCAAAGCGGTGCAAAATGGAGCAGGAACAATGCTGATTCAAAATAGGGGCTAATTAAATGCCAAAAAAGCGCAGCTAAATAGTGCAGCCCTTAGTGGGGCTATTGTAAAACCAAGGGCAGATTCTTAAACTAGACAATTAGGGCTTTCTAATGGTATATATGTGCACCAGAAAAAGTGCCAAAAAAGCGGTGCAAATGCAGCAGGAATGGTGGCATAAATGAATAGGGGCTAAATTGATGGGGAAAAGTGCAGCTAAATGGGCTGCTCCCCTGCAGGAATTAAATTGAATAAAATTCAGAATCAAATAGTAGGCGATTGTAGCTTTCCAATGATATATATATGTCCATATAAAGTGGCCAGAAAAGCGGTGTAATAAATGCTAGAAATAATGGGTGCAATAGGGGCAGAGCCCTGATTTGATGTAATTGATGGATGAGATAAGGGTCCAAAAAAAGCGGAGATAATAGTGATCTGATCTAATGATATCATATTATGGCAATTCTAAATATAGAATTGCCCTGATTTGATAAGAAAATGCACTGATAAGATTAAGGCAATCTATGAAATCAACAAGAATATCACCCAAATAATCATGAAAATCGCAAGGATATTCATGAAATCAACAAGAATATCACTACAGTAATCATGAAAATCGCAAGGATATTCATGAAATCAATAATAATATCGCCCCAGTAATCATGAAAATCACAAGCCTAGCTATGAAAATGCTTTGAAAATTGCAGAGGGAAGCATGAAAATAGAAATGGTAAACATAATATCGCTATGAAAATCGCCCAGGCAAGTATGATATTGCCTATGAAAAACACCTGCTGCTTTACCCTAGGCTCATTTCATAGATATTACTGCAAGTTTCGTTTCATAAAACTTAGGGCAACAGGTGAAATTGCCTGCAGGGCAACTGTCCTGTCCTATGACAAGAAGGTGGTAGCCACTAGTGGAAGACAACATCGCAATGAATGAAGATATGGACGACGTAGAGGGAGAGATCACCGGGATGGAGGGAGGGGAAGATGGAGAGGGAGAGGAAGACAGAGAGGGAGAGGGAGAGGGAGAGGAAGACAGAGAGGGAGAGGAAGAGATTGCTGGGATGGAGGGAGAAGATGACGGAGAGGGAGAGATTGATGGAGAGGGAGAGGACGACGGAGAGGGAGAGATTGTCGGGGAGGGAGAGATTGACGGGGAGACTGTTGGATTGAGAGAAGAAGACGGAGAAATTGAGGGAGAAGGAAACGATGAAGAGGGAGACGACGACGACGAAGGAGGTGACGATGAAGAGGGAGACGAAGAAGAAGACAGTGACAACGATGAAGATGGAGGCCACAATGAAGACAGAGGCGACAATGAAGAGGGAGACGGCGATGAAGAGGGAGAGGGAGACGACGACGTTGAGGAGGGTTTGCAACTTCAAAGTTATCAGCGTCAAGATAAAGGGAAGCGTAGGGCTAATCCCTTCATCAACGATGAGGCTGCGGGAGGGGAGACATCAGATGATGAAGACTACGATGCTCAGGCTACAACATTTGTCAACGATGATCAAGACGATGACTTGCCTGAAAACCACCTTGGTATGTTGCTTTACACATGAACTCGGTCTAGTCTTTAATAAGCAAAATTTAGAACTTCATGCACAATTTCTACACGCCGATGACAGCAAGGCGCGTCTGTATTGCTGGGATAGGCTGCTGGACAGAGCCTATGAACAAGTGAGAAGTGGTGAAGGCTGGACATCTGCCTTGAACTATGACGATGGCAACGACGACGAGTACCTCATTTCCACGGCAGACATGCTCTGGGTTGTACCCTGCAAGGTATGTTTAACATGCCCTTTATTTCAATTTCACTACTAATATTGAATCTACAGGTGGGTCATGAAGAAGATTCTGTCTTTACCATATTCGACTGTGCCACCCACCTGTCATCACCAAACTCTGCGGCGCCTTCCGTGACGTTCAATCCCTCACGTCCTGGGAGGATATATGTCAAGGCTCAAACTGAGACTCTTGCCAGGGCGACTGTAGTAGGAATACCTGCTCTATCTCCCTCACGGTTACAGCTGGTCCCCTATGGAGAGCAATGGCGATGTCTTTCCCATTCCCCTAGACGTATCCCGCTTTGGGTTCGTATTCGGGATGCCAGGTCCAAAATGGAAGCACATCGATGGGACTATTGGTATTGTTGTGCCTGATCTCAACAGTGAGGGCGAAGAGGAGGTTTGGAACGTTGTCGTTGCACACAAAGACCCAATGGAGGCATCGGCACCCTGGTCATGGCAAGCAGTCAATTTTAACGATATCCGATTCACCATCAACGTGGACATGTTACCAACAGTGAAGGATATTCAGCGGTTTTCGGGATGCGACCTTATCAACGAATACACCCTCAATGTACTATTTGAGCGGATTTACCGCACCAATATATGTCCAGGTGCCGCGTCATTGTCACCATAGGAGAGTTTGTCGGGTTGATGGGGGAAGTGGTCATGTTGTTGGTACAACGGCCAAACTCAGATTTGAGGATGGTACATTACAGGATGTGCCACTTCGTGA